>JARHVA010000851.1:3947500-4329723 GCA_037957365.1 Torreya grandis | reverse complement strand
GGCTAGGAAAATAGAGGTGGTTAGATTATTATAAGATGTTTATATGTATAATTAGGGATCCCTTAGTTAAGGAATTAATGATAATTTGAAAAAAATGATAGGCTTAGCATAAAGAGAATCAACAAATGGGAATAAATGGTTAGGAAAGTTGAGTCTAAATGGCTAGAGGATAGTTCCTAGGTGGTCTAAAGATTTATACGTGGGCATCCTAATAATTTATATATATTTTTATTCATTTGAAATTAAATTATTAAATTTTTTCCTTGTTCTTATTTCTTTTATGGGAATAAGACTACTTGGTTTATTCTATTTATTTTATTGTTTACCCATGGCTGAGTATTAGTTGTCATGTAGTGTTTGCCTATTTAAGGTATTTGGAGAGATTGTTCCTCCTTAGTTTAATGAAATTATTTATAATTTATTATGAAAATATATTTATGCTATTTTAACACTAAGTGATGGTGGTATTTCAGTAACATATTCATGTTGGTATCATATCAAAGTCTTCCTGTGTTGGGCATGATAGAAGGTTGTTTGATCCTCCCATAAATGTCTTGATAGTAATGTGTCAAATTACCCATGTGTTGGGCATGGTGGGGGGTATTTTTACCCTTACTTGTACATAATATTGGTATTATTTTAAGTCCTCTTATTCTAGGCATGGTGGTAGGTTATATAACTCTCCCATGACCATTAGTAAGAAGCAATAGAGTGAAACATACTCTTGTTACTCCAATATTTCGGTAGGCCTTATTATGGCAAGAAATCTTACCTATGATTTTTATATTTTCAAATTCTTTCTTAAATTGAATGATCATTTGAATGCTTATTTTCTTATATTTAGGACTGGCAGTCTCCATGGGTAAAATTGAGAATTTAAGCTATACGATATGCTTAGTCTTCCATTGTGTTAAGATACCCTTACTTAGATATACACCCTTGAATTTACCTTGTGATATAAACATGTTAATAGTTTGGAGTATCAATATTTGGGGTGACTAGAGAAATTTATTTATGATGAAAAATGGTTGGGTGTTGAGACTTCCTTCTTATGGCCAATAGATGCTTGGGAGTGGATAAAGAACACCATTGAATATTATTGGTCGTCAATTATTTAATTAATCCTTGAGATGAGCCTCTTTATTTATAATGAAAATGATTAGTTATGTTGTATGATTAATTCTTTAATAGTTAGTCTTCTATTAATACTCTTGTAAAAAATAGTTTTTGAATGATATTCCAACTATAAAATAAGCATTAATTTCTATTTATCAAAACATTAGTGTCAACTTGAGTTGAAATTAGTTATGAATGATTGATTTATAGGATCTTAGGAAGACTCTTATATGTTAAAAGTATTTATCCTTTAGGGCACTTTCAAATAAATGAATATATTGATTTTCTTGCTTATATCTTTGTCATGAGTGATTGGTATTTAAATCATTGTGTATCACTTCTGATATGAATGTGATGTCATTTAATGAATCAAAATAATCTTATTAAAAAGAACTCAAGTAAATATATATGAGTATGTTATTGGTAAAAACATTATAACTTGAACTAATAGTCAAAAATTTAATGACTACAATGCTAAAATACATTTTATGAAAGATTCCTAGTTTAGGTATTTATAAGGTTCTATGCTAGAAACCTTCCTCACAACAAAACCAACTTAAAATGAAAGGAGATGTAATACTAATATTTCATATTTAAGTTGATGTAGATTCATAAAAAATTATGTTATTTCAACCTTTTTCCCTTGAGTGGAATGAAATTATCTAATGGCCATTAATAACTAAATAATTTGATTGAGCCTTTAAATCATCCCTCATTCTGAGTGGATTTCCTTTTCACCATTGATTTTTTAGTAAAAAGTTGATTATCTTTGGTGGTTTTGCATATTCAACTAAACCAATGAAAATATTAGTTTATAATCAAAATAGTATTTTTCTTAGGTACCCTTTTTTCAATCATTTATGTGATGATGACCTTGCTTAGTAAACTATCTTCTGAGGAAGGGAGACTCTATCTATGTTATATAGTCACTAGTAGCTAATGTGACATTTTTAATTAACTTAACTGAGTTATATTCATTTATTCATCTCTCATATTTTATTTGGCTGAATCTTAGTTAATTTATGATTTTGACTATAATTTTATTTTATTTTGTCCATCTTTGGCCACTTGTCGAGTTCTTTGTGTAACATTATACCTTAATCAAGCCCTTTCTTATGACTCAAATATTTACTTAAACTTTTCCTTCACCAATTTTTAAACTGGTCATTGTGTAACCTTTTTCCTTAGCCAATTTGTTAATTTTCCCATTTGTTTCATTTTTTATTAATTTTATTTTGAAAATTTAATGAGTGGTTTAGAGGGAAAACACATGTTACCATCCTAGTAACTTTGGAGTGACAGTAGTGTGGACTGATGTTTGATGGTATTGGGAAAGCAAACGAGTGGGATATTGACACATGGTATCATATATTGAAGAGTTATAAATGATGTCATGGTGATGTTATGGAGGTGTCCAAGTGAGAGTATGAAGTGATTTGATAGTCTAAGTGACAATGACAAAGTGTGTAATGTGCTTATCCTAGTATGCTTTATGTTGGCTTGGTTGATCTTCTATTTTGGCATGGTTAGAGATGATTAGGGATGAATATTAAGTACTGATCATGTTCAAGAGGCACCATAATAATTTTTATATGTTTTAAGTTCTTATGTCGATGACTAAATTTCATCTAGCTGATAACTATTTTCATCTAGACATTTTTGGTCTAATGGTAGAAAATCTGAGTAGGTAGTTTGCTGACATCACCATTACCATGTGTGGATGAGTTTGGGGGAGTTGGTCATATGGTTGTGATAAAATTAGTCCCTAGTTTATATGTATAAAATTTTGGGTCATGTTATGAAGTGTAACATATGATATGCAAGTACAAAGTTGGGCTCTTAGGTAGTTTGATAGTGTTTTCCCATACTTATCTAACTTTGAAATGTAGTAAGAAAATATGAGTAGGAATTTTGATGGTGTTATATTAAGCACATATAAATGTCAAAGGATAATTTGATCATATGGGTTTGTTTATTTTTGTGGCTAGTTAATATGTGCTAAATTTTAGGTCATGTAATGAAGTGTGACAATATATATGCATTTTCAAAGTTATCCTCCTAGGCAGTTATTAACATAGTTGGTTCTGTGGTAGAAAAATCTAAGTAAGAATACTAATTGAATTATATCTCATATGTATGAGGGTCATAAGATAAATGTTATATATATTTGAATTCTCCTATGTGATGAAAACATAGGGTCCAAATTTTATAACATGAAAGTGAGCAAGCTAAGAGATATGACTGTGCAAAGTTGACCTTCTAGGTAGATAGCGATGGTCCCCATAGTCTATTTTGCATGATGTTAAAGATCAGGACCAAATGGAGATTTAATGGCTTATGGGTAATAATAAATTAAATATATATGATGTGTATAAAGTCAAATAGGTTAATTTTTTTTTTGGTTAATTAATCTAAAGATTGAGCTTCTTACAAAAGGATCAACAAAGTGTGTTCATTCTAAGATGTCTAGAAGCAACAAGATGGGGACAAGTGTTCAATATTTAATGTTGATTAGAGATAAATATAAATATTCATATAATATATAATGATTATTATATGTTTGTACATATACATAACAATGGTATGTATTTAGTGAAATGATTTTAATGTGTCTAATGCTTAACATAGACAAAGACTGGACTACATACAAGAGATCAATGGTGCGTATTGACTCAATATTACAAGATTACATGAGATGAGGTAAAAAATTCCTTTGTTTCATAGTGTATCAAAGTTAAATATTGATTAATATTTATTTTTAATGATTAATCTAAAATACAAGGGCATGAAATGCATTTTAAGTGACCGAAGTTTAACTATGACCATTTGGATTTAAATATTCAAATTTGTGAAGGAAAAACTAATGCTCAATTTTTATGATATATATTTTGATATATGAAAAAATTTCTCATGGTGTAAAAATATAATTTATATATTACTCCAAGACACATCTAGAAATATATATTTTAAGATTTGAAAGTGTGTACATTCAAATTTATGAAGGTTCAAAGTTGATTGTGTTCATACATGTTATGCAAGTAACTTGAGAAGGGTATTTGAGATGTGTTTATTGGTATCTCAATGTTTAAAGGTAAAATAGCTACTAGAGTATTTTTTAGACTCCATCAGTAACATCTATGTGAATTATTAAGGCTTGATGAATCATATGCACTATGAACAAAGAGTTATAAGTTAACTGTGTTATTTTTCATAATGACTATGTATAGAGAAGTGTTTTAGCTAACTAGGGATTAGAAAAGGAGTTATATGATGCATTTCAGAACTTAAATGGGACATATAGATCATTTTACATGGTTCCATGAGTTTTAAAGTGTTCCTATATTCCTATTTTATTTGGATAAATGTCAAAGAGGTGAATGGTTCATCAAAGGACCTAAAAGGTGACTTAGGCCTATTCAAAAGTGTGTTGTGCCTAAGTGTGACCCATGATAGATGCCTTAAGGGTGAAGAAATGTGTTATGGATGATAGGAAATATTTTAAACTTTATAATTTATGAATTATCTATAAATAATGAAACCAAAAGAGATGGTTTCTATATTTTTGCAAGACTTGCAAGAGGTGTGTGTATGTGAAAATTGTGGAGTGAAGGAGAGGTAGAGTTCCCTGTAGATGAGTTGATGAGAAGATAATATTAAGGAGTATGTGTATGACCTATGGGTCATGTTTATTATGTTATAATATTTCTCTTGAAGATTAAGTATGAGTGAATATGTCTACAACGATCCAAAAGGATGTCTTGGATGCATTAATTGTGTAAGTTGAAGCGAGTTGATATAATTTATATCTCCATCAAATCGGTAAGAAATTAGTTTTCAAGAGATTTTGTGTTCAAAGGTTTTATTTTTTCAGCTCAACATCTATGGTGTTACAACATCCTTTCAAGGTAAAACTTTCTAAATATATAGTTGTTGTGGTAGATCAACAAGATAAGTATAGTAGCCCCTTGTGGGATTACAATCTTACTAAAATAAGGGATGGTAGTTCCTTGATAAATTATATCTGGTCTAAATTAAGTTTTATTATTATAAGATAATAGTCTAATTGTGGATTCTAGTAGGTATTCTCACCCAAGAGGGTTTACCACATATGTCATGTGTTATGTGCTTGATCTTGCATTATCTCTCTTGTTCATTGCTATAAATGATGTGTATTCTTCATGAGTGCTTGTGGTAATTGATTAAGAGTTTGTAATAATTTTAATTGAATTTGAATTATTTAAGCTCACTAATTCACCCCCCTAATTATTGTAACTCTAAAAATTAGTATCAGAGAAAGTCCTTTGGTAAAGGCTTCACATCTTGAAGGTGATCCGAGATACAATATGGGTAGTCATCAAGGAGGTTTCTCTACCAAGCTAGAACCAATGTTCAATGGTTAAAATTTATGGTTTTTGGAGTGTAAGGATGATTACATAAATATATCCATAGGTTTTTAAGTATGGTAATTTGTTGTGGATGGTTATGTTGTTCTTATTACTCCTCCATCTAGTGTTATAGATAAGAAGTTGTTTGAGATTAATTATAAGGAAATGTATGCCATTACTTATGGTCTTATAGAGATTGATTTCACCAAGGTAATCCATTTTAATTTTTATAAAGACACATGGGACAAATTTTAGATCATTCATGAAGGATATTCAAAGGTTAAGTTGGTAAAGTTGCAAAGTCATCGAAGATAATTTAAGAGTCTCAAAATGAAGGAGGAAGATTCTTTGGCATCCTTTTTGTATAGAGTTGATGAGATTTTGAATATCATCAGAGTTCATGGAGAGAACCTTGAATATTCTACTATAGCTCAAAAGGTATTAAGATCTTTATCTCTCGATTTTGATCCAAAATTATCTACTATAGAAGAAAGTCATGATCTTTCTTAGTTGAAGATAGATAAATTGCATGACACTCTTATTGTCTATGAAATGAGAGTAAATGATGATATACCACCAAATAAGGAAGAAAAATTCAATATATAAATGAATTTAAAGAAGAAGTTACAAGGTAAGAAACCCAAAGAGGATAAGATATATGGAATTGATGAGGATGAACTAATTGCTTTGATTACTAGGAATTCTAAAATAGGATTAGGGAAGTACAAGGGTAAACTACCCTTAAAATGTTTCAACTATGGAGAAATAGGAAATTTTGATTGTAAGTGACCTCATAATCATGAGAATAATTATGTTAAAGATCATAGTGAAGGCCAAGATGAAGACAAGAAGACATACAAGAAGAAAGGATTCAAAAAGTATAATAATAAGAAGTCCTTCAAGAACAAGAAGAGTCTCTACACCAAAGAAGATTTTAGCTCATAAAATGAGAGTGAAGACAATAAATTAGAGTGTGATCATAAATATTATGGTCCTATTAAAGATGAATTCGTATTCGTGGCTAAGGAAGGATGTTGTTCACATCTAAGGGAGTCTACATGGAGTGATTCTAATGATGATGAAGATGAGGTAGACTATGAGATTGCATTGATAAATGTTCTTAAATAACTGAAGATTGATAATAAGATTAACAAGAAGATGAAGTCTTAACTTAAATACTATGAAGAGAAATTAAATTTTTATGAGGCAAGAATGAATGAAGATACCAAGGAGCCTGAGATATAGTTAAGCATATCAGTTGTTAATTGGAAATCCTATCTACAAGCCTAAGAACTAAATAAGATGAATATCTAAGGTATGAACATATAGTAAGGTAAATTCATTTATGAGATTTGAAAAGAGCTCAGGTGATCTAGATAATATTCTGAGTGGTCAAAAGCATGCTAGTGATAGAACTAGTCTTAGATATGATAAGAACAAAAGAATGTAACTCAAGATAAGATGAAGACTAATGTGAATAGTGAAAATCATACTTTGAAGACAAATAATCAGATAAGCAATGAAGGTGTAGGAAGAATGGACATAAATTAGATCATACAAGCAAATTCCATGAGGTATACAAGTTTCAATGGTTACTATTACACATTTAATCAATTTGGGCATAAAGATAGAGAATGTAAGAGACCTATTATAAATGAGTTTGCATGGAACTATGATGAGGTTCATCAATTAAAAGGTATGAAAAAAATTAAGTGATTCAACTATCTTGTTATGGGAAACTTTGTAAACCATTGTCCACATAAGGCTAGGCAAGGTAAGTCCTCTTCAAAAAGATGTTTCATTTATCATGAAATAGGACACATTATATGTTTTTGTCCAAACAAGTTAAGATAAACTATGTTTCCATAAAGGAGTATGGTTTTCTACAACTATGATCAGAGAGGTCACATTGCTAGATTCTACAAGCTAAGGTCTACAAGTCATAATAGGTTTAATGAAGCTCCTAAAGTATAAGGTAGAAGGAAAGTCAACTCATGGAAGCTAAAGGTGTTAATTATAAGTTATGATGAGACTATAGGTCCAAGTAATATATTTTTTATGATGTAAAATGCTTCAAAATTTTAAGAGTGCTAAGGGCTCTCATTGTCTATTCATGTTGTGAGTGAAGAGACCAAGCTAAAGGAGAAGACCTTTGTACTAGTTAAGGCTAGTTCTGAAGTGATTATGGATCCAAGTGAACATCCTACTATTTTTGAGAAAACATCATTCAAATAAAATTAATTTTTAGTATCTAGTGATGAGGTTTCAAGTTATAAGGAAGATTCTATAGATGAAAAAGTATGTTATGAATATATGTTGTCTCCATGTATTGTCAATCCAATCATATAAGAGAAGGAGAATGTTATAGTGGGTGAGTATGTTTATCATCTTAAGCCTAAGAAGAATAAGAATAACTATAAGCATAAAATTATGAAGGAGGAAAAGGAATATGATGAGTTTTGGGCAAATCTAGTTTTCACATTATTTAGGACATTATGAAGTAGGACGTCTCTACCTATGCTTCTCAGGAGACATCTTTCTTATGGAAAAGTAAGTTTATATGATCAATATAGTAACACCAATATATATAGAGACTTGTGTTGATCTTAGAAGGTATTTGGTTAAGGAGAGAAACAAGTTCATGAGCTTGCTCTAGAGGTTTGTGAAGGAGCTATAGTACAAGGTCAAAATAGGTGTTTCTAGGTGGCATAATGAGATTGGTGAAAATTCAGGCAGATTTTATTGATAAAAAAATGTTTGTGTACTTATTTATTATGCGTTTCAAGTGATTTAAAGCTTTGAATATCTTTTGGTGCAATTAGATAATTTTTGTTTGCTCTCAGATTTCTTAGTTTGTGCTTAAGAGTATGCAGGTCCTAAAATGGGTTATATGATGTATGGCTTCCAAAAGTTGTGGAAGCTCAAATCTTTCTATATAATTGTATGATGGGTGTCTCTAGGTGTACAATAAGTTTCAGATGTGGATGTTGACTAGAAAGAGATTTGTTGACTCTACTTTTTTGAGATTTTAGGGTTTTGGGGTCTTTTAGAAAAGTGGGTTGCCTTATGAGTTGATGTCTAAGGATTTTTAATTTATTGCATGGGAAAAATGGGTTGTCAAATCAAGTTTCATAGAAATCTGAAGGACTATGGATTTTAAGCTATTCAAGTTTTAGTTAAAATGTAGACCTGATTTGCTAGTAGGTTTGTGAAAGAACTAAATTTTAGAGGATGATCTAGTTGTGTAAAATTGGTATGATTGAGGGGGAATATTAGATTGATATAGATATGGATTTTTAGGTCTTGATAGAGTGTGTCTTTTGAAATTTATGGGCTCTTTAAGTTCCAATTAGGGCTACAAGGAGACTTGATAGACCTTGTAAGAAGAAGAGTTTTTTTTGTTTAGTTTATCCAAAAGAGCAATGAATGAGTGCTTCAATGATATTTATTAGGTTGGTTGAGAGCATGTGTCCTATTTTGTGAGTGGCATGAAGTTCTCTTAGTGGTCCCTAAGGTTACTTGAGAGAAGAGGCTAGTAATCCTGTATGGTGATTCTTCATGGTGTATGGAGATCTAAATATGCTAAAGATTTGAAATGGATAAAAAATATTAGGGTGAGTCCCTCTCAAATGTTTCTTGGTTATTTCCATAATATTTTATTACTTTTTTGTGTTTTTTCTTCTTTTATTGTAGTGCTTGGTTGAAGAGAGTGTTGGCATTGAACAAGAGGAAGTTGTCAAGGAAAGAAAAAGTAGGATCAAGGTAAGGGGAAGTGTGTATCATCTTTATAATATAGTCCTATCATATTATCAGTATTTTTAAGTCCTCAAGAATAGTTGGTTCCAACTTTGTCAATGTGTCAAAAGGGGAGAAAGTTCCTATTGTGTAGTTCTTGAAGAGAGAGAAGGAAGGTGAGCTATAAATTACTATATGATAGATGTTGACATCAATAACAAAGGAGGATATTATTGGAGATTTATAAATGATGTCATGGTGATTTTTTGGAGGTTTTTAAGTGATTTTATGGTGTACCTTGATAGTCTAAGTGATAATGACAAAGTGTGTAATGTGCTTGTCCTAGTAGGCTTGACGTTGGCTTGGTTGATCTTCTATTTTAACATGATTAGAGATGATGAGGGATGAATATGAATTATTTATCATGTGAAATATGTCCCATAATAAGTTTTATATGATTTAAATTATTTTTTTCATGGGTGTATTTAATATAGTTGATTATTGTTTTCATTTAGACATTTTAGATCTAATGGGGAAAAAAATGAGTAGGCAGTTTTCTAACATCACCTTTACCATGTGTGGATTAGTCAAGGGGAGTTGGTCATATGGTTATGATAATATTAGTCAATATTTTATATGAAATAAATTTCAGGTCATGAAATGAATAAAAACATAATATATTCAAGTGCAAAGTTGGGATCCCAGGTAGTTTGATAGTGTTTTCCCATAGCCAAATTTGTAATGTGGCAAGAAAAGCTAAGTAGGCATTTTGTTGGTGTTATATTTCACATGTGTGAAGGTTTTAGGATAATTTGATTATATGGGTTTGTTAATATTATTTCCTAATTTATACTTTCTAAATTTTAGGTCATGCAATGAAGCACGATAAAAGATATGCATGTTCAAAGTTAGCCTCTTAGGTAATTGTTGACATTGTTGTCTATTTGGTAGAAAAATCTGAGTGAGCATATTAATGGTGTTATATACTATATTTATGAGTATTATAGGAGTATTTTGATAAATTTTTGGATTATAATATGTGAGGAGAACATATGTTATAAATTTTATAAAATTTGAGTGATCAAGGTAAGAGATATGACTATGTAATGTTGGCCTTCTAGGCAGATAATAATGGTCCCCATACGTAGTTTATTTTTAATGATATTAAAGATCAGGACTAGATGGAGATATAATGGATCATACGAAATCATATAATGAATATTTAATGTGTACATAAATTTAAAAATTTAAAAGTGTTTTTTATTTAATGAAGCTAAAGATCGAGCTCCTCACAAAAGGATCTATAGAACATGTTCATTTCAAGATGTCTGGAAGCAATGAGATGAAGACAAGTGTTCAATGTTTAATGTTGAACATAGGTAAAGATAAAAAATATTATAATAAATAATGATGAAAATATGTTCATACATATATAAATAAATTGTTCATATTAAGTGAGATAATTTTAAAGTGTCTAATGCTTAACATAGATAAAGATTGAGCTGTGTATAGGAGATCGAGTCAATATTACAAGATTGCAAGAGATGAGGTTAATTTATTAATAGTGTATTTGAGTTAAAGTTTGAATAGTATCAATGTTTATGATTAATATAATGTGAGGATACGAGATGCATTTTAAGTGACCAAAGTTTAACTATGACCATTTGGATTTAAATTTTCAAATTTGTGAAGGAAAAACAAGTGTTCAATTTTTGTACTATATCTTTAGATCTATGTAGAATTTTCTCATGGTTTAAAAAGAGAATTTATAGAGGAATTCAACACAAATTTTTAAAGATATATCTAAAAGTGTGTACAGTCAAAGTTATGAAGGTTCAAAGTTGATTGTGTGTTCATGCATGTTCTACAAGTAATCCGAGAAGGGTATTTAAGTTGTGCTTATTAGTATCTTGATGTTTAAAGGTGAAATAGATATTAGAGTATGTTTTATAATCCATGAGGACCATCTATGTGAATTATTAATTTTTTAATATTCATATATATAGTATTAACAAAGAGTTAGAAGTCAATTGTGTTTATGTTCATAATGTCTATGTGTACATATATAGTATTATCATCTTGATCCCCATTGTAATTAAAAACTCCATCACTTTCTACTTCAATGGTATATGAGGCTTATGCACCAATCTAAACTAGATATCAATATGAAGTATATAATGGTAATGGGTGTTATTATTCTATATACCCATGCATTAGGATACTACCATCCTAACCTCCACTGCTATTAGCAATTCCATCCCCTTTTGTTGCACTGGAAGGAATGGCATGTACAACAACTAAAACTAGATCTCCATTTGGAGTAGATGAAGATAATAGATCTTATTTTTGATCCTCTGATAACATCATAAAAGTGGAAATACTAACCAAAATTTAATTATAGAACACTCTTTCCACTTCAAAAACTCCATCACTTTCTACTTCAATGGTATATGAGGCTTATGCACCAATCTAAACTAGATATCCATATGAAGTATATAATGGTAATGGGTGTTATTATTCTATATACCCATGCATTAGGATACTACCATCCTAACCTCCACTGCTATTAGCAATTCCATCCCCTTTTGTTGCACTGGAAGGAATGGCATGTACAACAACTAAAACTAGATCTCCATTTGGAGTAGATGAAGATAATAGATCTTATTTTTGATCCTCTGATAACATCATAAAAGTGGAAATACTAACCAAAATTTAATGCTTAACATAGATAAAGATTGAGCTGTGTATAGGAGATCGAGTCAATATTACAAGATTGCAAGAGATGAGGTTAATTTATTAATAGTGTATTTGAGTTAAAGTTTGAATAGTATCAATGTTTATGATTAATATAATGTGAGGATACGAGATGCATTTTAAGTGACCAAAGTTTAACTATGACCATTTGGATTTAAATTTTCAAATTTGTGAAGGAAAAACAAGTGTTCAATTTTTGTACTATATCTTTAGATCTATGTAGAATTTTCTCATGGTTTAAAAAGAGAATTTATAGAGGAATTCAACACAAATTTTTAAATATATATCTAAAAGTGTGTACAGTCAAAGTTATGAAGGTTCAAAGTTGATTGTGTGTTCATGCATGTTCTACAAGTAATCTGAGAAGGGTATTTAAGTTGTGCTTATTAGTATCTTGATGTTTAAAGGTGAAATAGATATTAGAGTATGTTTTATAATCCATGAGGACCATCTATGTGAATTATTAATTTTTTAATATTCATATATATAGTATTAACAAAGAGTTAGAAGTCAATTGTGTTTATGTTCATAATGTCTATGTGTACATATAAGTGTTTGAGCTAATTGGGGGTTAGCAGAAGAGTTTTATGATGGATGTAAGCACTTAAAGGGGACCTATAGATCATGTATAATTGGTCCATTATTTTTAAGGTGTTTCTATGCTCCTAATTTTTTGGAGAAGTGTCAAAGAGGTGAATGGGTCATCATAAGACCTAAAAGGTGACTTAGGCCTATTTGAAAGTGTGATGTGCTTAAGTGTGACCCATGTTAGATGAATTTAGGGTGAAGGAATGTGTTTTGGCCAATAGGAAATATTGTGGAATTTATAAATAATGAAGGCTCTATAGATAATGAAACCACATGATATGGTTTCTAGATTTTTTCAAGACTTACAAGAGGTGTGTGTGTGAGAGAGAGAATTATGGATCAAAGGAGAGGTAGAGTGCCCAGTAGATGAGGTGATGAGAAGATAATATTGAATATTATGTGTATGACCTATAGGTGATTTTTATGATTTTATAATAGTTATATTACATATTGAGGATGACCAAAGAGGTCTAGGGTTATCTAAAAGGAGGTTTTTTATGCATTGAGTGTTTAGAGTTGAAGAGAGCTGATATACTTTGTATCACCATCATATCGGTAAGTAATCAGTTACTAGGATATGTTGTGTTCATTGGTTTTGTTTTTTAATATCATCATATATGGGGTTTAAACCTCATTTCCAGGTTGAACTTTCTAAATATCTAGTTGTTGTGGTGGCTCAGCTAGACAGGTGTAGTAGCTTCTTATGGGATTGTAGTCTTACTAAAATAAGGGATGATAGTTCTTCAATTAGTTACAACTGATATAAATTGTTATTATTATTATTATTATAATTATAATAATAATAATTATTATTATTATTATTATTATTATTATTATTATTATTATAATAAGAAAGTAGTCCAATTTTAGGTCCCAATAGGTCTTCTCCCCCAAGAGGGTTTCCCACATATGTCATGTGTTATGTGCTTGATCTTGAATTGTGTCTCTTTTTAATTGATATAAATGATGTGTATGATTGATGAATTCTTGTAGTAATTTATTAAGATTTTTCAAGAATTGGAATTAAACTTGAATTATATAGGCTCACTAATTCATGCCCCTCTCTTAGTGATTGTACCTCTTACATCATCCTAATGATTGAATATATCAAAGAGGACCATATAGAGTGCAGAGCCTCTAGGATAGAAAGCTAATGGTATGCTACCATGTGGCACCATCCTAACAACCCATAATCTTAAAATCAACCATACAAGAAGATCTCCCCTAGGATAGTGGGCTAGTGGAATGTTTTCATGTGAAACCATCCTTGTGACTTGTGGTCCCAGAGGTGACTAGATAAGGATATTTAATTTAGGATGGTAGGCTATCAATATGTTACCAAATGAAATCATCCTAAGAGTTGATAGTCCTAAGCTTTTAGGTGTAGTGTGAAATCTTATCATCCTTGTAGAAAAGTAGTAAGATTTTACATGGTGAAAAAGTTCCTTGGGAGTTGGAGCAGTAAATTTAATGTCCTTGAAGGATGTCAAAGTAACCACATGGATGGCAATTGGACCATCTTAAACTAGGTTTAAATTAAAAAAAATGTCTAAATGTCATAAGTGCAACAATCTTAGGTGTGATTTTATGGAAAATTTTGAATATTGGTTGAATGAATCAAGACTATGGCCTTGAAATTTATGGCATACTTTGATTATGGAATGGTGTCAATGGTAGGGATTACATGAGTGTTATGATCAACATAAATTCCTATATTTTCTTATGTTTTTTGATTGATTGTTTTTGCCTTGACTATGTCATGATTATTTTTAGACAAAAAAATGGGCATGATAGGGGTGTACTGATTGCTTATATGGTGGTCTAGACTCCATTTTGGACATGCATGATCCCTAATTCCCTTGTATTTGAACATTAATCCTTGGTAATATATCCTTATGAAGATAAAAACTTTATCAAATCATGGAATCTTGATTCCTTTTAATCTAAACTCCTTGATTATTCCCTATGAACCTTGATGAATCATGCTCCATGAAGAATTGAGATGAGTCTAGAGGTATTCTTTCTTTTTGTTTACACACCTTACATGCACACCCATCATGTTATAAAAATTTATGGTCATGGTGATTTTAAAAGTCAACATTTATCAAGGAAGATATTTATAGGTGATTTCATGATGATAAATAAGGTAGGAATGATAATACTATGTATATTAAGCTTAGAAAAAATTTGTAGGAATAAAACTAAATCAACCACTAATTGGACTAAATAAACCAAACAATATTTGTGTTAGAAAATAATCTATGTCATCTAGAAGGTATGAAGTCAACTAGGTTGATGTAGTTAGTTTTTTAATAAGAAAATATCATAGATTATTTAAATGAACTAAGTTAGCTAGAAAGTATGAAATCAACCATGTTGATTTAGTTAGTTTCTAAATAGAAAAATATCACATAGTTTAGAAATGACTAAGTTAGTTTGAAGTTATTAAATCAATTTGGTCAAATTAGTTGGGTAGACTAAATAATAAAAAACTAGAATCAGACTAGGTCAGGATGGTCAATCTAGTTGGAAAAAAGGATGATAAAAATATATATATAAAAAAAGAAAATATCATATAAATAAATTGGTTTGAGATAATTTATTTAGTTTTACAATTTTAAAAAAAAGTTATTAGTTTGATTCTAGATGATTTAGTTCTAAATGTAGAAAGTAAATTTTAAGCATATAGGCAATTAGGTCGAGTTGGTTGATCTAATTAAAACACATAACTTGTATCAATGTTGGATAATACAAAATATAATAATAAACATTAAAAAACAAGAATTTTATTTAGATTATAACTAAATGATTGAAATGAATATTAGGAAGTGGTACTAAAGTTTGTGATTGATAGTGTAGGATTCCAAAGATACTTGCTTGTCTATTAGATAATATTGGCCTAATTTCAAAGCACTAATTATAGAAGAAATGTCATTCTTAGAGCCCACTAAAACTAGTTTCAAGGGTAAACTAGAATTAACCTTTTGGTGCTAACCCCTAATTGATGCACTACATAATCAAATGGAATGTTATATTCCTAAGGCTCAATACAAAGGGAAATCCTATGCATTTCCAAAATACCATGAGGTACATGGAAAATAAAGATTGAGTTTAGATTTTTACCATAGATATGAATATTAGGGAAATATCCTCATGCCATGATATATATAAGTTATAGACAATGACTGTAGATAGAGTATCATGTAGCCCTTCATAATAGTAGCTAAGTGTTATTAAAACTATCGGTACACAATTTTTAAGAAAATCCAAACAAGTGAAAAATAAAAGTGACAATCAATATTATTAAAAGATAAGTTATATTTTTTTAAAATAAATAAACATTCAACCAAATAAAAAATAAAGTGATTGTAATTACTATCATATATAGGTTAATTTACTTTGTTTAATAAAAAAAGTGAAACACATAGAATAAGATCGAGCTGGTCAATCAAATTAGACAAACAAAATAGAACAAAGTCAAGTTGGTTGACTCAGTCTATTACAATAATAAGGCATAATAAATAAGTTCAAGTAGGTCAACTTAGTTCCCTAAGTATAAAATGGACATAAAATTAGATTGAGTTGGTTGATCTAGTTTACTATGTAGGTACAGTTTTATAGAACTAAAAAAATGGTAAAACTAATACTAAATTTTAATTTTAATTAAAAGATGGGAAAATAAAATTTTCTTAGAAATTGATAGAGCAAAAATACTAAGCTAGTTATAGTGAACCTAGTAGATGGGACAAACTTGACCAAGTCAATGTAGTGGCTTTTTCTGAAGATGTTTAATTACTATTTTAACTCAGTGATCTAGTGAGTGTTTAATGCTATAAATACAAAAAATAGAATTATTTAAACATAATTGAGTCAATCAATCTAGTTATAATAAAATTGATAAATAACATTAGAAATGCATTTAGATTGATTAAATTGATGTAGTTAATTAAAAATGAAATGTGAAAATGAATAAAATCAAATAGATTGATTTAGTTAGGCATAAAAATATAAAAAAAGATTGGATAGATAGGTCTAATATAGTTATTTGAGACTAAAACACTTATACATATAAGATAAAACTGGTTTAACAAGCTCGATAAAGTTAGAAATCATACACATAAATCAAAAGTGGGTTGATAGGTTTGACAAAATTGAAAAATGTTATGCATAGAAAGCTAAACTTAGGTTGACAAGATTGATGGAGTTGGAAGATATATGGACAGAAAGTAGAACTAGGATAATAGGCTTGATGAAGTTGAAAAACCTAGACAAAGAGAGATGAACTAGGTTAGTAGGATTGATAAAGTCTAATAACCTATACACATAGTGTTAAACTAGATCAATAAGATCAATCCAGTTAAGTGTAAATTAAAATTTAAAAATTATAAGTGTTAGATTCATGTTAGGTTTACTAGAATGTATGCAAGCAAAATAAGATACAGATCTATAACTTATGTTACTCAGTGATATCTAAGCTCAGATAAATTAATCAACTAATAATATTCTTAACAATAATTTATTATATTAGCATCATGATTAATTATGGATCCACTAAACTTAATTAAGAGATACTTCACAATAGCAAAGGATAGGTTTCTAAGGCCTCTATTCAAATGTCATCATGTAATAACCATAGCTAGGTCTTATAATGTGATAATTAGAAATTAACTAATCTACTAAAAAAAACATATAAAAAAATGTAGTAAATTAACATACAAGTTAATTTAGTGCTCACAAAATATGATGGCACAAATGGGAAAGATAATAAACAATCAAACACAATTGTATTCAATATAATATAGAATTAATTTAAGCAAGGATAGATATAATTTAATCTATTGGTCATAGAATATCTACATATATAAAAGAAGAGTTATGGGTTGTTGGAGACTTTTTAATGATGTAATGGTGATGTCATAGAGGTTTCCTGAGGAGTTGATGAAGTAACTTGATAGTCTACGTTACAATGACAAAGTGTGCAATGTTATTATCTTAATATGCTTGAAGGAGGCTTGGTTGATCTTCAATTTTGGCATGGTTATAGATGTTTAGGGATGGGTATGGTGATTTGATCATGTGAAAGGGGTCATATAAATGGTCAAATATGATTTTAGAGCCTATGAACATAAGCGTAATTCATTTAGTAGTCTATAGTTTTCATCTAGATAGTTTGGGTCTAGTGGTAGAAAATCTGAGTAGGTAGTTTGTTGAGATCACCATTACTATGTATGGATGAGTCCAGGGGAGTTGGTCATATGGTTATGATCACATTAGTCCCTAGTTTCCTTATTCAAAGTCTCAAGTCTATAAATGAATATAAATAAAATATATGTAAGTGCAAGGCTGGGATTTTAGGCATTTTGATAGTATTTTCCCATACCCAAATTTGCAATGTGGCAAGAAAATTTGAGTAGGCATTTTGATGATGGCATATCTCATATGTGTGGATGTTTCAGGACAAGTTAATCATATGGGTTTGTTTAGCTTTATACCTAGTTGATTTTTTCTAACTTTTAGGTCAAGCATTGAAGTGCAACAAAATCTATGCATGTGCAATGTTGGCCTCTCAGACAAGTTTTTCTGACATAGCTGGCTTTGTGAGACAAAAATTTGAGTGATAATTTTAATGTCATTATATCTCACATGTGTAAGGGTTATAGGAGTAGTTTGACACATGGTTAGATTATCTTGTGTGAGGAGATCATATATCCAAATTTTAGAACATGCACTTGAGTGAAGCAAAATATATACAAGTGCAAAAATGGCCTTCAAGGTAGATAACATTAGTCTCCATACTTAGTCTAATTTACATAATGTTAAAGATTAGGACCACATGGAGATCTAATGGCTTTTGAGTAATTATATAGTGAAGATATATGATACATAGTAATTCAAAGAGGTCAAAGTTTTCATTGGTTAAATAACTTAAAGATAGAGATTCTTCTAAGATCCAATAGATCGTGAATGTTCATATAGATCAAGATTAATGGTGTATGTTGATTTGAGATGAGGATAATTGATTAATATTTAATACTAAGTAAAGATAAATATTGATATTATTCTAAGGAGAAATAGTCAGTGGGTGCTCATAGTGATCAAGATCAATAGTGTGCATTAAATTTAAGAGGTCAAAGTGACATTTGTTTAACATTGATAAAGACCGAGCTATGCATAGAAGATCGACAATGCACGTTGAGTCAAAGTTACAAGAGTGCATGAGATGAGGTCAACATGTTCATGGTTTAATGTTTGACATTGACACACTATGTGTTAAAATTCTAACTTCATACCATAAAATCAATGGTGCATGTTTAATTTGAGCAGTGAGGACTTGAGATGTGAGCATATTGTTTGAGGTTTAACTGTGACCATTTGCATTTGAACATTTTAATTTTACAAAGGAAAAACTATTATTTAATTTTTTGTGATATATCTTTCAATCTATGAAAATTTGACCATGGTGTAAAAACTAAATTTATAGAGGACTTCAAGATGCATTTTTTAAATATAAATTTGAAGGTCTAAATGTATGTACATATAAAGATATTGATCTCCAAAGCTGACTGTGTTTGACTGTGTTCTAAAATTAACTTGAGAAGGGAAATTGAGTGATTTTATTTGGATGCTTAATGATGAATTAATTATTGGATAATTTTTTAGCCTTCATAAGGATCATTTGTGTGCATTATGAAGGTTTAACCAATAATATGCATTATGAATAATGGTATAGAAGGTGACTATGTGTTCATTCATAGTGACTATGTACATAGAATATTGTTTGAGCAAATTGTGCTTAAGAAAAAGAGTACTATGATAGTTTTTGGCACTTAAGGAGGATCTATATATCATGTGGAATGGGACTATGCATTTTTAAAGTGTTCATATGTCTTAGTTTGCTTGAAGAAGTGTCAAAGAGGTGAATGGGTCTCCATAAGACCTAAAAGGTGACTTGGGCTTATTTGAAAGTATGTTGTGTTTAAGTGTGACCCATGCTAGATACCTTAAGGGTGAAGGCATGTGTTGTGTCCAATAGCAAATATTTTTATCTTGATAATCATGATAGATCTATAAATGTTGAAACCAAATGTGTTCATTTGTAAAGTGGTGAGAAGACTTGTATAAGGTGTGTATGTGAGAATTGTGGAGTGAAAGAGAGGTAGAGTGCCCAGTTGATGAATTAATGAGTAGAGTAGATTGAGGACTATGTGTATGACCTATAGGTCATATTTATGATGTCTAAATAGTGAAATTATATTTTGATGATGTGAGAAGAGGTATAAGTGTAAATATGAGGATAGATTGAGTGAAAAAGGATAGAGATTGTGGCATGCCTTTGTCAAAGGCCTGTATGAGATAGAGAGAGTTTGTACAGGGGTTAGGTAAATATAGATCCATCATCAAGTGTTAAAAACATCAATATTAAGGTGGAAGTGTTCAAAGGAGGGTCTAAAGGAGTTGATCTTTTTTAGGGATAATTTATCCTTGTGAAACAAGTGTTTCACTAAATACCTTTGGTCAGGAGGATATGATCAAGGTTTACTCATTTAAAGGATTGGAATAGTCTCTTATTTTTAGTTTATTATAAGACAAGTAGTCCATGTGTTTTAGGATTAAGAGTGGGATCTATTCCCCATGTGGGTTTCCCATATGAATAATGTGTTATGTGTTTGATCTTGTGTATGCATTGAATAAATGAAATCTCCTATTAATGTTACTTGATAAATTTGATATATGATATTTTTTGAAAGGATTGAAATTGAAATATCTAGGCTCACTAATTTATCCCTCTCTCAATGATTTTACCTCTAATAATTGGTATTAGAGTAGGTCATTTTTGTAATTTTTACCACTTGAAGGTGATTAAAGGTATACTGGTTGATAAAGAGGTTATGGCTTGTCTTCAAGACAAACTATTATGTGCTTTATCAAATGTCAATTTAATCATGTATTTTGTGAAGATGTAAGTGAAAGATCTAAAATTAATAGTCAATAATCTGTAGGTCATGATGGTTAATGATTTAAACCAAAGGGAGGAATAATTTGAAAATAAAGCCTTGACTTACTCAAATATGTTCTTATCCAATGACAAAAGGGATTTCAGCTCCACCAAAAGTGTCAAGAATGAAAATTCATAGGCAAGTAATGATTAAGAGAAATCTAGGTCAAATTTGAAAGATGTCTTCAATGGGTATTGCTTCTCTTGCAATAAATTTGGTCATAGATATAGGGATTGTGCTTTATCTACATAGATCAAAAGGAATATAATATGATACAATTGTAAACAACAAGGACATATAGCCAAAAAATGCAAAAGATATTTTTGGAAAAAAGGATATACAAGTCATTGATAGCATCAAATGGTTCATGAAGACTAAGTCTAAGAGTGAAGAAGAAAATAAGCATAATTCAAGTGGTTCACCAAAGAAAGAGTCAATATTTATTCAAGTAGCCTTTCATATGTAATAATATGAGAACAAGAGATGGTTCATAGACATTGGATGCTCAAATCATATGATATTATACAAGACTAAGTTTATCTCTCTTAGGAAGACCAACTGTAGTTTAGTGATATTTGGTGACCACAAATCTGCTAACATAGTTGGTAAAGGTACTATGAGTTTGGATAATGGTCATTCTAAGATTGAGAATGTCTTTTATGTAGAGGTTTAAAACATAACTTTTTAAGTGTGAGCTAAATATTTAGGTAAGAAAATGTTGTAACTTTCCATGATGATGTTTGTGAAGTAAGAAAGGCTAGAAAATTAGTTTCAAATGTTTATCAAATAGATAAAAACATATATGTATTCCATGAATCCAAGGAGGAGTGATTCATGAGTCAATTGGAAGAAAGATGGATTTGGCATAGAAGGATTGGACATAAATTTTTTGATAACATGGTAAAAATTATTTCAATGGGTTTGGTAAGGCATATGCCCAAGATATCTAAGATTCCTCATTCTCTTTGCAAAGCATGTCTTCATGGGAAGTAAACCAAAAGAAGATACAAATCCCAAAAGTTATCCACTAAAAATACATTAGAGTTGATCCACACGTATCTATGTGGACCTATGAGAACCCAAAGTATTCAAGGTGATAGCTAATTTATTTTTCTCATTGATGATTTTACTAAGATGGCTTGGATATTTTTTCTTAAGGAAAAATTAGAATCTTTTCCAAAATTTATGGCATTCAAAATGCTTATAGAAAATGATTAATGGTTAAATATCAAGTGTTTAATATTAGATAGAGGAGGTGAGTTTTGGTCTCATGAATTTGATGATTTTGTGAAAAACAAGGGATAAGGAGATAATATTCTACTACTATAACACCATAATAGAATGGTGTTGTTGAAAGGAAGAATAGGGCTATTCAAGAGATGAGTAGAACCATGCTTCAATATTATAAACTATTAGATGGTAATTGGGAAGAGGTAACCAAAACATCAGTTTACATCCTAAACAAGTGTAAAATTAGAGAAAATAGTGATAAGACTCCTAATGAATTATGGAATAATAGAGCAACTAATGTTAGTCATTTTAGAGTGTTTGGGAGCAGGTGCTTCATCAAAAGAGATGAAGAGAATCTTCAAAATTTTGATTCAAGGTCTGATGAAGGCATATTCGTAGGTTACTCTTCTATCATTACTACTGATAGGTGCTTTAAAAAGAGACTTCACAAGATTTTTGAAAGTTCAAATTTAAGGGTCGATGAGACTAGTAGAGTCAAGAAGCCAAAATTATAGGTAAGTGACTCAATTTATAATGTTGTCATAAATAATGATGAGTTATCTATTCAAATAGAGGATGAATATGAATAGGAGGAAGAAAGACAAGATTTTAAAATTCCATCTAAAATAATTAAAAAAAATCATCCAATCTCTCAAATTATTGGAAATATTGGTGTAAGGTTGTAGACTAGAAGGAGAATGTTAATCAATCAGAATCAATAAGGCTCAACTCTATTGTCCATGATTGAACCCAAAACATTCATTGAAGATAAAAAATATTAAAGTTGTAATAATGTAATGGATGAATAAATTGATCAAATAGAAAGGAATGAAACATGGGACTTATTTCCTAGACCAAAAGATAAAAATGTGATAGGTACTAAGTGGGTTTTCAAAAATAAGATGAATTAGAAAGGGAAAGTCACAAGGAACAAGGATAGATTGGTGTGTAAAAGATACACTCAAGTTGAAGAAATATATTTTTATTAGAATTTTTCTCCTATGAAAAGAATGGAAGAAATTACATTCTTCTTGGCATATGAAAGATTAAAGTTTTTAAAGGTATATTAAATGGATGTGAAATCTGCATTCTTAAATGGCAACTTAGAAGAAAAAGTCTACATTGAGTTACTTGTAGGATACTTCATGTCATGTAATCAAGATTTTTTGTGTAAAATAAAGAAAGCTTTGTGTTTTATTATTTTTGGGAAACTAGTGTTTAGTTATTAAAAAATAAAGGGTCTGGAGTAGGGGGAAAAATCTAGTTTAATATGGCAAAATAAAAAAATTCATTTATTAATTTACATAAGGAAGAGAAATGAAATTATCTGAAAATGGATTGCAATGAATGATTTAGAGAATAAAAATTAAGATGTAGGACTAAGACACTATCATGAATCTAGATCTAGCCTTCATTTTATGATTAGATAGGAGCACCAAAATTGGATAGGAGTGGCACTAATGCTGTAGTCTACCTTTGTCACTATTATCAAGGAGATTTGAGATTTTTGGGTTTTATTTGATTCCTCAGTGTGAGCCCATGTATAAAATTTTGGAGGCTAGAAGTTAATAGATCTTGTTGTAGGTCCATTTCAATATCCAAACCTTATATCTATCTACACACATGTAAACAATAAATGCATCAAAAATAAAAGGGGGAAAAACTAGGTTAGGGGAAGAATGATCACATGATCTAGAACCCATACTCTCCTAAATGTTACCTACATTAAACCTCAAGTTAGGGTCTCAGATCAAATGTAGTTATCCCTTAGGGAACATAAATAATCAATGCATATGGTAGATGTAATAATTAATTTTTCCTAGGCCCTTCCTTGACCAAGCATGCAAGTCTATGTGTGATGCAGAATGTTGAGCTATACTATTGACTAATTTTTATTATGTAATGTGCCAAAGTAGTAAGTGTTAGATATAAAATTACTTGTGATGTAATTCATATAGGAGACTATTTATTTTAAATTCAAGATATTTATTCACATTAACTAACATAAGAAATCTAAATAAAACTTAATGGAGGGGCTAATAGTTTTATGACCCATTAAGCAAGAATAAATGACCATTAGACAACAACATTAGAAAGGGTAGGAGCATTCGGTGTTATAATACTATTAAGACTCATAAAAATAGGTTAGATTGACACATACCAAGTTTGGTGGTTCCTATAGGTATAGGTTAGTTGACTAAGATAACAGAGAGGTGATAAATGCAATAAAAAAGACTACAATAAGTAAAATAAAGACATGGATAATGTGAACAAGGGTCATATTCTCTAGTTGGAGTCTCTTGTGAAAGGACTGTGAAAAGACATGATATGTGTGGTTTCTTGACTAATTTAAGGTGTATAACTTCTCCCCCTTTTACTATAGTGATTCAATGATATGAAGTACTAGAGTGAAAGAAAGAAAAGAAAATGCGTACCCAAACCTACCTATGTGAAGATAAGTGTGTTGAAAAAGGGTCCAACTCAATTCCTAGCCATGAAAGTGGATGGAGAGTTGAAAAATTATTAGAGAAATAAGGAATCCTTGAAATGGATGCCCCTATACTTAATATAAATATGGAATCCATGTAATCATGGAGGAGGGAAATGCTTTCCCTTGTGCTAAATCTAGTTGGAAATGAGAAATGCTAGAAGGATCAAAACCAATGTCTATCCTCTATCCCACATAAAATTTTGTAATCTATAATGTTTGCATAGATATGTATATTATGAAGAGAAAATTATATCAAGACCCCACTCTAAATTAATTTGAACATGAACTGATAATTTCTCAAAGGCCCAGAACTAATGTCTATCCTTTATCCTACACAAACTCATGTAGTCTAGGTATGGGTAATGCTATGGACCAACCACTGTAGATGATCGTATGGTCCAATCTAGTGATAACTTGGGTACAACTAGGTGTAATCTAAAAATTTGGTAAATGTTTAAGAAGATAATGTCATGTCTTGCCATTCCAATCTATATAATCCTAGATGATGAAAAATATGAACATTTCTGCCATGCCCCCAAATCTGGTACATGAGTGATGTGTATATATAGTATCATAGTCTGTATAACCACATGTGATATGAGCTATTTTTCTATGTTCCATGTGTAAAATTGGAGATCAAAATAATACACTCTACATTATGCCTATAATGTACTATCTAGTCATGTAACTATGTCATGCTATATGGAGCTATATGTATGAGATGGGTAGTAATGTATATGTCCCCAATCTAGTATTTGGTTTGAATCTGTATCAAAGTCACTGTGCATCCATATAATCTAAACCACTATTCTTACTACTTTGTGTATCTATAAATTGATGGTATGTCCCTTTGAATGTCTTGAGTAATGTTGAATGACCTATGTAATTTGAATCAATGTATATTTTAATCAATCTATGTTGAATATTATAATATGAATACTGGAGGTGTATGAACCATGGTGTATCCATCTAT
This sequence comes from Torreya grandis, assembly GCA_037957365.1. Classification (NCBI taxonomy): domain Eukaryota; kingdom Viridiplantae; phylum Streptophyta; class Pinopsida; order Cupressales; family Taxaceae; genus Torreya; species Torreya grandis. The sequence continues at coordinate 4,304,454 of JARHVA010000851.1, read as the reverse complement.
GAGAGTGGATAAGCATGCTAGATAACTATAGGAATAATAATATTAGGAATGATGCCCCTTTTGGGGAAAGGGATGAGATCTTTGATAAAGGACATTGAGCTAAAAGTGATCACTAATGGCATAAGTAGAAACAATTTTGGCTTGCTATGAGGAGATTTAAAGTGTTCTTGATTTATTAGGCTAAATTATTTGATAGTTGGATGAGTCTTTGATTGGTTAGGCTGAATTATTTGATAGTTGAATGAGTCTTTGATTGGTTAGGACCAAGTTGTATGTCTAGATATAAAATATTTATAGAGATGTGTGTTCCATAGTAGGCAGATGATGTGTTAAGAGAGTAAGGCTTGTGTGATGTTGAAGGTATCATTTTCATGATTTTGTGAAACAAAATGATTTACAAAATGGAGCTATGAGGTTATAGTTATGGGAAAAATAGTATTTTGCTTTGAATGAGAAAGTTATTTGATATAGGAAAATTGGATTGATTCTTAATTCATTTATGTGTATAATAGGCTAAGATTTGGAACTATAGAGTAGGATATATTATGAGGATATGAGCACCTTTTGTGACCTAATTTGAGTAGTTGGTAGCCCAGGTTGAGGTTGGTGAGGAGGTTACCCTGGTAAGTAGCTAAAACATGTGATTTTTTTGCCTATTTAGAAGCCTATTTTTGATGTTTTTGAGCTATTTTGAAGTGTTTTAGGAAATTTACACTAGTTCTAGTGCTCCTATCCAAGATTGAGTGCTCATATCTAGTGTTTAATGCTACTTTCTGGGTTCCAATGCTAGTGTCCTTTTGTAGTGTTGTTGTCCACTAGGGTTAGTTTTTTAGGATTTTGAGTTGTTGCCTATTGTTTTACAACTTAACTATTTTTTAGGGCATGGTTGATTGACATATATGTTATTTTATGGTGTTTTTTTTAGGGTGAGGTATAAATGAGTGAGTTTTATAGAGGCTACACAATGGAGACACTAATATTGTTACCTTTATCAATTGATGAGAGGGTTGTGATGGATAGGGTAGGATTGGGTCATGTGTGTGACCTAGGCACTATGTAGTGGGATGGGTATATGATTAATGCCTTATGTGAGAGGTGTAACATAGACACATTTAATTTTAAGCATCTTATAGGGGAGATTACTATTGCTCTAGAAGATGTGTACCATATGTTGTGTTTTTTGGTTAGTGGATGGAATGTGGCTTTGTAGGATGACATGGGTGCTGATGCTATTGATTGTGTCATTGTATTTTTATAGTGTGCCTTTAGGAATATATCAAAGAGGTAGTGATATCAATGTATTACTATCAGTTATTATGCATTCAAGTGTTCCATGTCTACATAAGTTGTTGGCCATATTGTTGGCTTTATTTGTTATTGTGAATGGGAGTGCGGTGTTCATTGCATACATGATACATAGGATCATGCATAGTATAGAGGTATATGGTACTATGTTATTATGGTGTAGGAGTATGTTTTACCACTTATATAAGGATATTTATATGTTTACTCAAGAGGTGTTTAGTGGTGGTGTGAGTGTGGATACTTTATTGCATTATTGGGCTTATGAACACATAGCAGCTGTGTGGCTGATAGGATTATCGAGGGAGAGGTGGGAACCTCAAAAACCATTTGGAGAGTGGTGGATGAGTCTATTAGATATTTGGTATCCTAGTATACATTACTATATATGAGTTTTAGATAGATTGGGGGCTCAAGATATCATATGGAGGCCTTATAGAAGATTCTTTGGGTGGCTCTTGGATGGAGTGAAATTTTGATATATGAAGGTCAATTGTTGGTTACATGAATATTTGGTTGGAGTGTATGAGAACTTTTAATATGATAACATGACTAGATAGTTTGGGGTACCACATGATGTGCCTCATGCAACATGGGTGTGGGTGAGGAGTGCATGAGCAACAATGAAGGGAGGAGATCATGTGAGGCCTATGAAGGCTAAATTAGAACCATTACCTTTGGATGTGTGAGGCATGGCTCTAGATATTCTTGATGTAGATGATGTTGGATGTATAGATGCATACACCACATGGTGGGCTATGCATTGATGGGATTCATTATATCTTTTTGATGGAGGGGATGTCCTTGAGTATGAGGATCTTGTGTCAATCTGAATGATGGGAGGTAAGTAGAAATTTTATTTGAACTATGTATAAGCTTGTGATTTAGTTTGATTTTAAATTATATATTGATTTAGTGTTGTAATTTATGTGTAGGCAGAGTGGAAGGTGCTTAGGATGAAGCACCTATGAGGGGAGGAGGTGGAGATGATGGGTTCTATGAGATCATCATTGAGTTAACACTATGAGAGCTCACATGACATGTTCTTGATTATGTAATGGAGGAGGGTTTGATAGAGAGAACAATAGTTAAAACTAGTGTTTATTCTCATTTTTTTGATAGAGATGCGATAGATATAGCTAAATATGTTAGGACAGTGGGAGAGAGAGATGAGCTAAGAGCTGAGCTAAATAGGTATAAGATGCCTTCACCTAATTATGGATTGGTGAGTATGCAGATTATGGATGAGTAAACCAATATTTAGAGGTGATATATGATTTGAGAGAGGAGCATGAGTGGTTACTAGAGTGAAAGATCTAGTGTAAGAGGCATTCATGAACTTGAGGAGGTGTGAGGTCATCGAGTGCTAGGATAAACTATTGGACTAGTACTAGAGGAGAGAGTGAGACTAAAATTGAGGGTGTGATGCCCATCCATGATTGATTGTATCTTTATATGATGTATTTGTTATATATATATGTGTGTGTGTGTGTGTGTGTGTGTGTGTGTGTGTGTGTGTGTGTGTGTGTGTGTGTGTGTGTGTGTGTGTGTGTGTGTGTGTGTGTGTGTGTGTGTGTGTGTGTGTGTGTGTGTGTGTGTGTGTGTGTGTGTGTGTGTATGTATATATATATATATATAGACACACACACACACACACACACACACACACATATATATATATACACTAGGTTGATTTTGATTTAGGCATGTTGTGTTATGGATTGTGGAATAGATTGTTAGTGTAATGTGTTGATTAGAAATAGTTGATCTGATATTGATGTTTAATTTTGTATATGTTTTTGTAAAGTGGTACTTGGGATATTTTATTTGATTATTTTATTGATAAGTGTGATGTTATTTTTTTATTTCAAGTTTTATGTAAGTAAATAACTTTATTTAGTTTGTAATTATATGTAAGAAAAAAATTTGTTTGTTTTGAAATTGGGAAATTATTGGGATAAATTTAGCTAGTTTGAAATTGGTAAATTATTTGGATAAGTTGATTTGGTTTGAGATTGGTAAAATAGTATTTGGTAAGATCTAGATTTTGATAAGATAGTTTTATCTATGGATAGTTATTAGTAATTATGAATGTTAATTTTTAGTGTATGGGGATGTAAGATAGCATGTTGTGTGTATTACTTGCTTGAGAGTGGCTCAAGAATAAACAGTTTAAATAGACATTTGGTTCCATTATTGCCAAGCTAAGTGAAGTTATGAACTGATGTTGGTATGAATTCTCATTCTATCACTCTATGTTGTATCACTATCTAAACCATAATGGCCAATTGAACATGTGCCCATAATACTCATGTTGTGTAGGAATGTGCTCTATATCTAATACTATCTATTGTGTACTAACTATAGATGGACATGGAGATTCTACAAACTATAAATTTATTGGATGTGTAATAGGAACTATGTATGATGAATAAGGTTCATCTATCCATAATCATATACCCTATGGCCTATGTTATGATGTGTATAATTGAGCCATAGGTTGAGCTAGAGCTAAAAACTATGATGAGGGCTTGTTTACTCTTAACTGTAGTGGATTGCTACATGACATAGGACCTAAGAAATTTAGGCATAGTGAATATTTATTTTAAATGGTACTTCATGATGTGGGTTCATTTAATCTTAATTTTAGTGGATTTCTATGTGAGATAGGACCCAAAAAATCATGTTATAGTGAATATTTCTTATGAGTAGTAGTCTATTGCATTGCATGTGACTCTACTAGATATGTATATGGATCTACACTATGTAATCCTCAAACTATAGTTCTATATGTAGGTTTTTCTCACTGTATTTATTTATAAACATTATAAATATGTGGAATATTAGATCTCCTATGAGGCTCTATCCTAGAACCCACATTTCTTTCATGATGAGTGAATGATGATTCCTATAAAGGAATGTCCTAGGATGACTCAGTCATGGATGAATATTTTTATGGTTTTAATATGGATATCTTAGTGCCCCCTATGTGAATGTTATGATGCCATTATCAACACATATAGTAATGCAATCTTTGAGTCCATAATAATCATTATCTCTATGTCCATGGATATGATGATAGTTACAAAAGGGTTGATATGGTTATCTATGTAAGAGATGTGGATTTCATCAATGAGTAGAAGGTAATGTCATTAAACTCCTATCTAATAGTGATATTAATATGACACATGGGCTATCATACTTTGAATCAAATTTTAGTGGTGCCTTGTTTTTATTCTCTGTAGTGCATACTATAGTTTATGTTTTAAAAACTGACTCTTTTTTCTTAAATAGTTAGTTTTCTAGTTGTGGTCTCCTATCTTATTTAGGACATGGTAGATGCTAGATGATATGATATATAGATAATATTTTTAAATATAGAGTAATCTGATCAATAGAATCTACCTCAATCAATCCCAATTTATTTTCTTAAGCTAGAACTTAAAGAGGACTCTATCTAATATAGTAAATGCTCGAGGAGAGGTTAGAAAAGCTAATTAATAAAGATATGTTGAACCTCTAAATATGTTGGTTTGTATATCAATCATAACATGTGATTCTTAAACCATAATATATAATCACTTACTAGCTCTGACGTATTCTGATGTGAAGTTGCTAGTTTCTCATATGTAACATGAGGGCCCATGTTTGCTATGTAATGTTTAGAAAATGACTCCTCTAAGTCCTCATATGTATGAAAGGAACTAATGGGGATTAGATTAAATAAATAATTTTATTCTTTCCCCACTAATGTCTATTGTAATAACTTGAGTATAATCAAAGGAATCACATTAGATGGCAAAACATTTTGAAAGGATAAAAGGTGTACGAATGGATCTCTAGTTCTATCAAAGTGAGGCAATCACGGTAAAAGGAAATTCTTAGGTAATGAATCTTTTATTAATGTATTCAAAATTGGGTTACCATGTAAATCATTGGAATCCATCCAAAAATTATAATCCCTTTTTTTCAGGGTGAGGAGATTTACTTGGTTTTGTAATTCACTAACTGCATGCATGAAAGAGATAATCTCTTGGGGTGGTACATTAGCATCTTGAAGTGGTTAATTTAATTATTGAATTTTATTGTTTATTTTATCCATGGGAATTCTACATTTATAAATTATATCATAAAGAGGAGGTGTGCTCACTTGAACCTTGGGAGTGATAGTAACTTGGACTTTACTAGAGGGATGTGGGCTACCATTATCTTTACGTGAAGAGTGACAAATAGGTTTTATTGTAGTGAGGGGTGGCTTGGGAGATTCATATCTATCTTTATATTTTAGTGTATCACATTCTAATTGAGTAGAATATGTGCTATTAGCATGAACATGTGCATTATTTGAAAGAGAATCATGCATAGAAGTAGGAACAACATTTGGAAGTGAAATATGTTTGAGAGGAGTGAGAGAAGAGTTAGAAACATGAGATGCATATTATTATTCACTGTATGTATAATAATCATCATTATTCTATGAATTTTCATCATTGTAATATTGTTTGTAATCACTCCAATTTTCATATCCATTTGCATGTTCACTATCATATTCATTATCACTTTCAATGTAACTAGGGAGAGGTGTAAGAGAAGAATTTAATTCTTTTCTAATATGCAATAAAGTATCATTTGAAATTATAATATCATGTACATATATGTTATCCATGGATAGAGTACATGTATTATTCTAATGAGAAGTAAGAGAAAGAGAGTTATCATTTAGACATTCTTTTTAGAAAGTAGAGTTAGGAACATGAGATGTATCATTTGAACTATGTAGTGTTAATTTGATTCTATTGTATTCATATTGTTGTATTTTGAACATTGAAGTAGCAAAAGAGAGAGATATTAGGTTCACATGGAATAAAATTATCACCAAATAAAGGTTCACTTGGAACTGCATGACTAATTTATTCATTTAGTGCATTGTGCAGAGGAGAATGGGGTGAGAAGTATCTTTCCCATTTATCAAAATTATTTTCTTTGGAAGAGGGAATAAACGATATGTTTGAGATAATAAGATGAATATACTTGTACTTCACTATCACTATCACGTATATCATCATATTCCTCATTAAAACAATAGTAATTATCTTCATTGTAAATAAAATCATTTTCCACATTTTTAGATAATGTCAAATTTTGAAAATTTGTCCATTCATTTTCATAATTATGAGAAAAAATTATAAATTGATCTATGGGATGAGAGGGAAGAATTTCCTTAATATCCATTTTATTTCTTTCACAAAAGAGAGTGTGTAATACTATTAAACAAATGAGTGCAAAAATAACTATAAACATAGAGATTTTGAAATTACATTTGAAAAAGTAAACAATTTGCAAAAATTTCAAACTATTTTTCTAAAAAATTTAAGGGAGGAAAACTTGGGGTTTGAGGACCTAGTTTATAAATCTAGGATTTTGAGCTAATTTTTTATAATTTTTGAAAATTATGCCAATAATTTAAATTCTAAAAATAAATTTGAATAAAATCAATTAAAAAAAATTAATACAAAAATTAGAGATTTGAAATTAACTTTTTGCACAAGAAAACTATTAATATTGAAAATTTGAAATTATTTTTGACAAAGTAAACAATTTACAAAAATTCCAAAATATTTTTCTAAAATTTGCAAGGAAAGAAGGTTTTTGGGTTTGAGGACCTAGTTTGGAAATCTAGGGTTTTGATCTAGGGTTTTAGGATTTTTGAAAATTATGCCAATAGTTTAAACTCTAAAAATAGTTTTTGAATAGGTTAAATACATAAAAAATTATATAAAAATTTGAAATTTGAAATTAAATTTTTGCACAATATATGAAGAAAAACCCTAAGGGTACCCAGGGTTTTAAATTTTGTTCAAAGTAAGTCAGGTTCACTGAATGTTTTATTATTTTTTGGAAACTAGCGTTTAGTTCCTAAAAAATAAAGGGTCTAGAGTAAGTGGAAAAATCTAGTTTAATATGGCAAAATATAGATTTTTATTTTATAATTTTCATAAGGAAGAGAAATGAACTTATTTGAAAATGGACTGAAATGAATGATTTGAGGGCTAAAAATTGAGGCACAAGACCAAGACACTATCATGAATCTAGATCTGGCCTTTATTTTATGATTGTATAAGAGTGCCAAAAGTGGACAGGGGTGGCACTAGCACTATATTCCACCTATATCATTGTTGTTCAAGAGATTTTATCTTTATAGGTTTTATCCACTGTCTCAATGTGAGTTTGTGTACAAAATTTTAGAGGTTGAAAGTTAACATATCTCTCTATAGGTTTGTTTCAATATCCAAAAACATGTAGAAAACAAAAACATCAAAATCAATAGGGGAAACAATTTAGTTAGAGGAAGAATGATCACATGATATAAAACCCCTACTATCCTAACCACTACTTACATTAACCCTTAAGCTAAGGTCTCAGATCAAATGTAGTTCTCCCTTAGAGAACATGCATAATCAATGTGCATGATAGATGTAAGATTAACTTTCACCTAGGCTCTTACTAGATCAAACATGCAAATCTATGTGTGATGCATAATGTTGAGCTATACTATAAACTAATTTTTATTATGTAATGTGTCAAAGTAGTAAGTGCTAGATATAAAATACCTGATGAAGTCTTCTATATAGGAGAGTCTTCATTTTGAATTTGGGAAATCTATTCACATTATCCAACATAAAAATATAAATAAAACTTAAAGGAGGGATAATAAGGGTTTAAGACCCATTAAGCAAGAAAAAATAACTATTGGATAATAGTGCTAGAAAGGATAGGAGTACTATGTGTTGTAGTCCTATGGAATTTTGTTGTCTAAGACTCAAAAAAATATGATAGGACTAACATAGATGATGTCTAGGGGTTCTTGGAGGTATAGGTTAGCTGACTGAGATAATAGAGGTGATAAAATCAATTAAAAAGATTTAGCTATGTAAAATAAAGACATGGCTAATGTGAACAAGGATCATATTCTTTAGTTAGAGTTTCCTATATAGGGTGTATACACTCTGTATGGTCTTAAAAAAGCTCTTAGAGGTTGGAATGATAGGTTAGATAAGTATATTTTCGAGTCAAGATTTTAAAAAGGGGGTAGTTGATAGTAATTTATACATTAAGACAAAAGGAAATCATTAATTGATAGTTGTTGTATACGTTGATGACATAGTTTTTGGATATAACAATGATAAAATAAGTAGATAATCTGTAGATACTATGAAGACTGAGTTTACAATGTCAATTTTGGGAGAACTATCTTTCTTCTTAGGATTACAAATTAATCAACTTGATGCAGAGATATTTCACAAACTAAATACATCAAGGATATGATGAGGAAGTTTGACATGATGGATTTTAATCCAATTGGTAATCCAATGATCACAAGGTGTGAGTTACGTAAACTAGATGACTCACCAAATCTGATCAAACTTTATATATATCTATGATTAGAAGTCTTTTATACTCTACTGCTTCTAGGTCTGATATCATACAAGCAATGGGTCTTGTAAGAAGGTTTCAATATGATCCTAGAGAATCTCACTTGAAATTAGTCAAAATGATCTTGAGATATATCAAAGGCACCATAGATTATGGTTTATGGTATCCTAGAAGTAAATAATTCTTTTTAAAATCTTATATTGATGCAGATTGGGTAGGATGTGTGGATGATATAAGTACTAGTGGTATGGTCTTCTTTATGGGGGAAAGCTTGGGGTCTTGGATAAGTAATAAGAAAGCCTTAGTATCTCTAGGAACTACATAAGATTAATATATAATAGTTACTTCTTGTTACATGAAACTCATATGGATGAAATAAACTTTGGAAGATTATAAAGTAAGACAAAATGGACCTTGTCCTATCTATTATGACAACACTAGTGCAATTAGTATCTCAAAGAATATTGTTATGGCCTCAAAAACTAATAAAATTCCTATTTTATATCATTTATTTAGAGAACAAGTGAGTAATCAAATTATTAAGTTGGAGTATGTGCCTACAAAAGAGTAACTTATGAATATTATGACCAAACCATTATCAAAAGCTAAATTTGAGTATCTAAGACAAAGCTTGGGTGTCATCTATTTCTCTATGAATGAATAGAAGGTCTTTAGTTAAGGAGGAGAAAAAATTTCATGATCTTATTCTAGAGGTTTGTAAAGAAGCTATAATGCAAAAGCAGATTTGGTGGTCATGGAAGTGTTTTAAAAATAAAATAAAAAAATGAAATAAAAAAATAAAAAAAATGGAAGGCTAGTAATTTTGTATGATGTTTCTTCATACTGTGTGGAGATATAAAGATTACCAAAAGATGTCATGGCTCAAAAATATTAGGGGGAGTCCCTCTTAGATGTTTATTGGTTAGTTCTATTATATTTTAGTGTTTGTATGTGTTCTTTATTCATTGGTTGTAGTGGATGGTTAAAGAGAGTGTTGGCATGAAGTAAGAGGTTATTGTCAAGACAAGAAAAGGTAGTCTCAAGGTAAGGGGGAGTTTTTATCATATTTATAAGGTGGTATTATCTTATTTTATGGTATTTTTAGGTCATTATGATGAGTTGGTGCCCACATTTTCATTGTGTCAAAGGGGAAGAAAGTTCCTAATGTGAGAGTGCTTGAAGAGAGAGAAAGAAGGTAAGTTTTAAATAGAAAAAAATGAAAAAAAATAAAAGATAAAAAAATGGAAGGCTAGTAAGTTTGTATGATGTTTCTTCATATTGTGTGGAGATATAAAGATTATAAAAAGATTTTGTGGCTCAAAAATTTTAGGGGGAGTCCGTCTCAGATGTTTATTGGTGAGTTCCATTAGAGTTTAGTGTTTGTATGTGTTCTTTCTTCATTGGTTGTAGTGCATGGTTAAAGAGAGTGTTGGCATGAAGCAAGAGGTTATTTTCAAGACAAGAAAATGTAGTCTCAAGGTAAGGGGGAGTTTTTATCATATCTATAAGGTGGTATTATCTTATTTTATGGTATTTTTAGGTCCTTAGGATAAGTTGGTGCCCACTTTTTCATTGTGTCAAAGGGGGAGAAAGTTCCTAATATGAGAGTGCTTGAAGAGAGAGAAGGAAGGTAAGTTTTATATTTTTATATGATGTGTGATGACATCATTGATAAAGGGGTAATATATTGGAGAATTTTTAATGATTTCATGGTGATGTAATGGAGGTGTCATGATGAGTAGATGAAATGCCTTGATAGTCTAAATGACAATGACAAAAAGTGCAATGTTCTTGTCATAATATGCTTGAAGGAGCCTTGGTTGATCCTTAGTTTTATCATGATTAGAGATGTTTAAGGATGAGTATGGTGATTTGATCATGTGAAGGAGGTCATATCAATGGTCAAGTATTATTGGATAGCTTGTGTGCATAATTTTAATTCATCTGATAGTCTAGAATTTTCATCTAGATAATTTGGGTCGAGTGGTAGAAAATTTGAGTAGGTAGTTTACTAACATCACCATTTCCACGTAAGGATGAGTCAGGGGGAGTTGGTCATATGGTTATGATAAAATTAGTCCCTATTTTCTATATGTAAATTCATAAGTCTAGTGATGAAGTGAGACAAAATATATGCAAGTGTAAAGTTGGGATCTCGGGCATTTTGATAGTATTTTCCCATAATTAGCCAAATTTTCAATGTAAAAAGAAAATTTGAGTAGGCATTTTGATGGTGGCATATCTCTCATGTGTAGATGTTTCAGGAGAAGGTGATCATATGGGTTTAGTTTATTTTGTGCCTACTTGATTTATGATAAATTTAAAGTCAAGCACTAAAGCATGACAACATCTATGCATGTGCAAAGTTGGTCTCCCAAACAAGTTTTTTTTACATAGTTGGCTCTATGAGAGAAAATTTTGAGTGAGCATTTTAGTGTTATTATCTCACATGTGTAAGGGTTTGAGGAGTATTTTTACACATGGTTTGAGTCTATTATGTGAGGAGATCATATGGTCTAAATTTTAGAACATGTAATTGAGAAAATCAAAAGATATGGAGGTTCAAAAATGGCCTTCTAGGTAGATAGCCTTGGTCCCCATACTTAGTCTATTTTGCACAATGTTAAATATCAGGACCAGATGGAGATATAATATCTCTCAAGCAATAATATAGTGAATATATATGGTGTACATAAATTAAAATAGGTCAAAGTATTAATTAGGTAATGAATCTAAAGATAAAGCTTCTTCTAAGATCCAATGACTCATGAGCATTTGTATAGATCAAGATCAATGGTGTGTGTTGATTTGAGATGAGGACAAGCATTCAATGTTTAATGCTAAGCAGATATAAAGATCAAGATCCTTACAAGGATAAATGGTGATTGAGTATTAATAATTATTGATATCAATGATATAAATTAAATTCAATAATTCAAAGTGATAGTTTTTTAGCATTGATAAAGACCAAGCTATGTACAAAAGATTGACAGTGCGCATAGAGTCAAAGCTGTAAGAGTACATGAGATGAGGTCAACATGTTCAAGGTTTAATGTTTAGAATTGGTAAAATATGTATTAAAGGTCAATATTCATAAAAAAATATAAGTGGTTCATGTTTAATCTGAGCATTGAGGACTTGAGATGCGAGCATAGTGTTCGAGGTTTAACTGTGACAATTTGCATTTGAATATTTGAATTTTATAAAGGAAAAACTAGTGTCTTTTTTTATGTTATATCTTTTGATCTATGTAGAATTTGACCATGGTGTAAAAAGTTAATTTTTATAGGATTCCAAGGTACATATATAAATATAAATTTTAAGGTTTTAATGTTACTTTAGATAAATATATTAAGCTCCAAAGTTGACTATGTGTTTGACTTTTGTAAGTAACCCAATAAGGGTAATTGAGCTTGTTTTGATGTTGTTTTGATGTTTAATTATGATTAAGCTATTGGATAATTTTTTAAACTCCATGAGGATAATTTTTGTGTATTATGAAGGTTTGAACAATCATATTTAGTATGAACAATGGTTTATAAGGTGACTATGTGTTCGATCATAGTGACTGTGTGCACATAATGTTATTTGAGTGAATTATGCTTAATAAGAATAGTGATATGATGGTTTTTGGAACTTAATTAGGACCTATAGATCATTTAGGATGGGTCCATGAATTTTGAATGTGTTCTTATGTTTTAGTTTTCTTGAAGAAGTGTCAAACAGGTTAATGGGTCTCCATAGGACCTAAAAGGTGACTTGGGCTTATTTGAAAGTATGTTGTGCTTAAGTGTGACCCATGTTATATGCCTTAAGGGGGAATTAATGTTTTTTGGATGATATGAAATATTGTTATATTTATAATCATGATAGATCTATAAATGGTGAAACCAAATGTGCTGGTTTCTAGAGTGGTGAGAAGACATATGCAAGGTGTGCATGTGAGAATTATAGAGTGAAGGAGAGGTAGAGTGCCTAGTTGATGGGTTAATTAGTATATTAGATTTAGGACTATGTGTATGGATTATAGGTCATATTTCTAACTTACAAATAGTTCTCTTGTAGTTTGAAGATATGCAAATAGGTCTGAGTGTGCATATGAGGATATTTTGAGTGAAGAAGGAAAGAGAGTATGGCATGCCTATGTGAGAGGCCTATATGATATATATATATATATATATATATATATATATATATATATATATATATATAGAGAGAGAGAGAGAGAGAGAGAGAGAGAGAGAGTTTGTGTAGGGGTTATATAAATAGAGATACATCATCAAGTGTTAAATACATCAATACTAAGGTGGAAGTGTTTAAAGGAGGGTCTAAATGAGTTGATCTTCCTTAGGGGTAGTTTTTCCTTTTGAAACATGTTTTTTACTAAAGGCCTTTGGTTAAGAGGATACGATCAATGTTTTATGATCTAAAGGAGTTGACTAGTCTCTTGTTTATAATTTCTTATAGGATAAGTAGTCCATGTGTTGTAGGCTGAGAGTGGATTTTATTCCCTATGAGGGTTTCCCATAAGAATTATATGTTATGTGTTTGATATTGTGTATGCATTGAATTAATAAAATCTCTTGTTAATATAGCTTGATCAAGTTGATATATGTTATTTTTGAAAATATTGAAATTGAAATATCTAGGATCACTAATTCACCCCCCTCCTCATGATTGTTCCCATAACATGAGTATACTTAACTTATTAAACTAAATTTATCATGGCTAAATCTCTCCATTGGCCAATGGTGTTTTTAAAGAGGTTATTATGGCATGCAAGGATCATAAGGATAGATCATATCTAGGCTATAATATTTATACTATGCACTAAAGACCTCTATAAGATGAATTCTACTAATCCAAGGTAAAACCTAAGGTAATGAAACCTTCAAATAATAATATAAGTAGATTTATGAGATATAATTATGTGTTATTAAATGATCATCCATTTAGTAATGAAGCTAAGTGGGTATTTATATCCAAGTATTGTCCCTAAATCCTCCTGGTAATTTATCTTACAACTTCAACCAAGTTGTTCTTGTCTGGCCGGAAATAGAGCCATTATGCTTCAAACTAGGTTGATTGGGCCAATGGAGTTCTATAATATGCTCTAGACTCCTAACAAGGTTGAATAGGATGATGTAGTAGGGAAATGAATAAAATGGGTATTTTCTTAGTTAGGTGATATTTTATATGGTGAATTACTTAGGGGAGTGTTCACATGTTTTTATTACTTAGGGAGTTTGATAAAGGTACCATGTATTGTTTTTAGGTAATGGTAAAGGGACCAACAATACTAAAAATCATAAAAGGTATCCTAACCCCTTTATCAATACACCCTTTAAGGTGTGCACTCAAAGAGAATCAGACTCAATAGGTTATTTCAAGAGAGTAAGTGTTAGTAAATGGTAAAGTTTAAAAATATTATGTGTATAGAGTACATAGCTAGTTAATTATGTGCATTCAGATATGATATGGAACATGTTATAAATGGAGTAGATTAGTTCCCTAAATTAGTTATAATATTTTAAAAATTTACACTTTACAACCTCAGATGCTTGTATCGATCTATGATGGTTACGTTGATGTAGATGTTTGAACTAGACACAAGCTAGTAATTAATATCTAATAAATATAGATGTGACCACCTGAGATATTTTAAGTTATATGTCACCTTAACCTTGGTGTGCTTAGATATTGATCACGGGATATCATTCCTTTTCAAATAGTACAATTTTAATTCTACATCATCATATTTATTATGCGAAAAATAGTTTAGTGGGATCACAGTGTTGAGATAACCCCAAAGACCCCTATGTCAATGGATGTTTTATACATATCCAATACTCTAAAGAGGGATTAAAATTGATTTAGTTATCCCTTAATGTGTTGGACTATGTGTGCACAAGGTTAAAATATGCATAAATCAGGTACATACATTAACATATCTTGTAAATTAGTAAGTATAACTAATGAATTACTCCTTCAGAGCCTTAGACCTATAGATGGGTTGTACCTATGAGTGATGTTGAAATAGGAGAGAATAGGGAATATTTTCTCACTTGAGATCTTGATAGATATTTATTTGGTAGATTTATTAGTGTTTTATAGGTAAGTGTTATGTGATTAATGAATGAGTATTGATAATTTATTTATACTACTCATTTTTCAAAATATCTCATAATAAATAACTTAAGCAGCCCATAGGGACATGTTATAATTATAAATTTTATGATTTTAGGGTACTTGACAATTTGTATAAAAATGGGAACTTGCATCAACATAGGTTTATGACTAAGATACAAGTGTATGGAATCTTGAAAATAGGTATAGGTCAAAATCTTTTAGAGATAGATGATAAGTAGATTTATAACATATTGAGAATGATAATAGGTTTGGGTCATAAAAACATCATATGGTCAAACTAAGAGAAACAAATAATCATAGAGATAAAGGATGTGATATTTTAAATGTATTAATAATTGATGGGTAAAATTATATGAAGTAATTTCTAGGTACACAAGGTATATATGCCAGATAATTCATGTTTAGTATCTACATTTGCTCCCCCTTCCCTTCATATAGTAATGAATTTTGAGTTTAAACAAAAATAATTGCTTACTTGGGTGTATACAACACACCTTGTCTTTGTGTGATCCCAAATTTAGTTATTTTATAATGACTAACATGAAACCAAGATCATGTTATAGTATTTAATCACTGCATATAATCTAAAATCAAAATTATTGAAATATTTTAAAATAAAAAAAGTAAGGTTATGATTACACCTATGTATCAATCCAACCGTCTTGCATTTTGGAAACTTTATTTTAAAAATATTTATCATTATGAAGCTTAGGATCTAAGATTATAATAAATTTAAATCTGAAAGTGCACAAGTATATATAGAATGGAGGTCACATTGCCCCAAATCTTGGTGAAAAGGTGAGCATGAGCAATCTAGGTCAACTCCCCTTATCAATCTAGTGAAACTGTATGATTTAATCAAGTCCAAATTATAATTTTGGTAAGATTGAGTGATGTAATCACCTCAACCTTTCTAAAATTTAATCAACTACTTTCGTAAATTAACTCAACAACAATCCATAGAATTCCATACATGTTTATGCTAAAGTCCATAGAAGTGTTTGAAATTTGAAATTTGATTTGATTTTGAAATTTAAGGTGATATTTTACATGGCATATGCACCTCATATATGTCTTGATTTGAAACTTGGGTATAAAAATGGTTCAAATGTTTACAATGTTGCCTCAAATGTTTACATGAATTATATAATTATGTAATTTGGAAAATTTAAAAATGGTGTAAGTTTAGATAACATGTTTATATAACATGTCAACACTAAAATATGAAATTGAAAATTGGTGTAAGTATTGATAACATGTTTCCATAACATGCCACCACTATGTATCTAAAATAGAGAATTGGTATAAGTGTGGAGAATATGTTTTCCATAACATCACCTCACTATGTATCTGAAACTATGATAAATGTGGAAAAAATGTTTCCATAACATGACCCCATTGTAGTGTACATATATGAAAATATGCAATCCACACCTCTATGACATGCCTAATTTATATGTTCCTATTTGAGGTGAGGGAAGTAGAAATTGGTAGTTATCTTACCTCAAAAGGATAAGATAATTATATAAACTATCTATGTATCATTTAACATATAGGAAAAAAGATGTCTAGATAGATATATCATTCAAGCATGAAGAATATGATTTCATAAATTCCTATGATACATGGTATATATCATGAAAAAATTATAGATATAAACAATACAAGTTCAATAAATAATCAAGCACACATACATGAGCACTCATAATAAAATCAAAAGGCAATGGTCTAAGGAAATCTCAAATAAGTAGCATTTTAAAATGCCACTCAATTGAAGGGACGTGACTTTGTCAAATGTCTAAAAATCATACTAAAACATATCCAAATATACTTACAAAAATCAAAGACATATACAAATGTTAAATATAATCAAACAAAGGGGCACAAAAAATGTAGCATATTCAAATTCTCAAACAAGAAAGGAAAGGGAAATCAAGATAAGACACTCAAGGAAGTGCATAAAAGGTAAGCATGGAACATAAGAAACCAACATAAAGTATATCATACTAGTCATTATATATATATATATATATATATAATATATATATATATATAGATATATATATATATATATATATAGATTTATATATATACATATATATATACACACAGATATATATATATATATATATATATATATATATATACATATATATATACACACACACACACACACATATATATATACACATATATATATACATATATATATATATATACATATATATACATATACATATACACACATTTATATATATACACACACATATATATATACATGTGTGTGTGTGTGTGTGTGTCTTATAGTAAAAAATGTTAAGTACATAGCGTGTCAAGTACACTACAAAAGATATAAGTATAGATAAAGGCATGTGTAACTATACAATCTCAAACATGATAATGGAAAATGTACATATAATGATATAACCTAGGTGTATCATGTTCAAACAAGGTGGATGCCCCAATGTCCATATGATGTGAGTAGAGGTAAGGCCCAAAATCCAAAAGTGAATATATCATGTATCTATGTATGCTTAATAAAACTCAATAGATGAGTGAAACACATGTGTATATATAAATAAATAAGATGTTATGTACCAACATGGAACTAACAACATAGATGCTAAGGAGCTCATAAAACAAGTAGAATGTTAAAAGGGTTTTTGGATTTTTTGAATTTTTTTGATATTTTTGGAATATTTGAAAAATAATACACTATTCTATGATCTAATCAAAAGGATTCTCATAGGTATCTCCCCATTAAGAACCTAGTGTAGGAAATTAGTGGTACTGCTAAAAAACATGTATGGATGTATCATCTATAACCATAGGATCTATGATACTCTATGTATGTATTATAGGAATATATGGTCATGAATAAACAATAGTAGGACTAGGGGTCTATAAAACCCATTTTTTAATGATCTATGGTCTCCATAAAGTAGAAATAATAGGAACATGTTTAAGTTCTCTAGATATATGAACATGGTACATAGTAAATAGGATCCTATAGAATCAACTATGTATCTTTTATGCAATGGTATCTCGAGTATTGGATAATTAGGAAAGGGGATTCCCTATTAATTCCACTTTTATATAGGATCAACCTTACTAGGTTTGATAATTAACTTCTTGGGTACAAATTTATTTTGTTCAAGTGGATGCTCACATGTAATTCTAAAAACTATTATAACCCAATTGACATGAATGTATTTAACACACTCATTCATTGTAGAAGGTACTACACAAAGTGTATGTATCCAAGGTCATCCTAATAACATATCAAAGACACCCATGGAATGTATAGAAAAAAATGTAGTAACCACATGTGTTGTACCTACATTTAAAAGTAAGTAAATCTCACCAAGAACTTATTGTTATGTCCCATCAAATGCTCTAACTAATTTGATTGAAGGATGTAAACTTTAATGAGTATATCCCATATGTGTGAGTAATGTCATTTTTTAAATTTTCTCACTTCCACTATTATTATTAATAACACTATATATAGAATGGTGACCAAGGTATGATCAAATGAATAAGGAATGAAGATCCGAGTCATCATCCACAATTTCACTATCATCAAAAGAAATATAATGTATTTAAACCATAGGAGGTATATGCCACATATAAGTATTAATAATATAATAAAATTTGTGCTCATGATGTGCTAGAGGAAGATGTGAAATTGTGTTAACCTTTTAGGGTTTAGCTTATGTAAATATTATGTCTGATTAAAAGGCTGAGTAGACTAAATTAGTGAAATAATATGTGTAAAATATTATTTCTTATTTCTTATAGAGTTGACTATCTTTCAATTTTCTAAAAATAGTAATAAATAGTGAAAATAAAGACATATAGAAAATACCTAATACAAATGATCTGAGTGTTGTAAAAAGTTTTATTATTTCTAGTAATCTAATTTTTAGATCCTAAATAATAAGGGTATGGAATAATAGGAAAAATATAGATTTAATAGGAAAAATATAGATTTTAACAAGTAATTATGCAAGAGAAATAAAAATAAACTTATCTAATTTTGGATTGAAATAAAGGACTCTAAGGCTGGAATTTGAAGAGTAGGACTAAGACATAGTCAATAATGTAAATCTCAGTTCCATTTTTTTATTAGACAAGAGAACCAAAAATAGGATACACTGGTGTCAGAGCTATAGTCCTTCTTGGTGATATTATCCTAAGGATCTAAGCTTTTAGGGGTTTGTTCACTTGGTCAATGTGAGCCTATGTACCAAATTTTGGGGGTTAGAAGTCACTAGAGCTCATTGTAGGTCTATTTCAATCTTCAATACCTATATCCATCTACACACATGAAAATAGTGAATACATCAAAAATAGAAGGGGGAAAAATTGGGTTAGGGGAAGAATGATCACATAACCAAGAACCCCTGTTGTTATGATTGTTGCTTACATTAACCCTTAAGCTAGGGTATTATATCTAATGTAGTTCTCCCTTAGGGAACATGCATAATCAATGCACACAATAGATGTAAGAATAAATTATTTTTAGGCCCTTTATCGATCAAGCATGCAAGTTTATGTGTGATACAGAGAAGTTGAGATATACTATTGATTGATTTTTATTATGTCTAATGTGCCAAAGTAGTAAGTGTTGGAAATAAAATGCCTTATGTAGTCCTTTATATAGGAGACTCATTATTTCAAAATTGGGATTTTTTCACATTTTACTGACATTGGAAAACTTAGGAATGAAACAAATAAAATAGTTAAGACTCATCTTATGGGAGAAAGTGACCATTAGAATCAAATTTTCACCTTAAAAATTGCATTAGAAATTGGATACCTTGGGTTTTAGATTGTAGTCTTATTTGGGCATTATTTTCTAGAGGGTCTAGGATATAGAGGGATGGAATAAGCATGGAAAGAGTAACCTGGGTCAGTAAGGGTTAAGTTTGAAAGATTACAAATGACTAGGAAAATTCAAAAATGTGTCTATGGTATGAAATAGAACCAAGGCAAATTAGACAAAAATACATGGATAGATGTGAATGAGACTCATATTCTTCCATCAGAGTCTCCTATAAAAGGACTATGAAAAGACATGATATGTGTGATTGCTTAAAAAATATAGGGCATATACATTTCCCCTCTTTTAATCTAGTTATGTAATTAAATGAATTACTAGAGAAAAAGAAAGAAAGAAGATGTGTACCTGAACTTACTTATATGGAGATAAGTGTATTGAAAAAGGATCCAACTTCTTAGCTACATAAGTGGATGGAGAACTGAATAGTGCTTGGAGAAAGAAAGAGCCCTTGTAATAGATGCCCCCTATACTAAATCTAAATAATGCTTGGATAAAGAAAGAATCCTTGTAATAGATGCCCCCTGTAATGAATCTGAATAGTGTTTGGAAAAAGAAGGAATCCCTATAATGGATACCCCCTATACTAAATCTAAATGAGAAATGATAAATGCTTAAAGGACCAAAACCAATGTTTGCCCTCTTTCTCATGAAAAATATTAGGTTTGAGTAATTCTATGGACCAACCACTAAATATGATCATATGGTTCAACCTAGTGACAACCTGGGTATGCTTGGGTGTAATATGAAAACTTTGGTAAATATGTAAGAATAAAATGGCATGTCTTACCATTCAAATCTGTATAATCCTGGATGCTAAAGAACATGATCATATGTGTCATGTCCCAAAATCTGGTATGTGAGTGATGCATCTAGATAATATATAAATATGTATAACCACATGTGTCATGATCTATCATGTCATGTCCCATGTGAAAAACTAGAGATCAAAACAATTTGCTCTACACTATACCTATAATATGTTATCTAGTCCTATAATTATGTCATATTATATGAAGTTATATGTATGAGATGTGTATTAATGTACATGCCCCCAAATATGGTATATAAGTCTCAGTCTATATCAAAGTCACTATGATTCCATATAATATGAACCACTATATCGAAATAGTCTATGTATCTATAAATTTATAGTATGTCCCTCTAGATGTCCAATTGATGTTGAGTGACCCACATAAATTGATCACTATATAATCTTAACCAATATGAGTTGAGTGATGCTAAGTGACCCATATAATTTGAACCTTTATATAATATTGACCAATCTATATTGATTAATGTTGATACTTTGGATTTTAGAGGTGTAAAAATAAAGGTGAGTGACCCATTGTAGTCTGAATCACTATATAATCTTGACCAATATGTATTGAGTCTAATAATTAGCCTATTAGAGTTGTGAGAATCAAAGTATATCTACCTATAGGAGTGGATAGGGATACTAGGCAATTTTTGGATATAGTAGGAATTATTCCCCCCTTTTGTGGAGAGGGATGAGATCTATAATAGAGGAGGTTGAGCCAAAAGTGATGACTAGTGGCTTATGAATAATAACAAGGTTTGTATAGTTTGAATTGATTGAGAAGTTTGTTTGATTGGTGAGATTTGAACTATCAAGAATGGAAAGTGTCTTTGATTGGTTAGGATAAAATATTGCATCTAGGTATAGTAGATATTTATAAATGTTCATGCCATGCTTGGCAAATGAGGTGGTAGTAGACTGAATAGATTGAAAAGTTGATTGATTTGGTAGGGTTGTTTGAGTGAGTTTTTGATTGGTAGGTACCAATTTGTATGTCAGGGTACAAAATATGTATATGGATGTGTGTATGTTATAGATTATGTAGTGATATAAAAAGAGGTACATGATGTCAAAGGTATCATTATCATGATTATGTTAAACAAAATGGTTTATAAAATGGAGCTATGGGGTTTTAGTTATGGGTAAAATGGTGTTTTGTTTTAAAAAAAATTGGTTGATATAGGAATTTTGATTAACTTTGGGTTCATTTGTGCAGTGACTAGTTTGAGATATTGGAGTTCTAGAGTGAAAAATGCTTAGGAGATAGGCACTTTCTATGACTTGTTTTGAGCAGTTGAAAGCTCAGATTCAGGTTGACAGATAGGTTAGCCTAGTGAGTAAGCTTAACACTTGATTATTACCTATTTGGAAGCCTATTTTGGATATTTTTGTTAAATTTTAAGTAGTCTAGGAAAGTTTTTACTAGATCCAATGGTCTTATCTTGGAGTCAGTGCTATCATTCAAGATGCAACACTATTGTCTGAGTTCCCGTGCTAGTGTCCTTCTTCAATGTTGTTCTCTAATATGTTGTTCTTGATTTTTTACTTTTTATCTATTTTTCATAACATGGTTGTCTAATATATAGTCTATTTTTTGGTGTTTTTAGGGTGAGGTGTAGATAAGAGAGTTCCATAGAGGCAAGGTTATGGAGATGTTAAGGATGTTGCCCTTGTTGACTGATGAAACAACCATGATAGATAGAGAAAGATTAGATCATGTATGTGACCTAGGTATGGTGTAGTGGGATCGGTATTTTATCAACAACTTATGTGAGAGGTATAATTTAGACACTTAAACATTCTATCTTCCTATAGGGGAGATCACTGTGACCTTGGAGGATGTGTATCAGATTTTACATTTATCATCTAGTGGGTAATGGGTGACATTGTATGATGATATGGGTGTTGATGCCATTGATAATTTATCCTTGTATTTTATTGGTGTGCCTTTAGGTGCACATCAAAGAAGTAGTGATAGTGATGTATAAGTTGAGTGTTTTGTACTTATGGAAGTGGTTAGTTATACTATTGGATTCATTTGTTGTAGTGGATGGTAGTGAAGTTTATATTAGCTATAGGAGGAATAGGGTGGTGAGTAGTCTTGAGATGTATGGTACTATGTTCTCATGTGGTAGGACTATGCTTGCCTACTTATACAGAGATCTATATAGATTTATGTAGGAGGTATCTAGTGGTGGTGTGGGTGTAGCTACTTTATTGCATTGTTGGGCTTATGAGCATATAACAATTATGAGATCAATTGGATTTGTAAGGGAGAGTTGGGCACCTCCATAGCCATATGGGGAGTGGTGGATGAGTTCATTGGCTATCATGTCCCTTAGGATAGATCACTATAGATGAGTTTTGGATAGATTGGAGTCCCATGATATCATATGGAGGCCTTACATAGGATACCCTAGGTGGGAGGATGATGGAGTGAATTTGAGATATATGAGGGTTAGTTATTAGATACATGAGCATTGGGTTGGAGTGTATGATTTCTTTTAGTATGAGCATGTGACTTGGTAGTTTGGAGTTTGATAGGATGTTCCTCCTATAACATGGGTATGGTTGAGGAGTGCATAGCCATTAGTGAGAGTAGGAGCTCATGAGAGACCCACTAAGGCTAAGTTGGAACCATTACATTTGGATGCATGAGATGTGGCTATATATATTCTTGTGTAGATGATGTGGGATGTACTTAGGCATATACTGCATGGTGGGTTGGGCATTAGTGGGCTTCATTGTATCTTGTTGATGGAGTGGATGTTCCTACGTATGAGGATCTTGAGTTGATCCAGATGATGGGAGGTAAGTTAGATTTCATTTGAATTATACCTATGCTTGTACTTTGTTTGATTTATAAGTATATATCTAATGTAGTGTTATATTATTTATGCATTTAGGTGGAGTGGAAGGTTCATAGGATAAGGCACCTATTGGGGTGGGGAGAGGAGATGATGAGTTCTGGGAGACAATCATTGAGTTAACACTCTAAGATCTCATGCAGTATGTTCTTAATGATATGATGGAAGAGGGTTTGATAGATTGAGTAATAGTTACAGCTAGTGTCTTTGCTCAATTTTTTGATAGGGTTGTTATAGCTACAATTGCATATGTTAGGGAAATAAGAGAGAGAGAGAGAGAGAGAGAGAGAGAGAGAGAGAGAGAGAGAGAGAGAGAGAGAGAGAGATGAGTTGAGAGTAGAGTTGGATAGGCATAGGATTCCTCCACCTAATTATGGCATGGTGAGCATGAAGATTGTGGATGACTATATGGATATTTAGTAGTGATATGCACACTTTCATGAGGATAATCATTGTCTATTAGAGTGGGATAGTTGGTTTAATAGGTAATCGAGAGCTTGAGGAGGTACAGGGTCATCAAGTGCTAGATAAGATTGTGGGAATATCACTGGAAGAGAGAGAGAGAGAGTGAGACTAAGAGTGAGGGCATGATTTTGATTCATGATTTATTATACCTTGACATGATGTATAGGTTTTAAAAACTTCATGATATATATATGGTTCCTTGTTTTATGTTGATGTTTATTTATTGTGTTATTGGATTTTAAGTGTGTTGGTATATTCATTACAAATGTTTGAAAATGGTTGATTTGGCATTGATTTTTTATATTGTATATGTTTGATACTTATAATATTTAATTTAAATTCTTTGTTAATGAGTTCAAGTGTGATGTTAGGTTTTGATTTGCAAGTAAAAATTTGATGGTTTTTATAATTTGTAAATTGTTTGGATAAATTGAGTTGGGTTTAACATTTGGAAATTGTTTGGATAAGTTGATTGGGTTTTATATTTTTAAAATATAATTTTGTAAGATCTATATTTTGATAGGTAGGTTTTGGGATATAGATAGTTATAGGTAATTATGAATGTTAATTGTTAGTAGTGGGATGTAAGATAACACTGTGTGTGTATTACTTCCCTAAGAATGGATCCAAAATACAAAGGGTATTTAGACCTTTGGCTCCATCATTTACCTACTAAGTGAAGCTTAAAAAATAAAACCAATATGATTGTACATTATATTATTCTATGTTGTATCACTATTTGAACCCTGTTGACCAACTAAACAAGTGTCCATACTACTCATGCTATGTAGGAATGTGCTATATATATAATACTATATGTTGAGTGCTAACTATTTTTTTGTGTGAAGATTCTATAAAAATTTAACATTATTAGTCATGCAACT
The DNA here is from genome assembly GCA_037957365.1 of Torreya grandis. Taxonomy (NCBI): domain Eukaryota; kingdom Viridiplantae; phylum Streptophyta; class Pinopsida; order Cupressales; family Taxaceae; genus Torreya; species Torreya grandis. The sequence goes on along the minus strand of JARHVA010000851.1, from coordinate 4,279,689 downwards.
AAAATTGGATGTTATGGGGGAGGCTCATCTATTCACAATCATAATGGAATTCTATGTGAAATAACACCATGTGGCCTCTATTGTGATGTATATGACTGAGCAATAGATTTAAATCAAATTATGATATGTGATGGGGGTTCATCTAATCTTAACTATAGCAAGTTACTATATGAGATAGGACCCTAAAAATCTGATCATAGTGAATATTTCTCATGAGTGGTACTTTGTTGTTGTGATTATGACTCTGCTAGATATGTATATGGAATTACACTATGTATTCCTTGGATTATAGTGTTATATGTAGTATATTCTTATTTTATTGGTTTCTAAACCTTTTAAGGTGGTGGAATAGGTGATCTCCTATGAGATTGTATCCTAAAAATTGCATTACACTCTTGATAAGTGACTGATGATTATTGTAAAGGAATGTCCTAGGATGACTCAGTCTTAGAGGAATGAGGTCTAAGGTTTCATAATGGAGAAGATCTCTACGCCCCCTATGTGAATTATATGATACCATTATCAACACATCAAGTAATTCAATATCTGAGTCCAAAATAGTCATTATCTCTATGTCCATGGATATGATGATAGTGACAAAAAGGTTGATATGGTTGTCTATGTAAGAGACATGGATCTCGTCTATGAGTAGAAGGTAATGTGATTAACCTCATATCTAGTAGTGTTGATAATATGGTAGATGAACTCTCTTAATCTAAATCAAACAATATTGGTGCTTTGTTATTGTTCTCTATAGTCCATATTGTAGGTTATGCTTTAAAATTGGTTCTTTGTTCTTGACTGGTTGCTTTTTTTATTGTGGTCTCTTATCTTGTTTAGGACATGGTGGATATTGAGTGCTAAAAGCTATATCTAAAGATGCTACTGTGAAATCTAGAGTGATCAGATCAATTGAATCTACCTTAATCAATCCTAATTATGTTTCCAAAGATAACACTATACAACACAAGTGTCTAAAAGAAGACTCTATCTAATATAGTAGATGGTCAATTAGAGGTTGGTGAAGCCCATTAAAAAAGATGTGCTCAATCCATAGATATATTTATTTGTATATCAATCTTAACATGTGAGCTTTGAATCTTAAGATATACTCACTAACTAGCTCTCAATAATTTTTATGTAGTGTGGTAAGTTTCTCATATGTAACATGAGGGCCCATGTTTAGCATGTAATATCAAGAAATACCTCCTCCAAGTCATCATATGTGTGCAATGAACCAATAGGGAGTAGATGAAAGAACCAATTATGTGCTTCCCCAACTAATGTTTGCTGGAATAACTTGAGTAGAATAAATGGGCTTGTATGAGATGGTAGATCCTTTCGAAAGGCCTTAAGGTGTACAAATGGATCTTCAATTCCATCAAAGTGAGGTAATGATGGCATTTGGAAATGCTTAGGCAATGAAGCTTTTATGAATGTTTTTGGAAAAAGCTTACCATGTAGATCATTATCATCCATCCAAGACTTGTAAGCTTTATTTTCCAAGGTAAGGAGATATACTTGGTGTTGTAATTAACCAACTACATGCATCAAAGAGATGATCTCCTAGGATGGTCCATTAGTATCTTGAAGTGGTTCATTTAATCATTGCATTTGATTGTTAATTTTAGCCATGGGAAAGCTAGATTTTGTAATTAGATTATAAATAGGGGTTATGCTCACTTGAACCTTGGGAGTAATGGTAGCTTGGACCCTACTAGAGGGATGTGGGCTACCATTATCTTTAGGTGAAGGGTGAGAACTAGGTTCTACCATAGTGAGGGGTGGCTTGGGGGATTCATTGGTATAATTATGTTTTAGTGTGTCACATTCTAATTAAGTAGAATATGTGATTTTATAATTAACATATGAATTTTTTGAAATATAATCATTCATAGAAGTAGAAACAACATTTGGAAGTGAATTATGTTTGAGAGGAGTGAGAAAAGAGGTAGAAACATGATATTCATAATCTTATTCACTATGTGCATAATAATCATCATTGTTCCATGTCATATCATCATTCAAATATTTTTAATAATCACTCTCATTTTCAAATTCATTTGCATGTTCACTATCATATTCATTATCACTTTTAGTGCAACTAGGGAGAGGTGTAAAATAAGAATTTAATTCTTTTTTAATATGCAATAAAGTATCATTTATAATTGGAATATCATGTGTATCTATGTTATCCATGGATGGATTGCATACCTTATTTTCATGATAAGTAAGAGAAATAGATTTATCATTTAGATCTTATTTAATGAGATGTAACATTTGAGCTATGACTTGGTAATTTTATTTTATGAGAGAGAGAGAGAGAGAGAGAGAGAGAGAGAGAGAGAGAGAGAGAGAGAGAGAGAGAGAGAGAGAGAGAGAGAGAGAGAGAGAGAGAGAGAGAGAGAGAGAGAGAGAGAGAGAGAGAGAGAGAGAGAGCAAAGAAGTGCATAACTAATTTGTTCATTCTATGCATTATCAATAGGAGAGTGAGGTGATAAGTATTTTTCCCATTTATCAAAAATATTTTCTTTAGAATAAGGTATGAAACAAATAGGTTTAAGAGGAGAATATGAATCTAATTTTTTTTCACTACCACTTGCATATGAATGATAATACTCCTCATTGTAACAATAGTAATTATCTTAATTGTAAGTAAAATTATTTTCCATATTTTTATCTAATGTGTAATTTTGAAAATTTATCCATTCATTGTCATAATTATGTCAAAAATTAACAAATTTATCTATAGGATGAGAAGGAAGGAGTTCCTTAGTGGCCATTTTATTTCTTTCACCACAATGAATATGAAAAATTAATATTAAGTAAATAAGTGCAATAATAACTACTAACATGGAAATTTTAAAAATAATTGTGACTATCATAAATTGCAAGGATGAATTGTTTAATGGTGGAGGACCTAGTTCAGGAATCTAGGGTTTAGGTCTAGGGTTTTTTTTTTTTTTTTTTTTAATTATGGATATAACTTAAATTCTAAAATTAATTTGACCAATATAATTGCATAAAAATTGATTAAAAAATCAGAAATTTTAAATTGAATTTTTGCACAAAATAACTACTAATTTATAAGTTTTTAAAATATTTTTGGCACACTAAAAAATTTTAAAAAAATTAGAAATTATTTCCTAAAATTTGTAAGGGAGGGAAACTTGGGGTTTGAGGACCTAGTTTGGAAATCTAGGAATTTGAGCTAGGGTTTTAGATTTTTTTAAAATTATGGATATAATTTAAATTCTAAAATTAATTTGACCAAGTTAATTGTATACAAATTGATATAAAAATCAGAAATTTGAAATTGAATTTTTGCATAAAATAACTACTAATTTAGAAATTTTGAAAATATTTTTGGCACACTAAACAATTTTCAAAAATTTCAAAATTAATTCCTAAAATTTGTGAGGAAAACTTGGGGTTTGATGACCTAGTTTTGAAATCTAGGGTTTTAAACTAGGGTTTTAGAGTTTTTTAAAATTATACAATAATTTTACATTATAAAAATTATTTTGAATAGGAAAATGTATAAAAATTAATAAAAAAATCAAAATTTTGGAAATTAATTTTTACAAAAAATAATGAATGAAGAAACCTAAGTGTAGTTAGGGTTTTAAATTTGTTTAAAGTAAGTCAATTTCGCCAAAATGTTTTACTATTTTTGGTAATCTAGTTTTTAGATCCTAAATAATAAGTGTCTGGAATAATAGGATAAACCTAGCTTTAATAGGGAAAAATATAGATTTTAATAAGTAGTTATGTGAGAGAAATAGAAATAAACTTATATATTTTCAAACTGAAATGAAGCACTCTAAGGTTGGAATTTGAAGAGGACTAAGACACTATCAAGAATCTAAATCTAGGTTCCATTTTTTAATTGGACAAGAGCGTCAAAAATAAGACACCCTAGTATCTAGCACTATATTCATTCCTAGTGCTTTTGTCTTAAGGATCTAAGATTTTTGGGTTTTGTTCACTTGGTCATTTTGAGCCTATGTACCAAATTTCAAGTTCTAGAAGTCATTGGAGCTCATTGTAGGTCTATTTTAATATTAAATACATGTATTCATCTACACACATGAAAAAAACAAATACATTAAAATCAAAAGTGGGGAAATTAGGTTAGGGGAAGAATGATCACACAATAAAGAACCCCATCTATATTGATTATTGTCTACATTAACCCTCAAGCTAAGTTCTCATATCTAATGTAGTTCTCCCTTAGGGAATTTGCATAATAAATGTGCATGATAGATGAAAGATTGAATTTTTCCTAGGCCCTTCCTTGATCAACCATGCTAGTCTATGTGTGATTTAGAGAATTTGAGATATAATATTTATTGATTTTTATTATGTCTAATGTTCTAAAGTAGTAAGTGCTAGATATAAAATGCCTTATGCAGTCCTTTCTATAGGAGACTCATTATTTTGAATTTGGTAGTTTTATTCATATTTGAACAACATTGGAAAAATTAAGAATGAAGTAAAGAAAATGGGTAAGACTCATCTTGCAAGATAAAGTGACCATTGGAATCAAATTTGCACTTGGACAACATTGCTACAAAATGGACACCCTAGGTTTCAACATTGTAGCCCTATTTGGGAGCTATTATTTGGAGGGTCTCAGAACTAGGGGGTGGAATAAGAATGGAAAGAGTAACCGAGGTTAGTAAGGGTTAAGTTTAGATAGTTACAAATGATTGGGAAAAGTCAAAAAGGTGTCTAGGGTATGAAAAAAGACTAAGGTAACTCAGACAAAAAAACATGGTTAGATGTGAATAAGACTCATATTCTCTAGTAAATGTCTCCTATGAAAGGATTATGAAAAGACATGATATGTGTTATTGCTTGACCAATTCAGGGTGTATACATAAAATAAAATGAAAGTTGATCTTAGTGTCATCAATTAGATCCCTATGTCAAAACCCCTCCTAGTTAGTATCACCATAATTGGATAGTATCACCAAGTGGCTCTAGTGTCTTGATATTGGCACTAATATCATATGTGCAAGACTCTCCTAAACTTTTGGGATCACCTATGTTTATATTTTTGGGGTCTATTCCTATGCACATGAAATATGTAACTCTATATTATGCTTGTAATGAATGACATATGATGTGAATCTTAATCCTCCTTAGAATTAGGGTATGAGTTAAAAAGTGTATTCATTAGTAGGATAGTGGTCTTGAGTTCCTTGAGTGTGCTTGAGACTAGAAATCTAGAATATTTGCTATTAGGAATGTTTTGGATGGTAGTATGCATAAGTAGGGAAAATAAAGGATTAATAACCTTAAGTTTGATAAAAATTATTTTGTGTTTGAATAGGTATTTTGCATCTAATTTCCATCTAGTGGATACAAGGTTAAAATTCATGTATATGTAGTGTTTTATTGATTTTAAAAATAATAAAAGATGTATAGGCTAGCCTTAGAAGGATTTTAATTTTTAAAATATAATTATTTTAGAAATATAAGCTAAATGACATAGACACCATTTTAGGGATACTAGTGCCATGTGGCTCTAGTGTCCTTATTATGGAAAAAATATCCAACTAGTAGAAAACTAGGCATAAAGGGCCATGATTGAGAAATAAGGGTTTGGGACTATGATTAAGCTAATAAGGGATGTTGATGGGCCATGTAAAGGCTAGATAAGTGTGACAATATGATCTAGGATAGTTTTAGGGATAATATAGGGATAGGTAGTCTCAAATATCACTCATATCACCCAAATACTAATTTTAGGTGATTAAATTTTCCCCTCATTATGCTATAAATGTAACAAAGTGAAATTACTAGTATAGAGGAAAAATAAGCATACCTAAACTTACCTAGGAAGTAAATAATGTGAAGTAAAATATAAGTATGTAAAGCTGGGTCTATGTATGTGAAACATGATCCAATGTATGTTTTGTAAATAAAACATGAATAAATCAGTCCTTAAAAGATATTAAAAGAACAAAAAAGCTATGTTGAGAAAACAAGTAACTAAGTAAAATTGATTAAATATATGGGAAAGAGGAAAGGAAAAAATACACCTTATCATGTTTGTGAGCCAATACATGAACCTAGTGACAACATATGTGTGTGCATGTATATAGTGATCAATTGATGAATAACATAGATTGAGCTAATAACTTACTCAATCCTCATGTGTGGGTGGATCAAGAACTCAATATAGTTTTGATTCTACCATTGCACACCCTTACTTGGTAGATTATGACCTATGAATAACTTGGATTAGACTGATAGTGTATCCACCCCTCTCATGTATGTGTTTCAATAATGCAAGTAGGCTATGACTCCATCATTGAATATCCATGTATAGTAGATGCATATAAAACTAAACTACATGAAGTACTAAAAATGTCTAACTGAGTATGTCCAACTATGTATGTTGGATCTGCATCCACTTAGGTATATTAGGCAACTTTGGGCCACTTGATAATTCCAACCACTATATATGGAATAAGGAATGAAACTGGTGATAACCTATAACATAGATAATGACATGGAATTTGTCATTCCATCTTATCAATTGGTGTGTAATTGAGCATATGGATATAATGTGTCACACACATGCCCCCAATATGGTATCTAAATATATTAATTCTAAACTTAGTTTTGATAATTATATATGAGTATTTAAACTAAATATGGGAATGGTCATACCACACATGAGGCCCCCAATCTAAGAAATTGATAGTAATACCATATATTGGAAATTGGTGCCATGTGGTGCTAGTGTCTCCATTTGGGTGATAATGTCCTTTTAGTTTGAATTTTATGAAATTGTACTACTTTTTGAGTCATAGTTTACCACTATGTTTGCCTATGTCTAATTTTATATAACTAATATTGTGTGATAAAAAATGTTTTGTGAGTTCAATATAGGATTATGATATCTATTGCAAACCCCTATGAATTCCCCTTATTTTTAGGGTATTTTTTGAGCCTATGTAAGAAGTATCCTCAAAATAAAAAGATCTACAAAATATGTGTTAACTAGAGTATCTATGATATTTTTTTGATAATCCAATATAATATGCATACATAACATCAAAATGTAAGATAATCTAAGCATAAGTATGTAATTTAAGACTATATGTCATGTCTAACATTACACAAGGGTGTCAATATATATGTAATCACTGTATGTAATAATAAATCTAGTAAATCTGATTAGCTATCTAGGGGGATGGGGCATGATCTCCATCATAACACCTAAGTAGGAAGAGTAGATGTATGACATTCTTCATGACATAAAAAATATTGTGTGTAATAATAAAATAAAATGGTCATGGCCATTATACAAATAAGAAAGTGTTAATATTTTTGTCCCAAAAATGTCATTACATCCAATAGCCTAAGGGAGACCCCCTTTTTTTTTAAGAAGAACCCTAAAACCTCCAAAAGAGCCCATCTTTTTATTTTAAATTGTGGAATCTAGAACCTGGCATGTACTTTGCACATTTTCACAATGTGCAAAATGCACTTCAATCTTTGGATCTCATGAAACACCCATACCCAAGACTGGTAGAATCTAGAACTCATCATGCACTTTGCACAATTTAAAGCTTTCAAAATGCATGATATGTTCTTGATCCCACCATGCATGTAAAATTGTATAATCCAAAACTTGACATGAACTTTTCACATTTTCAAGCATGCAAAATACATGGTGGGCTCTGAATTCCACCATGCACCCAAGATGGTGGAATCCAAAACTTGACATGAACTTTGCACATTTTCAAGTGTGAAAAGTACTTGATGGGCTCTGAATCTCATAAAACATAACTTCAAGTTCCACTAAACTTCTAGGTGATTCTAGCACCTTCTAGTTTCATGAGAACTTTCAGGTGTTTCCAACACCTTCCAGTTCTATGAGAACATTCATTTGATTTTAGAACCTTCTAGTTCCACTAAAATTTTTAGGTGATTCCATCACCTTCTAGTTCTATGGGAATTTTAGGGGCTTCCATCACTTTCTAGTTCCATGAGAATTTTTAGGTTATTTTATCACCTCCAAGTTCCACCATAAAATTTAAGTTCTTGAGACACCTATAGATTCCACCAAATTTCATAGTTGGTTTCTCACAAGTAATAAATTTAATCGCCATGCCTCTTAAGGAAATGAATTAATCAATAAATGGACCAATGAAATAATCTTACATAAAAATAAAATCTTAAAGGAACATATCAATAATGACTTTTAAAAGAGAATAATTTTATGTTCAAGCAGATTGTGTAGCTTCCAATATCTAATCTTGTAGGCTTGATAAAAAATGAGTACAAGGTAATTTTAGAGCCTTTGATGCATATACTGAGAAACTATAGGCTGAGAATGACAAGAAGGTAAAAGATATTCTAGCTATTGATTTAATTTCTTTCTATTGAAGTACTTTCATATGTTGTATTTTCATTTCTAAGACATTATAAGTTGTAATTTCATTGCAAAGGTACAACTATATTTTTTATAGCTCTTTTTGAGAAAGAGAAAAAAATATTTTACACTTTATATTTTTTTATAATTTGAATGTGTAAAATATGAAATGAAAATTGCAGTATTCATTTTGACAAAGTGATAAAGACTTAAAAGTTGTAAAAGTCTCACTCATGTATTACAAGTTGAGTTTTTGCATGAAAAATTAACTTGAATTTATTTGAAAGTCATCTTTTTTTTCAAAGTATGAGTTCTATTTTGGGTGCCTCTTTTTGCCTGAAGAAGATATTTTTATCCACTTCTAGATAAAGTAGCATTGAATCGAGATTCAACACTTCTAGCCATGCCATGCCACATCAAAAATCATGCCTAGCTCATGCATGCCATTTTCTAGTCATTTCACAAGCTCAAAAATTCCATAAATAAGAGTCACCTTTTTTTCATGAGGGTTTTAGATTTGCATAATATCCTTCAACTAGGTGTTCAAGTTTTGTCATGTACATATAATCTTGGAGATATTTTGTATAAAAATAGGTAGACATTGTGGCCTAGTCTATCTTTTTTATTTCTAGTTATATTTTTATCATTTTGAATGTATTTAATATAAGATGTAACCTTTAGAGAGAGAAAAAGTCTAAAATTTGCCATTCTTGTTTTGAGAGGGATATTTCTGTGTGTGCAAGTTGTTTGACTATTTATGGAATCTTACTCTTTGTTTCAATTTCAATAAATTCATCTATGGTATTTAGCCTCTATTGATGATTCCAAGTGTACCATAGGTGATATTACTATTTAAAGAACACTTCTCATTTTATAATTTTGAAAATTTAGAGCATGAGTTGTAGGTTTTGAGAATATGGTTGCCTATGATGAAATAGTAGTAGAGTAAGGTAACTATTCCACAATATTTATATAATTTAGTGGTTGGGAGCCACCTTGGCATGTTATTTGTGAATCTTTGTTAATGCTTAGTGAGTTATTATCCCATTTTAAGATATAGACTAATATAAGTGGGTATTTATAATGTGACTAAAAACTAATGTGATCTTGGTGTAAAAAGGGGAAAAGAGAAGGGTAGAGTAGAAAATAAATGAGTGATTACCAATTTTAATCCTAAATATTGTGATAAAGTATCAATGGTAACTAAATATGAATTTAAAAAATATATAATTCAATATATCTTAAGATCAAATCTCACTATATATAAAGTAAACCTCAAGGGAAAGCATTTAATAATCACAAGTAAGGACTAGGTCTACTTTAATCATTTACTACTATAATAAAATAACAATTGCACATCTAAATATAGAGTAGAATGAAAATAAGTAGGACCTAAGATATTTCAACTAATATATCATAAGCATAAATAAAAAACCCTATGATTAAAGAATGTTACTTAGAATTCAAAGACATTATTCAGATTGAAGACCTCTACTAACAATTGAGATAAAAACTATATTAGTAATTAACACATAAAAATGGATAATCCTTGCATAATTCCTTCATATTATTAATTTAATAAAGTATAAATTTTTTTATAAAAACTTTATCTCTCTTTACAATGGTAATACATGCCTTTATAGGAAGATTGGGCATTATACTAGTTAATTACAAAATAAAGGTGTACAAATATAAAGACAATTGTCCTTACAAGTTCTAAAATACATGTGATTTTCCCAATTATATTAACCTAGAGGCCAATATGGTAACAAACTATAATATGCCTTTATAATGGGATATTCTACTTCAAAATGTTAAAAAACTTTACAAAATAGAATATGCTCAATTTGACAGTCGGGCCCCTAGTTGTCACTGCTAGAGGATGGTCATTGCTCTCTCATGTTATTGATCAATTAGGTATAGGTACACAATAGGATTCATGATCTAATCTTATTTTTTATCTATCAAGTCATCAAATACTTTGTCATTTCTATCCATGGCCTCTTTGATACTCTTAGATTCATTTATTCTTTCCCTTGCATTGAGTATCATGCCTAAGACTTTGTTATTATCAACCCCAAATTTACCTTAGACTTTTCCTATGATTTCTTGGGTTACCAAATTAGACATATGCTTGAATTTATCATCACTAATGATCCCAAGGACATGGTGTTATGCAAGATTTGTAAGCATGGTCCCAAGAAGTTGTTCAATTCTTGTAATTAGTTCTTTATATTTTTTTAGGATCCTTTCCTTAACATTATGCCATACACTCAAAATTTGAACTTTGTTAATCATAATTCCTATAATTGTGCTCAAATGCCCCAAATTTATAGCCTTGAAGTTTAGGATTTGTTTCTTTGTATGAATGTTGAGGAGTTGAATAAATTTATAGTCACAGGCTTGCCACTAGGTGACTAAACTCTTGGCTAGTTCAAATTTCCTTTCTAATGTACTTTACCTTAATTTAATTTACTTAAGTGCCTGAAACATGTCATAAAATGACTTGTCAATCAATTTGATTATTGTATCTAGCACTGATAGAATTTCATGTTTTTCCAAGTTCTCTTTTTCTCTCTCCAAATTATGGATCCTTTGTTTCATACCTTGGACTCTTACTTTAGCTTGTGATGAATGTGATTTAATTAGACTTTCCACATATTCCTCATGAATTTCAACCTCACCAAGCTATTGGCCACCCACTGTGGTTAATCCTACAAATGTTTCCACCCTCTAAAAGGTGAATTCCTCTATCCCAACCATGGTTATCTTGGTTTTTTTTCTTTCCAACATAACTATTTTAGGGTTGAAATGGATAGTAGTGATTGGTTCCTTGAATTGGGGAAGTTATAATACCTCCACACTTGAGCTATTAGATGCTCCTAGATCATCTATCTTCTTTCCTTCTAGCCCTTTAATAGACACAATTATTATTTTTTCCTACTCCTTCATTATAGCCCTTATCTAAGGATTAATATCATCTTGTACATGAACATCAATAACATTTATCATGGCTTAAGAGTGAGAAAGGGAGGGGATCTTTTGAAACTTTCCATAGATGAACCAGTTGAGAATGACTGGTCTAAAGATTAGGAACTGTCACTAAATAAATTTAATTTAATAGCGAGATGAGTGAAGGTGAACTTGGGTCTCTTCTTTGGTCCCATAGGGACCAGGGCTAGTTTTGTTTTTCTCTTCTCATGGGATGTTATTGGGACTAGCTCTTTTATTATGTCTTTCTTTGTCCCCTCTTCCCTATCAAAGTCATAAGCCTCTATAATTTCCTTGGGGGCACCCTAAAGTGTCTCTTCTAGTTCCTGGGATATCATGCCTATGCACTAAATTTGGGAAGGTGGCCTTTAGGGTAGTGTTGAACGTAGGGGCCCTTCACTAGATCTCTCTTCTAGCTTGACTTCTCTAATCTTCTCCTTCCCTTTGCCTTATTAATCATAAACTTGCTCAACCTATTGTTGGGGTTATGGTTTCTCTATTTGAGGCTGCTCATGGGTTTTTATAGATGACCCAAGTAGTAAATGGTATTGTAAATGGTGAATTCTACATGTTTCCCTATATGTCTTACTGCCCCTAACCAATCTATTCTCAAGCTCAATGTTATGGCCTTGAATCCTAGCTAATACTTCTTCCTAGTTCTTAGCCCTAATATATATGGTGTCATGGACACCAATTTAATGTGCATATTTTAGATTTTAGAGATTTTTATCCCTTATATGGTCCCCAATTAGGTTCTTTAGATCCCAAATCTAGAGTTCATACAGTTGGAAGACAAATGAATCCCTGTGTGTGAACATAACCTCCACCTATTTCTTTTATTTTATTATAGTTATCCTAATATTCAAGGGGAAGGGGTGGATTAGACCCTTTATTTTTTCCTTAAAAGTTATATCAATGCCATGCAAGATTTGGGAAGTAATGTCCTGCTCTACAAATTTATTTAGAACATATACTGGTAGTCTATAATGTTGGGTCATGATTCCTTATATCCTAATAATTGTGTAATTAGGATAATACCATATGTCACTTTTAATTTCAACATATCTCTTTAGGAAAAAGTGGAGCATATGCATATAAACACCTATGATGGCTTCCATTATAGTAGGATAAATACTTTCACAAATAAACTACATGTGGTTCCTATACTTAAAGATGTGCATCTTGGATTAGTAATGTGAGATGGTTGTTTTTCCCTCTATGGACCAATTCCTAATCCTAGGGAAGGTTATTGAGGTCATAATGGTGTCAAGTAGGTAATAAGTCATAAATAATTGATTTGAGGTCTTCTTTTAATGGTATTGAATTGCCTGGTTAGGAAAATACTAATTAATTCTCCAATTGAAGGGGTAAGTTTTTCTTCTATCATGAAGTACACATATGGGACCCAAATCTTATTCACATAAGTTGTTCAAAGGGAACCAAAGGATTGGTTCAATAGGGTCATTATTATCCTAATTCCTTCTCTAAATTAGATGATAGGGATTTTTACATCAAGGCTTCTAAAGATGTGAGGCCTTTGGTGGAGCTAGGGTCTAAGGATATAGTCCAAGTCATGATTACTAGTCCACTCTTTAATTTTGGAAAGATTCACATGGGGGAGAGGGATATTGTAGTACTTCTCAAAAGTAAAAGGGTAAATGTAGGCTACCCCTTTTGATTTCCCTTCCCTAATGATCCATTTATTATCTATTCTATAATCAACAAATATGGGGGAAAGGGCATCAATAAAATGTAATACCTCTAGTTTTGCTATGTCATGATGAAGATCGACCATTTAGATAGAAACCAAGTCATAATAGCACCTACTTGTGGTGGCATTCCTCTATTCCTCCTATGAAATGGGTTGTAACTCTTCTATCATGAAAAATATCTGAGACCAATTCCTAATCCCTTAGATGTTCAATGCTACCAGGTCTAATTCTATATCCTTGAATATCTAGCCCTCATTGTCCATTATCAAATAGAGCTTGGTGTCTTCCTTCAATTATTACCTGTTAGCTTCCATGGTCTACGTCTTTGATAATTATTCACACTAGATTTTAGATGATATTTTTGAAATATCTCTTATGATAAAAAACACACTTAAGTTATCATTTGATCAAATTATAAAAAATTGAATCTACTTGGGTCACTTTTATGTAAGGTTTAAGGTTTTAGATCTTTAATGGTGGAAGATATCTAAGCTTCAACTTATATGTGTCTTGGATTGGATTTGGACCTTTGCCTTTATAACTTGGTGTTTTTGAGCTCACAAGATCTTGATTTTGTTCCTTTTCTACTTATGTGGTGCTTATGTAGCACTGATGTAGACCTTTCATAGCATTTTTCATAAATTCCTTTTTAAAATTAGCCATTGTTATTTAAAAATACCTTCTTCATTTTTAATTTTTGGATCAAAATCCTAGATTAGTATAAGCCATTGCTCATAATCCAAGCCCTTGGATAGGATTGGGTCTTTCCATTGTGAAGCCTATGCTTGTGACGCTTCATGTTATGCATGCTTTCCCCGTGCTCTAAATATTTTGGTCAATCACTTTTTGAATGCATATTGGCCACATGGTAAGCTTATAGGCCTTTGAAAATTCATTGGCACCATCATGCCATTGGATAAAACCCAATGATGGGGTGCAAACCATTGATCTATAAATAATACCCAAATGTTAAGTCAATCCATTATTAAAATCATGATCTATACTTAAGTTCCTTAGGCTAAAGTTTGTTTCATTTTTATTAAGCATAAAATAAACCTTAAGTTAATGAAATTGTGCCTATGTTTCCCAATTTATAATGAAAGGGTGAGGGTCCAAATAATTTAGGTCACTACATATGAAAACCTTTGGTTAGCTTATACTTCATGTGACAAAGGCTTCCCTTTTTAACATAAGACTTAGCAAAAGCTCATAGTTTAAGGTTCATAATTATATTAAAAAAATGCCATGAGGACCCTTACATATGAATTTAGACCAATTATTTAGATTATAAGACCATTTTTATATTTTGCAGGTTGAAGGCACCCATTATTGAGCATTTCTTTTAGATTGTGGAGTCATTTCTAAGTTAAAATAGGATTGTGGAATATCATTTAAACACTAAGTAAGATATTTCATTAGGTTAAAATTGATAATCTTACAAATGTCAAATACACCCTTATGGGTGTCAATTGATGGTTGCATGAACATCAAGTTTAAACAAGTATATCTTTAATTTTTTTAGGATTAAATTTGATGTTAGCATAGGCATCAAGTTCATCTTTTCAAAATTTTGAATGATGGTTTCATGAACGTAAATTTTAAGCTCATTAAAATATTCAGTGTGAAATGTGAGGATGCCACTTGGAATTTCCATGAAGATTCCAAGGGTCTCAATTTTAATTCACCCCATTAGATCAAATCTTGTGATAAAGTGATAGCCTAGGATATTGATCCAAGGATTTGCTATTAATTGATAGTCATGTAAGGTGGAACCCTTTCCTTTTAATACTCAAAAGTGATGGTGTTTCATGCCCATATTTTGGGCTTCTTGTATCATTTTGAATTTTGAATTATGATTTTATACATCTGATCAGGTCCCAACGAGTAAGCATGGATCTTTAGATCAATAAAGATGCATGTTATTTAATCTAAATTTTAGGTTATCCTCACTCCATTGGATCAAATTACATGATAAATTGACAACCATATGATCCTAAAAGGCATGAGGAAGTTAATGTTAGGAAATTGGAGATAATAAAAACTTAAGCTTAAGGTATTAGGACTAAGATCATAATTATATTAATGAATAAGTCTAGGCCTTAGTATTAAAACCTTAGGCTAAGATTAGAAATATTAAAAGGGACCCTACATGATGACATTAATTAGGCTATAAGTAACTTTAGATAAAAGGGGAAATATCAAAGGGGATCTTGTTTCCTAGTTAGGTTGTGTTAAAAAACATGACTAAGCCTAGAATATGTGTTTTATACTTAAGTCCATAAATGAATTTAAAACATTTTCCCACTAATTTGGTTCCCACATTTATTCAAGTTTGAATCAAGGGGTTTCTAGGGTTTTAGAATATAAAATTCTTGGGGACACGTGCCATGGAACCCACACCTCAAAGCTAAATGAACCTCATTAGCATTATTAGTTTGAATTAAAGCAAATCAAAACAACATAAGCCTAACTTTTATCAAAGTAGATGACCTTATAATTATATAAAAGACCTTTAAATGCTAAAATTTCCATGTTTTATTTTGAGGGTTTCTAAAGGGTCCAAAAAAAAGGGGGGGTATGTTGGTCACAACAAATGGTGGCTCAAGTGGGAAACATAGCATTATGTTATAACCTAGAAACTCTGATCAGGTAAATAATTAGGTCATCCGCTTTATTTAATCAATATCATCATCTAAACTAGGTCCTAGTTGAGAAAAGCCTTACACTTGTGGTTTTAAGGTCAAACACCAATACATATCTAGACTATGTGTGTGCTTTGATTCCACTTACTATTTACCATGGGGTTCAAGAAACAACTTCTAGGTTTCATGTCCTCAATCACTTATACTGACTTATAGTATGTTGAAATGTTCATTATGAACCATGGTTTTAACTTAGGGATGGCTTAAGCATTGCGCTACTACTAACAAGCATCCATAACCATGATAGATATTCCTTTAGCTCTGCTCATGGCCTTGCTCCACTGCCAGCCAAGAATCCATAGCCCCAATGGAGATTAACATAATCACCTATATCTGAAATATTTTGATTTTGCATTATATCATATTTTTGTATTTTCTTAGATTTTTATGATTTTAGTGAGGTTGGCAACCAAGATAGCTAGGTTTTAGGATTTGGTCAAGTAATTGATCTTTGAAAAATCACCTATGGTTGCAAATCTTATCCTAGGTAAGTATGTTAATTAAGTTCTAATTTTGGGTATACCTTGATAATTTTAGTTTTAATCCAATAAGTGCAAGTCTTCTTAAAACCAATTTGAGGTCAAGACAATGGTTAGGGTATAGTGAAATGATTAGCCTTTTCATTGGTCTTTACCAGTTTCTTTATGATATAACATTATGCTTTATATTTCATAACCATGGTCATCCTATGCATGGGGTCCATGCCTTCATTTCTAAATTAAGCATATTTTCAGGCAAATTTCACAACTTTTGAGCTAAATATTGTGCTTAGGGACTTATTTGAATCAATGAACCAAGCTATAGGAAAGAAACACATAATAGAAACCATGAAAGAAGGATAACTAAGTAAAATGAATAAATATGTACATGCTTATGCATAGACAAGGGAAAACAAGAAAATAAAATGGAAATAAACTAACTAGCCTACCTACACTAATCTAATCATCTTATAGTTTACTCCATGAAGACTCCAGGAGGAGTAGTAGAGAAGTAGTATTTCAAGTACTTCCCATTGGTAGGTAGTGTAAACTTTTTTCCCTATAAGTCTTTGAGTTTGAAGGTGTTATTCCCCAATGTTTCTATAATATGATATGGGTTAATCCATAAGGGTTAGAATCTACCATGTTTGCCCTTAGGCTCAGATGTTTTGTCTTAGAAAAGAAATAGGCCTACTTGTCTAAACACTTTGATTTTGGACCTTTTATCAAACCATCTCTTGACTATGGTTTGATTCCCACTAAAATTAGCAAAGACTTTCTCTCTTACATCTTCCATCTGAATTACATCCAACAATCTCGAATTGGCTAGCTCTTGTCTCTCCTCCATGTATTCTTATATAAATTTTTATGTATATAACTTGAGAGTGATGAGAAAGAGGGGTTCCTATCCATACACCAAAATAAATGGTTAGGCTTTAAGGCATGCTTGATTCTTATCCTATCAACCCAAAGTGTAAATTTAAGGATCTTATGCAAAGTCTTAGGCTTGCCTTCAGTAGACTTATTTATTTCCTTCATTAAATTATTATATGTTGACTCAAAGACTCCATTCTATTAAGGAAAATTATTTTATAAAAAATCTAGAGTGATGTCATTATCATAAGCCCATTCAGTCATCTCTATGGATGTGAAGGTAGACCCATTGTCACACACTAGAGATACTAGAGTCCGAAACCTGGTATAGATTTTTTATTATAAGATGTTGATCACTTCCTTGACTCTGCATTTTTTGGTGGTTACAGCTTCTATCCACCTTATACAATATTTTTTAGATGTAATGATATATTTGAGACCTTCTAATGAGTTGCAGTTGATTATGCCAACAAAGTATAGCCTTTATTGAGTAAAAGGTTTGTCAATCATGATTGATTGTAAAGTAATTACTACCTTTGGCTCCTTAGTGCTAAATATCTGACATAAATGACATTCCCTCACATGTTTGTGAGCATCTTTAAAATTAGTTGGCCAATATTAGCTAGCTTTAAGAATCTTATGGGCTATGGTCATCCAAGACGGATGTTTGTTTCTTAAATTTTCATGAAAATTAGTCATGATTTGGGTGGATTCTTCTTTAGAGACATACCTTAGGTAAATTCATTCAAAATTCTTCTTATACAAGACCCCATTCTTGATCAAGTAGTGGGATACCTTTAACTTCAGGGCTCTCTTTTTTCTCCCTAGATAGACCTATAGGTCAAGTACCATTAATTATAAAATATATGATTAAATCATACCACTCACTAGCTTGAAAGTTTTATTGATCCACATGCGTAACACTTAGCCTAGGGTTAGTATTAAAAACCATCTAGATCAAACCTTGGCACCTTATCATTTTTTCTATTTTCATCTCTAGGTCATATGCCTAAAATATTGACATCCACTTACCTCTACATTCTCCCAATTAATTATAGATTAACATAATTTTAGTGCCAAGGTCAAGTAAGATAGCATGTACCTTATTTCTAAGGATGTAATGACTAAATTTATTAATGACCTTGACTTATACATATGCCTGTTTATTAATCAATGATTAATTTAACTCAACATTCTTGAAATTAGTGCTCATAAAAGAAATTGGGTGGTCACATCCTTCAATTTTTTGAGTTAAGATTGCAGCCATAGTGTGGTCAGATGCAAATTAATAAAGGTAGAAGTCCCTTAAAAAATCTGGACTTATAAGGACTAGAGCTTAAATGATGGCCTTCTTGATATTATTCAATGCCTTCCTGGAATCTTCATTCCATGTGAATTTGGCATCCTTTTTTATCATGTCATTGAGTGGTTTGACTATTTATGCAAAACCATAAATAAACTTTCTTACAAAATTAATTCTACCAAAGAATGAATTTAGCTCTTTTTTACTATTTTGAGGTTTTATTAAAGATATGGCCTCTATTCTTTAGGATCGATAAAGATCCCATCCTTGGTTATAACATGGCCTGATAATTTTATTTGTCATAGAAAAGATACTCTTCTTAGGGTTTGAGGAAATACCATAATTTTTGCATCTTTCAGAAACTTGTTGTAAATGCAGGAAGTGATCTTCCCTATTTTTAGAAAAAATAGTTAGATCATCCATGTAGATAATGATGTATTTACCTATCAGGACTTGAAAGGCATGGTCCATATATGTTTAAAAGGTATCTCCTACATTGATAAGTCCAAATGAAATTCTATTGTAAGTGGAGGTTTCTAACTTTGTGGTGAAAGTTATCTTCATCTTGTCCCCTCTATCAACTAGTACTTAGTTATAACCTAAAAAGACATCAAGAAAGGACATCATAGTTAATCCTGAAACAACTTGAATTACTTGGTATATGGAAGGAAGGGGGTAATTTTCCTTCTCTGATTCTTTGTTTATGTTTTATAAGTCTATACAAAGTCTAATCTCACCATTCTTATTCTTGATTGGTACCAAATTAGCCACCCAAGTAGAGTGTCTGATGAGAAAGACTATCTTAGCATTTAAAAGTCTCTTAACCTCTTTAAATATCATTAGTTCTAACATAGGTTTCATAGGCCTTTGTTTTTACCTGAATGTTTTGTAGCTCTGCTTTAGGGGTATTGTATATGTGATGACCTTTGGATCAAAGATATTTAAGTAATCATAGGACAATGTTATGACATCTTTTTATTGGGAAAGGAGTTCCTTAGATTTATTGTTCTCTATGTTTATACAGGCATTACCAACATTTACCAATCAGGGTTGATCATGAAGTCCAAGAGAAATAACATTATAATCCTTCCCATTTACCTCAGGAACCTTAGAAGCCTCAACAAGTTTGTCTTGATCAAAAAGTCTTTCTAAAGTAATCATCCCTTTGGGAATTCTTTTGTCATTCAATTGAATGACCTTTACATCAAATTTTCATTAGCTTCATCAATAATGTGAGCATCAAATACTCCATAATTAGTTATGGAATCCAATATCTATTGATCATCATTGATAACTTGAAAGTGATTAATATTATCAGGCACTAAAGGACAAGGGATCAAATCAATGGTAAAATTGGGAGAATCTTGGTTGGGCATGAGGTTGGTGATAATATATGCCAACTCATGAGTAGCTCAGCTTTATTCCATTAGGATATAAATTATGTTGAAGGCATCAAAGGATTCTATCAAGTCCCATACCCTAAACTTATATATTTTTAAGTATGAGAGTTTACATTGGTATTTGTTCCTTAAGTATGAAAGTCTAGAGATGAAGTGTGACAAAATATATGCAAATGTAGAGTTGGGATCTCAATCATTTTGATAGTATTTTCCCATAATTAACCAAATTTTCAATATCATAAGAAAAGCTGAGTAGGCATTTTGATAGTGGCAAATCTCTCACATGTGGATGTTTCATGAGAAGGTGATCATATGGGTTTGTTCTATTTTGTGCCTAGTTGATTTGCAATAACTTTAAAGTCAATTTTTGAAGCACAATAGAATCTATGCATGTGAAAATTTGGCCTCCTAGACAAGTTTATTTGACATAGTTGGGTCTATGAGAGAAAAATCTAAGTGAGCATTTTAATTTTGTTATATCTCATATATGTAAGGGTTTTAGGAGTAGGTTGACATGTGGTTGGATTATCTTATGTGAGGAGATCATAAGGTCAAAATTTTAAAACATGTAATTGAGAAAATAAAAATATATATAGGTTCAAAAATGGCCTTCTGGGCAGATAACATTGGTCCCCATACTTAGTCTACTTTTCACAATGTTAAATATCAGGACTAGATGGAGATCTAATGGCTCACATGAAATCATACAATAAAGATATATGGTGTGCATCAATTAAAAGAGGTAAAAGTTTTCATTTATTAATGAATATAAATATTTATCTTCTTCTAAGATCTAATGACTCATGAGAGTTTGTAAAGATCAAGATAAATGGTGCATGTTGATTTGGGATGAGGACAAGTGTTCAATGTTTAACATTAACTAGAGATAAAGATAGATATCTTTTCAAGGATAAACAATGAGTGGATATTCATAATAATTGAGATCAATGGTACATATTAAAGTTAAGATCTTGAAGTGATAGTTATTTAGCATTGATAAAGACCAAGTTATATATAGAATATCGACAGTGCATGTTGAGTCAAAGTTTGAAGAGTGCATGAGATGAGGTCAACATATTCAAGGTTTAATGTTTGGAAATTGTGCACTATGTGTTCAAGGTAAAGCTTCCTAAAAAAATATAAGTGGTACATGTTTAATCTAAGTAGTGAGGACTCGAGATGAGAGCATAGTGTTTAAGCTTTAACTATGAGCCTTTGCATTTGAATATTTGACTTTACAAAGGAAAAACTAATGTCTAGTTTCTATGTTATATCATTTGATATATGTATAATTTTGTCATGGTGTAAAAAGTGAGTTTGTAGAGGACATCAAGTTACATCTATAAATATAAATTATAAACTTTTAATATATGTATAGATAAATATATTGAGCTCCAAAGTTGACTACGTGTTTAACTTTTGTAAGTAACCCAAGAATGGTAATTGAGCTTGTTATGATGTTGTTTTGATGTTTAATGATGAGTTAGCTATTGGAACATGTTTTCGAATCCATGGGGATAATTTTTTTATAATGAATGTTTGACCAATCATATATATTATGAACAATGGTTTAAAAGGTGATTGTGTGTTTGATCATAGTGATTGTGTGCACAAAATATTTTTTGAGCAAATTTTACTTAAGAAGAAGAGTGTTTTAATGGTTATTGGAACTTAAGGATGACCTATAGATCATTTAGAATGGGTAAATTCATTTGTAATGTGCTCCCATGTCTTATTTTTCTTGGAGTAGTGTCAAATAGGTTAATGGGTCTTCAAAGGACCTAAAAGGCGAGTTGGGATTATTTGAAAGTATGTTGTGCTTAAGTGTGACCGATGTTAGATGCCTTAAGGGTGAAGGAATGTATTTTGGTGAATAGGAAATATTTTTATCTTGATAATCATGATAGAGATATAAATGGTGAAACTAAATGTGTTCATTTTTAAAGTGGTGAGTAGACTTATGTAAGGTGTGCATGTGAGAATTATGGAGTGAAGGAGAGGTAGAGTGCCCAGTCAATGAGTTAATGAATAGAATAGATTAAGGACTATGTGCATGAGTTATAGGTCATATTTTTTATTTCCAAATAGTGATTTTATAGTTTGAGGATATGAGAATAGGTCTGAGTGTGCATATGAGGAAATTTTGAGTGAAGGAGAGATATTACGGCATGCCTATGTGAGAGGCCTATATGAGAGAGAGAGAGAGAGAGAGAGAGAGAGAGAGAGAGAGAGAGAGAGAGAGAGAGAGAGAGAGAGAGAGAGAGTTTATGCAGGGGTTATATAAATATATATACATAATAAGGTGTTAATGACATCATTACTATGGTTGAAGTGTTCAAAATATGGTTTAAAGGAGTTGATCTTCCTTAACTATAGTTGCTCCTTGTTAAACATGTGTTTTACTAAAGACATTTGGTCAAGAGGATATGATAAAGATTTTAAATCTAAAAGAGTTGACTAGTCTCTTGTTTTTAATTTCTTATAGGACAAGTAATCCATTTGCTATAGGCTTGAGAGTGGGTTTTATTCCCGATGAGGGTTTCCCACAAGAACTGTGTTGTGTGTTTAATCTTGTGTATGTATTGAATGAATGAAAACTCTTCGTAATATTGTTTGATCAAGATGATATATGTTTTTTTCAAGGATTGAAATTAAAATATCTAGGCTAAATGATTCACCCCCTCCTCATGATTTTACTTCTAACACGAGTATACTTACCTTATTGAATTAAACTTATCATTCCTCAATCTCTCCCTTAGCCAATGGTGTTTTTGAAGAGGTTATTATGGCATGTAAGGATCATAAAGATAGATTATATCTAGGCTATAATATCTATCCTATGCATTGAAGACCTTCATACTATGAACGCTACTAATCCAAGGAAAAACTTGAGGTAATGAAACCTTTAAATGATAAAATAATTATATTTGTGGTCTATAATTATGTGTTATTAAATTATCTTACATATAGAAATTAATTCAAAGGGGTATTTATATTTAATTAATGAATCTAAATCCTCATAGTAATTTATCTTAACAACATCGACCAAGTTGATCTTATTTGGCAGGAAATAGAGCCATTAGGCTTCAAACTAGGTCGATTGGGCCATTGGAGTTCTATAATTTGCTTTATAATCCCAACAAGGTTGATCACACTGATGTAGTAGGGGAATGAATAAAATGGGTTTTATTTTAGTTAGGGGATACTTTATATGGTGAATTATTTAGGGGATTGTATAAGTGGGTTTTTATTACTTATGAATTTGGAAAAGGGTAGCTTATATTAATTTTAGGTAATGGTATAGTGACCAATAATAATACAAAGAAAAAAAGGTATCCTAACCCCTTTTTTGGTGTACCATTTAAGGTGTGCACTCAAAGATATTGAGACTCGATAGGTTTTTCAAGAGAGAAAGCATTAGTAAATGATCAAGTTTAAAAATACTATATGTATATAGTACTTGGTTACTTGTGTGCATTTAGATATGATATGAAACTTAATATAAATAGAGTAGATTAGAACCCTAAATTAGTTATAATATTCTATAAATTTACATCTTTTAGCCTCAGATGCTTGTATCGATCTGGGATGGTTATGTCGATGTAGATGATTTAACTAGATATATGCTAATAATTAATACCCAATAAATCTATATGTGACCACCTCAGATATTTTAGGTTCTATTTCACATTCACCTTGATATGCTTAGATATTGATCATGGGATATCACTCCTTGTCAAATAGTAAAATTCTAATTTTACATCATCATAGTTATTATAGGGAAAATAGTTTAGTGCGATCAGAGTGTTGAGATAACCCTAAATACCCCTATGTCAATGGATGTTTCCTACATATCCAATACTATAAAGAGGATTCATATTGATTTAATTCTCCTTTAATGTGTTGGGTTATGTGTTCACAAGTTTATAATATGCATTAATCAAGTACATACATTAACATAGCTTGTAACTTAGTAAATATAACTCATGAATTACTCCTTCAGAACCTTAGACCTATAGATGGGTTGTCCCTATGAGTGATGCTGAAATAGAAGAGAATAGGGAAGCTTTTCTCACTTTATTTCTTGGTAGATCATTATTTGGTAGATTTATTAGTGATTTCTAGGTAGGTTCTATGTGAGTAATGCATGAGGATTGATCATGTATTTATACTAATCCTTTTTTAATATATCTTATAACAACTAACTTAAGCAGACCATAAGGACATTTTATTATTATAAATTTTATGATTTTAGGGCACTTGACACTTTGTATAAAAAGGGGAACTTGTATCAACATAGGTGTATGACTAAGATTCCAGTGTTTGGAATATTGAAAATAGATAAAGGTCACAATATTTCATAGATATATGATAATTAGGTTTATAGCATATTGAGAATGATAATAGGCCTAGGTCACAAAAATATCATATGGTTAGACTAAGAGAAAAAAATAATCACAAAGAATGACAGAGATAGAGGATGTGATCCTTTCAATGTCTTAATAATTGATGGGTAAAATCATAAGAGGTAATTTATAGGTATACAAGGCATATATGCCATGTAATTGAGATTTAGTATCCACCTTTTCCCCCCTTCACCTTAATCTAGTAATGAATTTTGATTTTAAAGCAAAATTAATGCTTACTTGGGTGTATACAATATCACTTGTCTTTGTGTGATCCCAAATTGAGATTTTTTATAGTGACTAACATGAAACTATGATCATGTTATAGTATTTAATTAGTGCATATAATCTAAAATCAGAATCATTTAAATATTTTAAAATAAAGAGAGCAAGGTTATGATTACACCTATGTATCAATGCAACCATCTTGCATTTTGGAAACTTGATTTTAAAATATTTATCATTATGAATATTTGGATCTAAGATTAGAATAAATTTAAATCTAAAAATACACAAGTATATATAGAATGGAGGACATCTTGCCCCTAACCTTGGTGAAAAGGTGAACATGAGTGATCTAGGTCAATTCCCATTATCAATTTGGTATGGCTATATGATTTAATCAATTCCAAATTATAATATTGGTAAGATTGAGTGATGTAATCACCTCCACCTTTCTAAAATTGAATGAACTAATGTAGTAGATTAACTTAATAACAATTCATAGAAATCCATACATGTGTATGCAAAAGTCCATAGAAGTATTTAAAATATGAAAGTTGACTTGATTTTTAAAGTTAAGGTGATATTTTACATGGCATATGCACCTCATTTATGTCTTAATTTGAAACCTAGGTATAAAAATGGTGCTAATGTATACAATGTTGCCACAAATGTTTACAAGAACCATATAATTATGTTATTTGGCTAGTTTAAAAATTGTGTAAGTGTAGCTAACATGTTTATATAACATGCCAAAACTGAAATATGAAATTGAAAATTGGTGTAAGTATTGATAACATGTTTCCACAACATGCCACCACTATCTATCTAAAATAGAGAATTGGTATAAGTGTGGAGAATATGTTTTCCATAACATCACCCCACTATGTATCTGAAACTATGATAAATGTGGAAAAAATGTTTCCATAACATGACCCAATTATAATTTATATATATGAAAAATATGGAACCCATGCCTCTATGACATGCACTCATTTATATGCCCTTATTTGAGGTGATGGAAGTATAAATTGGTAGTTAACTTACCTCAAATAGGTAATATAATTATATAAACTATCTATGTATCATGTAACATATAGGAAAACACATGTATAGGTATATATATCATTGAATCATGAATAATGTGATCACATAAATTCCTATTATACATGATATAGATCATGCCAAAATTCTAGATAGAAACAATACAAGTTCAAAAAACAATCAAGCACATATATAAGAGCATTCATAATCAAATCAAAAGACAATGGTCTAAGGAGATCTCAAATAAGGTACTTGTCTAAATTCCACACAATCGAAGAGAAATGACTTTGTCAAATGTATAAAGAACATACTAAAACATATTCAAATGTACATAAAATAATCAAAGACATATACAAATGTCAAATATAAGTAAACAAAGGGACACAAACAATGGAGCATATTCAAATGCTCAAACAAGAAAGGAAAGTGAAATCAAGATAAGACACTCAAGGAAGTGCATAAAAGAAAAGCATGGAATGTAATCAACCAACATAAGTGTATCATACTAATCATTATATATGTGTGTTAGTAAAAAAATTTAAGTACATAGCTTATCAAGCACACTACAAAATATATAAGTATACATAAATTCATGTGTAATTATACAATATCAAACATGATAATGGAAAATGTACATATAATGATATAAATTGGGTGTATCATGTTCAAAAAACGTGGATTCCCCAATGTCCATGTGACATGAGTAGAGGTAAGGCCAAAAATTTAAAAGTGAATAGATTGTGTATCTATGTATGCTTAGTCACACTCAATAGATGAGTGAAACACATGTGTATATATAAAGAAATGATATGTTAGGTACCAATAGGGAACTAACAACATGGATTCCAAGGAGCTAATAGAGCATGTAAAATGTTGAAAGGGTTTTTTGTATTTTTTGAATTTTTTTGATATTTTTGGAATATTTGAAAAATAATATACTATCCTATGATCTAATCCAAGGTATTCTCATAGGTATCTCCCCACTGGGAACCTAGTGTAGGAAACTGGTGGTATTGCTAATAAGCATGTATAGATGTATCATCTAGAACCATAGGATCTATGATACTAGACATATGTATGATAGGAATATATGGTCATGAAAAAATAATAATATAAATAAGGGTCTATAGAACCCATTATTGAATTATCTATGGTCTCTTTAAAGTATAAGTAATAGGAACATATTTATGTTCTCTAGATATATGGAAATGGTGCATAGTAAATGAGGATCCTATAGAATCCACTATGTATCTCTTATGTAATGGTCTCTCAAGTATTGGCTTAATAAATAGTAGGTTCGATAATTAACTTCTTGGGTATAAATTTATTTTATTTAAGTGGATGATCATTTTTAATTCTAAAAACTATTATAACCCAATTGACATGAATCTATTTAACACACCCATTAATTG
Organism: Torreya grandis; assembly: GCA_037957365.1. Lineage (NCBI taxonomy): Eukaryota > Viridiplantae > Streptophyta > Pinopsida > Cupressales > Taxaceae > Torreya > Torreya grandis. The sequence goes on along the minus strand of JARHVA010000851.1, from coordinate 4,252,750 downwards.
TATAAGGTACTACACAAATTGTATATATCGAAGGTCATCCCAATAAAATATCAAAGACACCCATGGCATGTATAACTAAAAATATAGTAACCACATGTTTTAGACATACATGTAAAAGTAATTCAATCTCACAAGGAACTTGTTTGGATGTCCCATCAAATTCTCTAACTAATTTGATCTGAGGATGTAAACTTTAATGAGTATATCCCATATGTGCGAGTAATGTCATGGTGTAAATGTTCTCACTTCCATCATTATTATTAATAACTATATGTATATAATGGTGACCAAGGTATGATCAAATGAATATAGAATGAATATTTGAGTCATCATACACAATTTCACTATCATCTAAAGAAATATAAGGTCTTTAAAGAATATGAGGTATATGCAATGTATAAGTATTGATAATCCAATATAATGGGTGCTCATTATGTGCTAGAGGAGGATGTGCATTTTTGTTAACCTTTTAGGGTTTATCTTATGTAAATCCTATGTCTGATTAAAGGGTTGAGTAGACTAAATTAGTGAAATAATGTTTTTAAAATATTTTTGTTGATTTCATATAGAATTGACTATCTTTGAATTTTCTAAAAATAGTAATAAATAGTGCAAATAAAGACTTATCTAGAAAATACCTATTACAAATGATCTAAGTGTTATAATATAAGATGGAAGTTGATTTGAGTTTAATTAATTAGATCACCATGTCAAAACCCCTCCTAGGCATTATCACCATAATTGGATAGTAGGGACATGTGGCTCTAGTGTCATGATATTAGTACTAAGATCCTATGTTCAAGACTATCTTGAACATTAGGGTGCACCTATGTCTAGATTTGTTGGGTCTATTACTATGCACATGATATATATATAAATTTGTAGTGTGCTTTTAGTGAATGATATATGATGCAAACCCTCATCATCCTTGAAATTAAGGTATGAGTTGAAATGTGTGTTCATTAGTAGGATAGTAGCCTTGAGTTCATTGAGTGTGCTTGAGACTAGAAATCTAGAAAATTTGAGCTTAGGGATGTTTTTGATGGTAGTATGCATAAGTATGGAAAAATAAGAACTAATAACCTTAATTTTGATAAAAATTATTTTGTGTTTGAATAGGTTTTTTGCATCCAATTTCCATTTAGTGGATATATGGCTAAAAGTCACATATTTATAGAATTATATTGCTCGTACAAATAATAAAAGATGTATACGCTAACCTTAGAAGGCTTTCAATTTTGAAAAAATATTTATTCACAAAATCTAGGGTAAAGGACATAGGAATCATTTTGGGGACACTAATACCATATGGATCTAGTGTCCCTATTATGGAAATAATATCCAACTACTAGATCATTGGGCACAAAGGGCTAAGATCAAGAAATAAGGGTTTGGGACTATGCTTGAGCTAATTAGGGATGCTTATGGCCCATGAAAAGGCTAGATAAGTGTAATAATAGGATATATGATAGGTTTAGGGATAATATAGGGATATGTAGTCTTAAATATCACTCTTAGCACCCAAATACTACTTTTTGGTGATGAAAATTTCCCCTCCTTATGATATAAATGTAACAAAGTGAATTAAATAATATAAAGGAAAAATAAGCATACCTAGACTTACCTAGGAAGTAAATACAATGAATTTAAATATATGTAAAGCTGGGTCTATGTATGTGAATCATGATACAATGCATCTCCTTTAAATAAAACATGCATAAATTAGTCCTTAAGAGATATCAAAATAAAAAAAAATTTATGTTGAGAAAAAAAGTAACTAAGTAAAATTGAGTAAATATATGGGAAAGAAGAAAGGAATGAATACACCTTATTGGGTATGTGAACCAATACATGAACCTAGTGAAAACCTATATGTGTGTGTGTGTGCATGTATATACTGATCAATCAATGAATAAATTAGATTGAGATAATAGCTTACTCAATCCTCATGTGTGGGTGGCTCAAGAACTCAATCTAGTTTTGACTCCATCATTACACACCCCTGTTTGGTGGATTGTGACCTATGATTAACTTGGATTAGACTGATAGTGTGTCTAAACCTCTCATGTGGGTGTTTCAAGAAGACAAATAGGCTATGACTCCATAATTGAATACCCATGTATAGTATATGCATCTAAAACTAAAATGCATGAAGTATTGAAAATATTTAACTAATATTGTCCAACTATGTATGTTAGATCTGCATCCACTCAAGTATATTAGGTAGCTATAGGCCACTTGATAACACCAACCACTATATATAAAACATAGATAATTACATGGATTTTTTCATTACATCTTATCAATTGGTGTGTAATCGATCATATGGATCTAATTTGTCACACACATGCCCCCAATATGGTATCTAAGTATATTGATTCTAGACTTAGTTTTGATAATTATATATTAGTATCTAAACTAAATATGGGAATGGTCATGACACACATGATTCCCCTAATCTAAGAAATTGATAGTAATGCCATATATTGGACATTGGTGTCATGTGGTGCTAGTGTCCCCATTTGGGTGCTAATTCCTTTTGGTTTGATTTTTATGAAACTATACTAGTTTTTGAGTCATATTTAACCACTATGTTTACCTGTGTCTAATTGTATATAACTGAGCTTGTATGCCAAAAAATTCTATTATGAGTTAAATATAGGATTATGATATATATTACAAACCCCAATGAATTTTGCTTATTTTTAGGTTATTTTTTGAACTTATTTAGGAACTATCCTCAAAATAAAAAAGAAAAAGATCTATAAAATATGTCTTAACTAAAGTATTTATGATAACTATGTGATAATCCAATATAATGTTCATACATAACATCAAAATCTAAGATAATTTGAGCATAAGTATGTAATGTAATATTTTATGTCATGTCTAGGATCACATAAGGCTGCCAATATTATGTAATCAATGTATGTAATAGTAAATCTATGTAGAATTGATTAACTAGCTAGGGGGATGGGGAATGATGTCCATCACAACACCTATGTAGGACGAGTAGATGATGAGGTCCTCATAACATCAAAAAATGTTGTGTAAAAAGTAAATAAAATCGTCATGGCCATGATACATATAAGAAAGTGTTGACATTTTTATCCTAAAAATATCATTACATTTAATAGCCTAAGGGAGAGCCCATTTGTTTTTTAGGAAGAAATTTGAAACCTCCAAAATAACCCATCTTTCCCTTTTTAGCTATGGAATCTAGAACTTGACATGCACTTTGGGCTCTAGATCTCATGAAATACCCATAGCCAAGACTAATAGAATCCAAAACTTGTCATGCACTTTACACATTTTAAAGCATACAAAATGCATGATGGGTTCCCAATCACACCACATTTCAAAGATAATGTAATTCAAAACTCATAAAGAACTTTTCATGTTTTCAAGTGTCTAAAATACATGGTAAGATCGATATACCACCATACACCCAAGATGATCGAATCCAAAAACTCGGCATGCACTTTGCACATTTACAAGTGTGAAAAGTACATTATGGGATCTAAATCTTGAAAAAAATACCTTCTAGTTCCACAAAACTTTTATGTGCTTCCATGACCTTCCAATTTCATGAGAACTTTCAGGTGCTTCTAGCACCTTCCAATTCTACAAGAACTTTTAGGTGATTCTAGAACCTTCTAGTTCCACTGGAACTTTTAGGTGATTCTAGAACCTTATAGTTATATGGGAAATTTTTGGTGATTTCATTACCTTCTAGTTCCATGGGAGCTTTTAGGTGCTTCTAACAGCTCCAATTTCCATCATATAACTTAAGTGCTCGAGACACCTATAGATTCCAACAACTTTCATAGTTGGTTTCTCACTAGTAATAACTTCAATCTTCATGCCTCCTAAAGAGATGAAGATCAAATCTAAGGGAAATAAGGTTATTGAAACAATAAATGGACCAATGAAATAATTTGAGATAGAAGGAAAATCTTGAAGGAATAGATCAATAAGGACTTTCAAAAGAGAACTATTTAATGTTTAAGCAGATTGTGCATCTTCTAATTAATACTCTTGTGGGCTCGATCCAAAATGAATACAAGGGATTTTAATATCCTTTGATGCATATAATGAGAAATTGTAGGATGAGAATGACAATAAGGCTAAAGATATTCTAGATATTGATTGAATTTATTTCTATTGAAATACTTTCATATGTTGTATTTCATTTCCAAGACATTGCAAGTTGTAATTTCATTACAAAGGTACAACTATATTTTTTATAACTCTTTTTTAGAAAGAGAAAAATTGATTTTACACTTTATATTTTTTGATAATATGAAATTTTAAAATCATGAAATGAAAATTGCATGGTTCATTTTGACAAAGTTATAAAGAATTAAAAGTTGTAAAAGTCTCACTCATGTCTTACAAGTTGGGGTTTTTGTATGGAAAATTAACTTGAATTTATTTCAAATTTATCTTTTATTTTAAATGACCAAATATATTTTGGGTGCCTCTTTTTACATGAAGTTATTTTCTACCACTTCAAGATAAAGAAGCATTGAATGGAGATTCAACAATTCCATCCATGCCATGCTATATTAAAAATCATGCCCAAGTCATGCATGGCATCTTATAGTCATTCCAGAAGTTAAAAAATGCTAGAAATTGGACTCCCATCTTTTTCATGATGATTTTAGATTTGTGTGATCTCCTTCAATTGGGTGTTCAAGTTTTGTCAACTACATCCCATTTTGGAGATATTTTGTATAAAAATGGGTAGACCTTGTGGCCCAAAATATATTTTGACTTATAGTTATATTTTATGCATTTAAAATGTATTTACTATAATTTGTAACCTTTAGAGAGAAATTAAGTCTAGGATTTGCCTTTCTTGTCTTGAGAGATCTTTATGTGTGTGCAAATTGTTTGATTATCTATGAAATCTTGATCTCTTTGTTTCAATTTCAATAAACTCATATATGGTATTTTACCCTTTGTTGATGCTTCTAAATGTACCACAGGTGCTCTTAGTGTTTAAAAAACTCTTCTCATTTTAGAATTTGGAAAAATTAGAGTGTGAGTTATAGGTTTTGACAATCTGGTTGCATGTGATGAAATAATAGTAGAGTAAGATAATTACTCCACAATATTTATATATTTTGGTGGTTGGGAGACACCTTGGCCCATTCTTTGTGAATATTTATTAACGTTTAGTGAGTTATGGTCTTGTTTTAAGATATAGACTAATATAAACATGAATTTTTAATGTGACTAAAACTAAAGTGATCTTGGTGTAAAAAGGGGCAAAGAGAAGGGTAGAGTAGAAAATAAATGAGTTATTGCCAATTTTAATCTTGAGCATTATGACAAAGTATCAATGGTAACTGAATATGAATTTAACAAATACATAATGCATCATAGCTTAAGCTCAAATCTCACTATATATCATTCAAACTTTGAGGGAATGTGTTTAAGAATCACAAGTAAAAACTAGGTCTACTTTAAGGATTTACTACTATAATCAAATATAAATTGCACATTTGAATACAAAATAGAATGAAATAAATTAGGACCTAATATCTTTCAGCTAATCTATCATAATCACAAATTATAAATCATGTGATTAAAGAATGCTACTTATAATTCAAAGACACTATTCAAATTCAAGACCTCTACTAGTAATTGAGAGAAAAAACTATATTATTAATTAACACATCAACATGGACAATCCTTGGAAAATTCCTTGATCTTATTAGTTGCTTAAAGTATACAAAATTTTCTCAAAAATCTTTCTCTCTTTATAATCGTAATACATGCCTTTATATGAAGATTAGGTAGTATACCAGTTAGTTACAAAATAAAAGTGTATAAAGATAAGGATAGTTGTCCTTATAGGTTCTAAAATACATGTGCTTTTTAAAATTATACTGACCTAGAGGCCTATATGCTAACAAACTAGCATAAGCCTTTACAATGGGATATTCTACTTTAAAATGTAATAAAACTTTATAAAATAGAATATGCTCAATTTGAGGGTGGGACCCCTAGCTATCACTACTAGAGGATGATCATTGCTTTCTCATGTTGTTCATCAATTATGTCTAGGTCTACAACAATATTCATGATTTTATCTTCTTCTTGATCTATCAAGTCATCAAATTCTTTTTTAGTCCCATCCATGGCCTCTTTGATACTCCTATCTTCATTTATTCTTTCCCTTGCATTGATTATCATGCCCATGATTTTACTATTATCACCCCTAGATTTGCCTTGGCCTTTTCCTCTAATTTCTTGGGTTACCAAAATAGTCTTATTCTTGAATTCATCATCACTAATGATCCCAAGGGTATTGGGTTGTGAAGGCTCTATAAGCATGGTCCCAATAAATTGTTCAATTATTGAAATTAGTTCATTGTCGTATTTTAGGATCCTTTCCATACCATTATGTCATGTAATAAAACTTTGAACTTTTTCAATAATAATTTCCAAAATTTTGCTTAAATGCCCCAAATTGATAGTCTTAAAGCTTGAGATTTGCTTATTTTCCTGAATGTTATGGAGTTGAGCTATTTTATCCTCAAAGGCCTATCACTAGGTGCCTAAAATTTTAGTTATTTCACATTGCCCTTCTAATGCACTTTGCCTTAATTTCACTGACTTAAGTGCCTCAAACATGCCATAAAATGACTTGTCAATAAACTTGATTATTTTATCTAACACTTATTAAATTACCTATTTTTCCAAGTTTTCCTTTTCTCTCTCCAAATTCTAGATCCTTTATTACATACCTTGGACTCCCAATTTATCTTGTGTTGAATGGGATTCAATTAGACTTTCCATATATTCCTCATGAATTATAGCCTCACCAAGCTATTGGCCACCCACTGGGGTTAATCCTACAAATGGTTTCAACTTCTAAAAGGTGAATTCCTCTATCCCAACCATGTTTGGCCTAGTTGTTATTCTTTCCAACCTAGCTATTTTAGGGTTGAAATGGACAATAGTGAATTATTCATTAACTTGGGGCAATTCTAGGACCTCCACAATTAATCTAGTAGATGCTCCTGAATCATCTATGTTCTTGCTTTCTAGCCCTTTAATGGCCATAATTCTTATTTTTTCATACTCCTCCATTATAGCCCTTATCTAAGGATTCATATTATCTTGTACTTGAATATCAGTAACCTTCATCATGGCCCAAAAGTGAGAAAAGGTGGGGATATTTTACAACTTCCCATAGTTGAACCAGTTAGGAATAACTAGTTTGTGGAATAGGAACTCATCATTAAATAAATTTACTTTACTAGTGGGATGAGCGAAGGTGAAATTGGGTCTCTTGTTTGGTCCTATAGGAGCAACTACTAGTTCTAGTCTTATCTTCTCATGGGATGTTATTGGGGCCAACTCTTTCCCTATGTCTTCCTTAGGCCCCTCTTCCCTATAAGATTCATAGGCCTCTGTAATTTCCTTGAGGGCACCCTCAAGTATCTCTTCTAGTTCTAGAGCTATCATTCCTATGCATTAAATTAGGGAAGGTGGCCTTTAGGGTAGTTTTGAAGGTAGGGGCCCTTCCCTATGTTTCTCTTATAGCTTAACTTCTCTAACCTTCTCCTTCCCTTTACCTTGTTCATCTTGAACTTGTTCAACTTACTATTGGGGTTGTGGTTGCTCTATCTAAGGTTACTCATGGGTTATTCTAGATGGCCCAAGTAGTAAATGGTATTGAAAAGGGTGTATTTTCCATGTTTCCCTAGATGGCTTATTTTCCCTGACCAATCTGTGCTCAAGATTAATTTTATGGCCTTGGATCCTAGCCAATACTTCATAGTTATTATCCCTACTATATATGGTGTCATGGACAATGAGTTGGTGTGCATATTATATATTTTATAGCTTCTTATAACTTTTATGGACCCCAATTATGTTCTTTGGATCCCACATTTGGATTTCATCTATTTGGAATCTATATGAATCCCTGTGTGGACATAACCTCCACCTATTTCTAGTTATTTATTATAGTTCTCCTAATATTCAAGGGGAAAGGGTTGAGTAGACCCTTTATTTTTTCCTTCCAATTTCTATCAATGTCATGGAGGAGCTAGGAATTAATTTCCTACTCTAAAATTTTATTTGGAACATATACTGGCAAATCTGTAAGTTTGGGTCATGACTCTTTCTATCTTGATGATTGTGTAATCAGGGTAGACCATATGTCCCCTATCATTTTAACATATCTCTTGATGAGGGTTGGATCCTAGGAATAGGAAAACCTATGATGAATTTCACTATAGTAGGATAAACATAGTCACAAATAAATTGCATGTGATTCCTATACTTAAATATGTACATCTTGAAATAGTAATGTGAGATGGTTGTCTTGCCCTCTATTGATCAGTTCCTAATCCCAGGGAAGGTGGTTGTGGCCATAGGGGTATAAAGTAGGTAATACATCATAAAGAACTAATTTTAGGTCTATATTTTGATGAAATTAAATTACTTGGTTAGGAAAATAATGATTAAGTCTCCAATCAGAGGGGTAATTTTTTCTTCTATCATGAAGTGCACATATGGGACCCATATCTTATTCACATAAGTAGTTGAAGGGGCACTAAAGGCTTGGTTCAATAGGGTCATTAGTATCCTAATGCCTTCTCTAAATTTGATGATAGGTATTTTTCCATCAAGGCTTCTAAAGATGTGAGGTCCTTATTGGAGCTAGTGTCCGAGGATAGAGTCTAGGTCATGGTTATTATTCCACTCTTTGATTTTACAAAGCTCCACATGGGGGACAAGGAGCTTGTAGTACTTTTCAAAAGCAATAGGGGTAATGTAGGATAACCATTTTGAGTTACCTTCCATAATGATCCATTTATTATCTATTTTACAATCAACAAATATGTGGTAATGGATGTCAATATAATGTAATAGCTCTGGTTTTACCATGGCATGATGAAGGCCTACCATTTGGATAACAACCAGGTCATAGTATTGCCTACTCATTATGGAATTCCTTTGTTCCTCTTATGAAATGGGTTATAATTCTTCTATCATGAAGAATAGCTCAGACCAATTCATAATCCCATAGGTGTTCTATTATGGCATTCCTTTTTTACTCATTATTTATTGACAAATAGTGCTTGGTATCTTCCTTCATTTTTTGCCTATTAACTGCCATGGTGTCTGTCCTTGATAATTATTCACACTAGATTATAGATGATCTTTGTGAAATATTTATTGTGATAAAAAACACACTTAATTTATCCTTTGATAAAATTCTAACAAATTGAATATGCTTAGGTCACTTTTATGCAAGGTTTAGGGTATTAGAGATTTAATGGTGGAAGATGTCTAGGCTTCAACTTATAAATGTCCTAGATTTGATTTATATATTTGAATTTATACCTTTGTGTTTTTGAGCCAATAATCTCTTGATTTTTATCCTTTTTTACTTAAATGGTGCTTATGTGGCAATGGTCTTGACCCTTCATGACATTTTTCATAAATGCCATTTGAACACTAGCCATTTGTATTTAAAAATACCTTCAGTTTTCATTGTAAGATTAAAAATCCTAGATTAGTGTGAGTTATTGATCATAATTTGGGTCCTTATATAGGATTGGGTCTTTCAATTATGAACCCTATGGTTATTACATTTAGTTTTTTACATGCCTTCCTCATGTTTCAATTTTTTTGGTCAGTCACTTGTTGAATGCATATTGTCCATGTGAGCTTACAAGCCTTTGAAAATTCATTGGTGCCCTCACACTATTGGATAAAATTCATTGATAGAATTTATCTATAAAAAATGCCTAAATGTTAAGTTATTCCATTATATAAGTCATGATCAAGGCTTAAGTTCATTAGGCTAAGGTTTGTTTCATGTTTATTAAGCATGAAATAAACCTTAGGCTATGAAACTTATGCCTATTTTTCCTAATTTATAATGAATGGGTAAGGAACCAAATAATTTAGGCCACCACATATGAAAACCTTTGGTTATCTTATACTCTGTGTGACAAGGGCTTCCATTTTTAACATAAGACTTAGCATAAGTTCATAGTTTAAGGTTCATGATTATTTTAAACAAAATGTCATGAGGACCCTTTTTTATGAATTTAGATTAAGTATTTAGATTATAAGACCATTTACATAGTTTACAGGTCAAAGGCTCCCATTATTGAGCATCTTTGAGAATTTCCTTTAGATTATGGAGCCAATTCTAAGTTAAAATAGGATTTTGGAATGTTATTTTCACACTATGTAAGATATTTCATTGGGCTAAAATTAATGGTCTCACAGATGTGAAATACACCCTCATGGGTGTCAGTTGTTGATTGCATGGATGTCAAGTGTAAACTAGTGAAGTTTTAATTTCTTGGGTTTAAAGTTGACAATCATGTGGGCATCAAGTTTATCTTTTTAGATGTTTGAATGATAGTCAAATGAACATAGATTTTAAGTTTGTTAAAATATTTAGTGCTTAATGTAAGGATACCACTCGACATTTCTACAAATCTTCCCAGGGTCTTAGTGCTAATTCACTTGGTTAAATCAAATCTTTTGATAAAGTGATAGCTATAAGATCTTGATATGAAGACTTGCTATTGATTAATAGTCATTTTAGGTTGGTCCCTTTCCTTTCAATCCTCAAATTCAATGGTGTTTCATGTCTATATTTTGAGATTCTTGTATCCTTTTGAATTTTCAATTATGATTTTCTCTATCTAATTGAGTCCTAGTGAATAAGTGTGGATATTTAGATCACCAAAGATACATGTTATTTAAGACAAATTTTGGGTTATCCTAAGTTTGTTGGATCAAATTCCATGATAAAGTGACAACTGTAGGATCCTTCAAGGTGCAAGGAGGTGAATGTTAAGAACATGGAGACAATAAAAACTTAGGCTTAAGGCATTAGGAGTAAGGTTATGATTGTATTAATTAATATGTTGGGTCCTTAATATTAAAACCTTAGGCTAAGATTGGAAATATTAGAAGGGACATTACACGACAACATTAATTAGGCCATAAGGAACTTTAGAAAAAAGGGGAAATAAAAAAGGGGATCTCATTTCCTACTTAAGTTATGTTAAAAAACATGAATAAGACTAGAATATGAATTTTATACTCAAGTCCATAAATGAATTTTAAAATTATTCCCACCAGTTTGGTTCCCACTTTTATTTAAGTTTAAATTGAGTGTTTTCTAGGGTTTTTGAATACAAAATTCTTAGGGATACATGCCATGGAACCTACAACTAAAATCCAAATGAATATCATTATTAATATTAGTCCAAATTAAATCAAATAAAAATGATATAATCCTATATTTTATCAAAGAGGATGGCCTAATTCTAAAAAAGACCTTGACTAAAATTTCTATGTTTTATTTTGAGAGTTTCTCAAGGGTCACAATTAAAAATAAATGGGTTATGTTGGTCCCAAAAAAAGGTGACTCCAAGTGGAAACATAGCAATATGTTAGAACTTAGAGACTCTGATCAGAAAAATAATTAGGTCATCCACTTTATTTGATTGATATCATCATCTAGACCAGGTCCTAGTTGAAACAAGCCTTGCACTTGTGGTTTTAAGGTCAAATACCATGATATATCCAAACTATGTGTGTTTTTTTATTCCACTTATTATTTACCATGGGGTTCAAGAAATAAATTCTAGGTTTCATGTCTTCAATCACTTATACTAACTTATAATATGCTAAAATGTTCATTATGAACATGTTTTTAACTTAGGGAAGGCTTAATCATTGCTCTACTACCAACCAGACATCCATAACCCTAACAGAGGTGCCTTTGGCTCCACTCATGACCTTGCTCCACTACCAGATAGGTACTCATAGCCCTGGTAGATATTACTAGAATCACTGATATTTGAAAGATTTTGATTTTGTATTTTATTCTATTTGTATATTTTCTTAGATCTTTATGCTTTCAGTGAGGTTGGGAACTAGGATAGCCAAGTTTTTGGATTTGATCAAGTACCTAATCTTTGGAAAATCACCTATGGTTACAAATCTTATCTTAGGAAATGATGTTAATTAAGTGCTAGTTTTGAGTATACCCTAATTATTTGAGTTTTCATCCCATAAGTGCAAGTCTTCTTAAAACCAATTTGAGGTTAAGACAATTGTTAGGGTCTAATGAAATGATTGGCCTTTTCATTGGCCTTTACTAGTTTTTCTATGATATAAAACTATGATTTATGTTTAAAAACCATGGTCATCCTATGCATGGGGTCCATGACTTCATTTTTTAATTGGGGGCATGTTTTCAAGAAAATTTCAAAACTTTTGAGCTCAATATTATCCCTAAGAACTTATTGGAATCAAGGAACCAAGCAACAAGAAAGAAACACAAAATAGAAACAAAGAAAGAATAAAAATATAAGGAAATGAATAAATATGTACATGCCTAGGCACAAACAAGGGATGAGAAGGAAGAAAATGGAAATAAACTAACTAGCCTACATAAAATAATCTAATCATATTATATTTTACTCTAAGAAGACTACAAGAGGATAAACAAATAAGTAGTGTTTTAGGTACTACCCATTTGTGGGTAGTGTAAACTTTGTTCCTTATAAGTCTTTATGTTTGAAGGTGTTGTTCCCTAATGTCTTTATAATCTGATATGGTCCAATCCATAAGGGTCTAAAATTACCATGTTTTCCCTTAGGTGCATATGCTATCTCCTAGAGAAGAACTAGGTCTCCTTGTCTAAACACCTTGATTTTGGACCTTTTATCAAACCATCTCATGACTATGGTTTGATTCCCACTAAAATTAGAAAAGGTTTTCTCTCTTTCATCTTCCATTTGAATTATATCTAGCAATCTAGAATTGGCTAGTTCTTAGCTCTCCTCCATGTATTCTTGCATAAATTTTTATGTGGGCAACTTGAGAGTGATGGGAAAGATGAGTTATTATCCACACACCAAAATAAATGGTTAGGCTCCTAAGGCATGCTTGATTCTTATCCTATCAACCCAAAGTGTAAATTTAAAGATCTTGTGCCAAGTCTTGGGCTTGTCTTTAGTAAACTTATTGATTGCTTTCATTAGGTTATTATATGTTGACTCAAAGACTCCATTATATTGTGGATAATTATTGGATGAAAAATTGAGAGTGGTGCCATTATCATAACCCCATTAGTTCATCTCTATGGATGAGAAGCTAGACCCATTGTCACACACTAGATATACTAAAGTCCCAAACCTAGTACATATGTTTTCCTCTAAGAAGTTGATCACTTCCTTTACTCTACATTGTTTGGTGGTTGTATCTTTAGTTAACCTTTTACAATAGTCTATGGTAGTAAAGACATATTTTTGACCTTGAGATGAGTTGGGATTGATTAAACCTACAAATTCCAAGCTCTATTGATCAAAACATTTTTCAATTATGATTGGTTATAGAGGCATTCCTACCTTTGGCTCCTTAGTGCTAAAGATCTAACATGAATGACATTTCCTCACATGTTTGTGGGAATATTTAAAAAAAAATGGCCAATAATATCTACCTCTAATAATCTTATGGGTACTCTTGATTTGGGTGGCTTCTTCCTTAAAGACACACCTTAGGTAATCTCCTTCAAAATTCCTCCTATACAATACCCCATTCTTGATCAAGTAGTGGGCTTCCTTTAACTTTAAGGCCCTTTTTTTCTCCTTCAATAGTCCTATAGGACAAGTAAAATTAATTAGAAAATGTATGATTGAATCATACCACTCACTTTCTTGAATGTTTTGTTGATCCACCTATATAACCCTTAGCCTAGGGTTAGTATTAACAATCATCTAGATCAGACCTTGGCACCTTACCAATTTTGTTATTTTCATCTCTAGGTCATATTCCTATAAGAATGAAATCCACTTACCTCTACATTATCCCAATTAATTATGGCTTAATAGAATTTTAGTGGTAGGGTCAGGTAAGATAGCATGTACCTTATTTATAAAGATGTAATGCCTAAATTTCTTAACTTTCTTGACTAATGCATGGTCCTATTTATCAATCAATGAGTAATTTAACTCAAAATTATTAAAATTAGTGCTCATAAAAGCAATTGGGAGGTCACATCCTTAAATATTTTACGTTAACACTAAAACCATATTATGGTCAAATGAAAATGAATAGAGGTAGAAGTCCCCTAAAAAATTAGGACTTATAAGGACTGAAAATTGACTGATGGCCTTCTTGATATTATTTAATGCATTTATAAAATCTTCATTCAATGTGACATTGGAATTCTTCATCAACATGTCATTGAGTGGTTTTAATATTTTTTTAAAACCAAAAATAAACTTTCTTACAAAATTAATTTTACCAAAGAATGACTTTAGCTCTTTTTTACTATTTGGAGGTTCTATTCTAATTAAGGACTCTATACTTTTAGGATATATAGAGGTCCCATATTTTGTTATAAAATGACTCAATAATTTTAATTCAATAAAAAAAAATATATTCTTCTAAGTGTTCAATGAAATGATATACCTTCTACATATTTTAAAAACTTGTAAATGCATGAAGTGATCTTCCCTATTTTTATAAAAAATTGGTAGATCATCCATATAGATAATGATGCATTTACCTATTAGGACTTCATAGGCATGGTCTATGGATATTTGAAAGGTGCCTCCTAAATTTATAAGTCTAAAGGGCATTCTCTTGTAAGTAAAGGTTCCCCACTTTGTGGTGAAATTTGTCTTCATCATGTCCTCTTTATCAACTAGTACTTGGTTGTAACTTGAAAATCCATCAAGAAAAGACATCATAGATGTTCTTGAAAGAACTTGAATTACTTGTTATAGGGAAGGAAGTGTGTATATATCCTTATTTGATGCTTTATTTAATTATTTTAAGTGTATAAAAAGTCTAACCTCACCATTATTCTTATTAATTGGTACCAAATTAGCCACCCAAGTAGAGGGTCTGATGGGAAATAATATCCTAATAGCTAGAAGTCTCTTAACCTCTTTAAAGATCATCATTTCTAAGATAGGGTTCACATGCCTTTGTTTTTCCTTGAATGGAATGCAACTCTCCTTAAGGGGTATAGTATTTTTTATGACCCTTGGATCAAAGATATTTAAGTCATCATAGGACCATGCTATGACATATCTATATTGCGTAATGAGTTCCTTATCTTTTTTTTTTTATGTTTATACAGGCCTTATCAACATTTACCAATCAAGCCAAATCATGGAGGCTAAGATAAATAACATCATAATCTATCTCATTTACCTTAGGAACATTAAAATCTTCAACAAGTTTTTATTGATAAAAAATTATTTCTAAAGAAATCATCCCTATAGGAATTTTGTTGTCATTTAGCTGAATGACCTTGCCATTAAATTTATCCTCCCAAGATATATTTTCATTAGATTCATCAAAAATGTGTAAATAAAATGATCTATAATTGGTTATGATATCTAATATATATTGATAATCATTTAAAACTTGAAAGTGATTAATATTATTAGTCACTGAAGGATAAGGGATTAACTCAATGCTGAATTGGGAGAATCTTGGCAAGGCATGAGGGTGGAAATAGTAGATGACAACTAATTAGTGGTTTGGTTTTATTACCTTAGGATGGAAATGATGTTTAAGGCCTAAAAGGATTATATAAATTCCCATACCATAAAATTATATCTTTTTAAGTATGAAAGTTTACATTGGTATTTACTCCTTACCTAATTGATCACTAGTTCTGAATCACCATAAACTAGCAATTTTTTGACTTTATTTTTTATGGAAATTTATAAACCTAGGACAAGGGTTTTATAATCAGAAATATTATTCACAAAATGGAATTGGATCCTATAATAATCATTATACTTACTATTATTAGGATCAATTAAGACAACACTAGCCCCTAATTTAGTGCTACACTTAGCACCATCAAAATGTAATTTCCATAATCCAGGAACATCATGATCATTTATAGGATCACATAACTTATAAATAGATAGGGTGAAGACACATAATTATATTTCAATTATATTTACCCTCTCATTTAAAAAATTATACTTAGTTATCATATGCTTCATTTTTGGTTCTCTCACAACCCTGATTTGATTGGGGACCCCCTTCCAAGGTAGCCATAGATGTGAGTAGTCTGTGAACATGTAACCATTCAAAGCCTTGGTCCATTCCCTATTAAATGATATTCCATAAACATCAAGTATTTCAACCACTTTAATATCAATTAATTATTGTACCCTAGATTTAGAATCTAGTTGCATAAGAATATTTAATAATTATCCCACAACCTTGACTCTAGATTTGTCCAATTGGGTGACAACCCTATCAAAATTTATAGGTGTTAAACCAAGTTGCATATATATACCTATATGAATGATATTGGTATATTATCCTAAATATAATAATAAATTATGCAAGTTCTTACCAAACGTCCTGATAGTGAGCAAGAAAAGAGGAGACTCAGCTTTGGCTTTATTCACAGTCATGTTGACATGATCAGTCTTAAGTGGATTGTTGTGCTTCTTTGATAAGTATTCCAATAAGAGGTACCTTTTCTCTATAATATATGTGAGTTAATGATATTTGATATTAAATTTTATCTTCTTCATGTCCTCAACTATATTACAAATAGTTTTACAAGAAGAACTAGGGATCTCAACATTGGTTATAGAAGTACTCCCTTTTGGTGGCTCTGGATTGTTGCTTGAAGAGGTATCAAGAGGAGTTACAAAATTATTTGGATGTGTTGAGGTAGTAAAATGTTTCCTCTTCTCTCTATTCCTCAAGGGGTATGTCTTCTTTAATAACTACCAAAAGGCTTAGACCTCTTCAGGGATCTCATTAGGTTCATTTTCCTCTTGAAATGGGAAGTCAAAGGTGTCCACCATGAAGGCTTGCTTAGGTAGATTAGATATATAAGAAATTACACCACCTTATTTATTAAGGACCGCTTAAAATTTATCCAACTCCTCTTGAAAATCGTCTAAGGCTTTTCAAAATTCTATACAATCAATTTCCCCATGTTTGGCCATGCAATGTACCCTATAATAGTCAGGTAGTGTAATATCAATAAGATTAATGTCCATATTATTTTTATTGATATATGGTTCATTAGCCTTGTTATTATGAAAACTATCACTTTTAAATATGTTTCTTGGCCTTTTGAACATTTGAAATGAGAAATTCTTACAAGAGTGCTCTTTGGTATTGCCTACTTGTTTCTACAACTAAAGAAAATTAGTGCTTACTTTTTAAACCATTTTCAAGATAGACTCATTCTCATTTTTTGGAGTTTAAAAATTATGCACCTAGTTGTTGTTATCACCTACAGCTAATACTAAAGCTCATTAATCACCTATATTAAAACCATTAGTAGGATGACTCAATAATCCTAAATTTTGATTAGGGGCCGCATGACTTTAGGGCAATTGATTTAAGTTTATATGTTGGTTTAAGGCTAGGAGTTTTGGTTATTATTGGGGAACAAGTTCATCATAAGTATATGTGGGTTCACATTTGGGAATGAGTAAGCCATTTTTCTCTAGGTCTACATTTCATCATTAATGGCCACTAATTCAGAGTAGGCCTAGGTCAATGAAGCTATAGCTAAGATGGATCTTTTCAAGAATATTGAGGTCATAAGATCTACTACATCCTTGTATATTTCCAAAACTAGAACATCAATAGGCTTGCAAGGCTCTATAATTATATTATAAATATTTTTAAATCTAGCATAAAATGAAATGATAGGCTCACTGGTATCCCTCCTAATAGTGGTGAATTGATGGTAAATAAAATAAGGACTAAGAATATTACCAAATTGATCGATCAACATATTATTGAAATCATTCCAACTTGTGATGTAATTATTAGGCAAGTTTAAAAACCACATATAAGCTACATATTTAAAATTTAAAGGGAAATTCCTATATGCTACATCCTCATTTACAACATTAAATAAACTTAAGGTAAATTTAAAAGGCTTTTTGTTCATCCATAGTTATTATTCTAGTTGGACTAAATGTAGGCTAATATTTCTCAAGATTCCTTCAGAGATCATGAACTACCCCTACTACATTAATTAAATAATACTCAACCATGCCATACATAGATGAATTTCAAAGTCATAAGTACCTTAAAGAGGTGAAGTTGGAAGAGACTTGGATCTCTTGCACTTACTTTTATCACATCTAGCTCTTTTGTGTACCCTGAGCTCAAGTAAAGGTTCTCTGGTTAATGAGTGTGATCTTGTTCTAATTTTGGGAAATTGTAGCTTGAAATTCAAATATCCTACCTTAAAAATGATGTGTCAAGTTAATTCTTATAAAGAACAAGATTTTGACCTGCACATTGAGCTTATTTTGCAAAGGCGGTATGAAAAATTATGAGGGATGTTGATATTTGATTGAATTAGCTTATAGATGCAAAATACATATATATGGTCTATCTTTTCGAGTATAAGTCTAGAGGAACTTAGATATATGAAATATATTTTGACCTTTGATCAAAATGAACCATTCTAACCTCATATACTATGGATTTTCAAAGTTAAAGCTAAATTTATTAAAAACAAGGATTAACTCTCAAAGTAATTCAAATGAAACATAAAGGTGAACTATAAATTGTAAATATAAATGATCTTAACACTTTTAAGAAAATAATTAAATCAAAAGCACAAAGATATACTAATATTAGATGAAATAAACTAAGACAAATAAAGATTTAGACAATTTGGCCCTCCTTTCAACACCAGTGGGAGCTATCTTGTTGATGCTTATAAATTTACCAAAGGTTCTCTTAGTGTTTAAAGAACACTTCTCATTTTAAAATTTGGAAAATTTAGGGGATGAGTTGTAGGTTTTGACAATTTGGTTGGCTATGATGAAATAGAAACATAGTAAGATAATTATTCCAACATATTTATATAATTTGGTCATTGAAAGCCACTTTGGCCCATTATTAGTGAATATTTATTAATCTTAGTGTGTTATGCTCCAATTTTAAGCTATAGACTAATCTAGGTGGGTATTTATAATGTGACTAAAACTAAAGTGATCTTAGTGTAAAAAGGGGCCAAGAAAAGGGTAGAGCAGAAAAGAAATGAGTGATTACAAATTTTAATCTTGAACATTGTGATAAATTATCAATGGTAATGAAATATTCATTTAGAAAATATATAATTAAACATATATTAATCTCAAATATCGATATATATCAAGCAAACTTCAAGGGAAAGCATTTAAGAATCATAAATAAGAATTAGGTCTACTTTAAGGATTTACTACTATAGTCAAATAACAATTGCACATCTAAATACAAATTAGAATGAAATGAAGCAAGACCTAAAATATTTCAACTAATCTAGCATAATCACAAATTAGAAACCCTATGATTAAAACATGATACTCAAAATTCAAAGACACTATTCATATTCAAGACCTTTACTAGCAATTGAGAGAAAAAACTATACTAGTAATTAACATCAAAATTGATAATACCTATGGAATTCCTTGATCTTATTAATTTATTCAAGTATACAAAATTTTCTCAAAAATATCTCTTGTTACAATGGTAATACATTTTTTTATAGGAAGATTAGGTAGTATACCAGTCAGTTACAAAATACAGGGTGTATAAAGATAAGGATAGTTGTCTTTACGAGTTTTAAAATACATGCGCTTTTCCAAATTATACTAACCTAGTGGCCAATATGCTAACAAACTAGAATATGCCTTTATAATGGGATATTCTACTTTAAAATGTTACAAAACTTTAAAAAATAGAATATGTTCAATTTGAGGGTGGGGCCCCTGGCTAGTGCTACTGGAGGATGCTCATTGTTCTTTCATGTTATTCATCAATTAGATCTAGGTCTACAACAAGCTTCATGATCTGCTCCTCTTCTTGATCCATCAAGTCATTAAATTCTTTGTCATTCCTATCCATGGACTATTTGATACTCCTAGCTTCAATTATTATTTCCCTTGTATTGAGTATCATGCCTAGGACTTTATTGTTGTCACCCCTAGATTTGCCTTGGCATTTTCCTCTAATTTACTAAGTTACCAAAGTAGCCTTATGTTTGAATTCCTCATCACTAATGATCCTAAGGGCATTGGGTTATGTAGGATATATAAACATGGTACCAATAAGTTGTTCAATTTTTGCAACTAATTCCTTGTCTGCTTTTAGGATCCTTTCCATACCATTATGCCATGCACTCAAACTCTAAACTTTGTCAATCACAATTCCTAAAATTGTGCTCAAATGCCCAAAACTAATAGTTTTAAAGTTTGGAATCTACTTCTTTGCTTGAATGTTAAGGAGTTGAGTTGTTTTATCCTCAAAGGCATGCCACTAGGTGAGAAAAATCTTTGCTAGTTAGCATTGCCCTTCTAATATACTTTGCCTAAATTCCATTGACTTAAGTACCTCAAACATGTCATAAAATTACTTATCATTCATCTTGATTATTATATCTAGCACTAATAGAATTGCCTATTTTTCCAAGTTTTCCTTTTCTCTCTCTCCAGATCTTGGATCCTTTATTTCATACCTTAGACTCTTGCCTTAGCTTGTGATAAATGGGATTCAATTATACTTTCCACACCTTATTTATAAATTTCAACCTCACCAAGTTTTTGGCCACCCACTAGGGTTAATCCTACAAATGCTTCCACCTTTTAAAAGGTAAATTCCTCTATCCCATCCTTGGTTGTCTTGGTGTTATTATTTCCAACCTAGTTATTTTAGGGTTGAGATGGATAATAGTGATTGGTTCCTTGAATTGGGAAGGTTCTAAAACCTCCACACATGAGCTATTAGATGTTATTAAATAGTATAACTTCTTACCTTTTGGCCCTTCAATGGCCACAATTATTCTCTTTTCATGTTCCTTCATTATATCCCTTATCCAAGGTTTCGTACCATCTTGTACTTGAACATTAGTAAACTTCATCATGGCCCAAGAGTGAGAAAGGGAGGGAATATTTTTTAACTTCCAATAGATGAACCAATCAAGAATGACTAGTCTATGGATTGGGAACTCATCATTGAATATATTTAATTTACTAGTGGGATGAGTGAAGGTGAACTTGGGTCTTTTCTTTGGTCTGATAGGGACTAGTGCTAGTTCTACTTTTTTCTTTTCATGGGATGTTATTGGGACTAGATCTATTCTTGTGTCTTACTTGGCTTCCTCTTCTCTATTAGATTCATAATCCTCTACAATTTCCTTATGGGTACCCTCAAGTGTCTCTTCTAGTTCTAGGGCTATCATGCTTATGTATTGAATTAGGGAAGGTGGCCTTTGGGGTAGTTTTAAAGGTAGGTGAACTTCCCCAGGTCTTTCTTTGATCTTAACTTATCCAACCTTCTCCTTCCCTTTCCATTATTCATCTTGAACTTGATCAACCTAATATTGGGTTTGTGCCTACTCTATCTTAGGTTTCTCATGGGTTATTCTAAATGACCCATGTAATAAATGGTATTGTAAAGGGTGCATTTGCCATGTTTCCCTTGATGGATTGTGACCAATTTGTGCTCAAGCTTAAAGTTATATCCATGGATCCTATCCAATACTTCTATATATTTAATATCCCTAATATATATGGTGTCATGGACATTGATTTGATGTGCATATTCCATCTTTGAGATCTTCTTGGCCCTTAGATGGTCCTCAACTACGTTCTTTGAATCCCACATCTAGATTTCATCTAGTTGGAATCCAAATGAAGCCTTGTGTGTGGACATAACCTCCACCTATTTCCATTATTTTATTATATTTCTCCCAATATTCAAGGGGAAGGGGTGGAGTAGACCTTTTTATTTGTTACAAGTTCTATCAATGCCATGGAAGAGCTGGGAAGTAATTTCTTGCTCTATGATTTTATTTGGAACATATACTAGTAGTTTGTAATGTTGGGTCATGATTCCTTCTATCCTAATGATTGTGTAATCAAGATAATACCATACATCTCCTATCATTTCAACATATCTCTTGATGAGGGGGTGGAACCTAGGCATAGGAACACCTATGATGGCTTCCACTATAATAAGATAAATGTAGTCACACATAAACTACATGTGATTCCTATACTTGAAGATGTGAATCTTGGAATAGTAATGTGGGATGGTTGTATTTCCCTCTATATACTAATTCCTAATCCTAAGGAAGTTGGTTAAGGCCAAAAGGGTGTCAATTAGGTATGACATAATAAAGAATTGATTTGAGGTCTTTGTTTTGATGGGATTGAATTTCCTCGTTAGGAAAATATTGATTAAGTCTCCAATTGGATTGGTAAGTTTTTATTCTATCATGAAGTGCACATATGAAACCCATATCTTATTCTCATAAGTAGTTGAAGGGTCATTAAAGGCTCAATTAAATAGGGTCATTACTATCCTAATGCCTTCTCTAAATTAGATTATATGTATTTTTCCATCAAGGCTTCTAACAATGTGAGGTCCTTGGTGGAACCAGGGTCTGAGGATAGAGTCCCAGTCATGGTTACTAGTCCACTCTTTGATTTTGAAAAGATCCACATGTGGGAGAGGGAGCTTGTAGTACTTATCAAAAGAAAGAGGGGAAATTTAAGATACCCCTTTTGAGTTCCCTTCCCTAATGATCCATTCATTATCTATTCTATAATCAATAAATATAGGGCAAAGACATCAATACAATGTAATACCTCTAGTTTTGATGTGGCATGACGAAGGCCCCCCATTTGGATAACATCCAAGTCATAATGTCACCTGTTCATGGTGGCATTCCTTTGTTCCTCCTATGAAATGGGTTTCACCTCTTCTACCATGAATAATAAATTGGATTAATTCCTAATCCCCTAGATGTTCAATTTTCAATGCTACTAGGTCTAATTCTATATCCTTGAATATCCAACCCTCATTGTCCATTATCAAATAGAGCTTAGTATTTTCCTTAAATATTTGCCTACTAACTACTATGGTATCTATAATTTCTAATTTTTCACATCAGATTATAGATGATTTTTTAAAAATCTCTCTTGTAATAAAAAACACACTTAAGTTATCCTTTGATCTAATTGTAATAAATTGAATCCACTTGTGTTGCTTTTATGTAAGGTTTAGTGTTTTTTATCTTTAATGGTAGAATATATCCATGATTTAGCTTATACATGTCTTAGATTTGATTTGTACCTTTACATTTATACTTTGTATTTTTTAGTACACAAGACCTTGAGTTTTATGTTTTTATACTTGCATGGTGTTTATGTGGCATTGGTCTAGACCTTTCATGACATTTTTCATAAATTTCATTTTAACACTAACTATTGGTATTTGAAAATACCTACTTAATTTTACACTATAGAATCAAAATCCTATATTATCATGAGCAATTTATCATAATTTAGGCCCTTACATGGTATTGGGTCTATCTATTGTGAACCATGTGGTCGTGACACTTAGTGATTTATGTGCGTTCTTCGTGCTCCAAATATTTTGGTCAATCATTCATAAAATACATATTGGATATTTATTAAGATTAAAAGCCTTTGAAAATTCATTGGCACCCTCGTATCATTGGATCAAATATAGTGATGGGGTGCAAATCGTCAATCTACAAATAATGCCTAAACATTAAGTCAGCCTATTATTAAAGTCATGATCTAGGGTTAAGTTCCTTAGGATAAGGTTTATTTTATGTTTATTAGGCATGAAATAAACCTTAGTATAAAGAACTTATGCCTATATTTATCAATTCATAATTAAGGGGCAAGGGTCCAAATAAATTAGGCCACCACATATGAAAACATTTGATTAGCTTATACTCCATATGACAAGGGTTTCCCTTTTTAACATAAGACTTAACATACAGTCATAGTTTAAGGTTCATGATTATTTTAAACAAAATTCCATGAGGACCCTTTCATATGAATCTAGACTAAGTATTTAGATTATAAGACCATTTTCATATTTTTCAGGTCAAAGGCTCCCATTATTGAGCATCTTTGAGCATTTCGTTTAGATTATGGAGCCATTTCTAAGTTAAAATAGGATTTTGGAATGAATTTAAAGACTAAGTAAGATATATCATTGGGTTAAAATTGATAGTCTCATGGATGTAAAATACACCCTCGTGGGTGTCAATTGATGGTTGCATGGATGTCAAGTTTCAATCAATGAAGTTTTAATTTTGTTGGGCATAAAGTTGACAATCACACGGGCATCAAGTTCATCTTTTTGAATGTTTAAATGATGGTCATACAAATTATAATTTTAAGTTCATTAAAATATTTAGTTCCAAATGTGAAGATGACACTTGGCATTTCCATGGGCATTCCTAGGGTCTTAGTTCTAATTCACCCTATTGGAAGAAATTATGTCATAAAGCGACAACCATAGGATCTTGATCTAGGGACTTGATATTGATTGGTAGTCATGTTAAGTTGGCCCCTTTCCTTTTAATCCTTAAATGTGATGGTGCCATGTGTTCATATTTCAATATTCTTATATCCTTTTAACTTTTCAATTATGATTTACTCCATTTGAGCAGGTCTTAGCAAGTAAGCATGGATCTTCAGATCATAAAATATGCATGTTATTTAAGATGAAGTTTGGGTTATCCTCACTTTGTTGGATCAAATTCCATGATATATAAATAACCATAGGATACTATAAGGTATGAGGGAGTTAATGTTAGGAAAGTGGACACAATAAAATTCTAGGCATAATGCGTTAGGACTATGGTCATGATTGTATTAATGAATATGTCAAGGCTTGAGTTTTAAACCCTTAGGCTAAGCTTGGAAATTTTAAAAGGGAAAATGCATGATGATGTTATTTAGGCCATAAGGAACTTTAGAAAAAATGGGAAATAATAAATGGGATCTCATTTCCTAGATAAGTGGTTTTAAAAGACATGACTAAGCCTAGAATATGCATTTTATACTTAAGTCCATAAATGAATTTTAAAATTATTCCTACAAATTTGGTTCCCACCTTTATTCAAGTTTGAATCAAGGTTTTTCTAGGGTTTTAAAATAAAAAATTCTTGGGGACACATGCTATGGAAACTGCAACTAAAGTCCAAATGAATGTCATTAACACTATTAGTCTAAATTAAAGCAAATCAAAACCACATAAGCCTACCATTTATCAAAGTGAATGACCTTTTGATTCCACAAAAGACCTTGACATGCTAGAATTTTCATTTTTTATTTTGGGGGTTTCTCAAGGGTCCCAATTCAAAAAATTGGGGTATGTTAGTCCATACAAATTGTGACTCAAGGGGGAAACATAGAAATATGTTAGAAATTAGAGACTCTAATCAATAAAATAATTAGGTTGTCCAATTTATTTGATTGATATCATCATCCAGACTAGGTCCTAGTTGAAACAAACCTTGTAGTTGTGGTTTTAAGGTCAAATAATAAGACATATCTAGACCATGTGTGTTCTTTGACTCCACTTACTATTTGCCATGGGGTTTAAGAAACAAATTCTAGGTTTCATGTCCTCAATTTCTTATACTAACTTATATTATGTTGAAATTTTCATTATGAACCATGTTTTTAACTTAGGGAAGGGTTAAGCATTGCTATGCTACCAACTTAGTGTCCATAGCCCTGATAGAGATGCCTTAGGTTCCACTCATAGCCTTATTCCACTGCCATCTAAGCATCCATATCCTTGGTGGAAATAACCAGAATCACCTGTATCTAAGAGTTTTCTTATTTTTCATTATATCTTATTTTGTATTTTCTTAGATCTTCATGCTTTCAAAAAGGTTTGGAACCAGGATAGCCACGTTTTAGGATTTGTTAAAGTACCTGATCTATGGAAAATCACCTATGGTTGTAACACTTATCCCAAGTAAGGACTTTAATTAAGTGTTAGTTTTGGGTATACCCTGATAATTTGAGTTTTCATCCTAGAAGTGAAAGTCTTCTTAAAAATAGTTTGAGGTCAAGACAATGGTTAGGTTCTAATGAAATTATTGGCCTTTCCATTGGTCTTTACTATTTTCTCTATTATATAACACTATGCTTTATGTTTAAGAACCATGGTCATCCTATGCATGGGTTCCATGCCTTCATTTCTAAATTGGGGCCATGTTTTCAAGAAAATTTCACAAATTTTGAGCTCAAGATTATCCCTAAGGACTTATTGAAATCAAGGAACCAAGAAGTAGGAAAGAAACACACAATATAAAGTAGGGAAAAAAGACAACTAAGGAAAATGAATAAATATGTACATTATTATGTACAAACAAGGGATGAGAAGGAATGAAAATGCAAATAAACCAACTAGCCTACCTACACTAATCTAATCATCTTACAATTTACTCCATGAAGATTTTAGGAGGAGAAACAAAGAATTAGTGTTTTAAGTACTTCCCATTGGTGGGAAGTGTGAACTCTACTCCCTGTATGCCTTTAAGCTTAAAGGGTGTTGTTCCCAATGTTTTTGTAATCTAAGATGCACCAATCCACAAGGGTGTGAATTTACCATGTTTTTCCTTAGGCTAAAATCCTTTGTCCTAGAGAAGAACTTGGTCTCCTTATCTAAAATCCTTATTTTTAGACCTTTTTATCAAACCATCTCTTGACTATGTTTTGATGCTTGTTGAAATCAATAAAGTTTTTGTCTCTTGCATCTTCCATCTAAATTATATCCATCAATCTACAATTGGATAGATCTTGGGTCTCCTCCATGTATTCTTGCATAAATATGTATGTGGGAAACTTGAGATTGATGAAAAAGATAGGTTCTTATCCATACACCATTATAAATAGTGAGAATATTAAGACTTGCTTAATTCTTATCCTATCAGCCTAAATTTCAAATTTAAGGAGCTTGTGCCAAGTCTTGGGCTTGTCTTTGATAGGCTTCTTTATTTCCCTCATTATGTTCTTATTTGTTGACTCAGAGACTCCATTCCCTTAGGGATAATGGTTGGATGCAAAATTTAGAGTGATGTCATTATCATAAGTCCATTTGGTCAAATCTATGGATGTGAAGGCTGACCGAATATCACACACTAGAGTTATTAGAGTCCAAAACCTAGTACATATTTTTTTCTAAAAAGTTAATCATTTCCTCATATCTACATTATTTGGTGGTTATAGCTTCAGTCCACCTTATATAATAGTCTATGGTAGTAAGGACATATTTGTGACCTTAAGATGAGTTGGGGTTGATTATGCCAACAAATTCCAACCTCAATTGAGCAAAATGTTTGTCAATCATGATTGGTTATAGAGGCATTGTTGCCGTTGGCTCCTTAGTGTTAAAGATCTAGCATTGATACCTCCTATCTTAGTCCTAATCTTCTCAAGAGACAATCATGATTTGATAAATGGTGATCACATCGTATATTCATCTTTTATCTAGAAGACTCACAAATAGATAAAGACTATTAGATGTTTTCATCTCACTCATGAGCTACTTACTTTCTCATCTCACAAAACTTTGCTCTCTGGGATACTCTCCTTGATGTACCTTGATTGATATTTCTTCATGTCTATAGCCTCCAAGATATTCCTTGATTATTTTCCTACATTTACATGGCCTAAATCACTATTGAATCATTTTCTATTTCATATACTTAAGTCCATCTCTGTTCTATCATGATCTCATTTCTTAGATATCATCTAGACAATTATCCCCTTACTTGCTAAGAAGTCTTTCCTTTGTCCATAGGTTAGAAATTCACTCATAATGAGAATAATATATTATAAAATCATTCATACCTATTTATTTTCCATTCTCCATATTTTTGAGGTATCCAAGTCTATCCAAGCTTTATCTCAAACAGGTTTCACTTATATTTCCTTTGAACCTCTAGGATAGCTAAACTGAATTTTACCCATAAAATCATTTTTATGTGCCTTAAATAAAAATTGTTAAAAAAAATTTGGAAAATATTTATTATCCTTATACATTCTAATTTTTAGGCCAATTAGAGACTATGTACAAAAGTTATCCTCGTTATCCTAAAACTAGGTTTACACAATTTTCACATTCTAGACTAAATTTTAGCCATAAAATGCAAAATTCAAAGTTTCTCAAAAAATTAAAACTATTTTAAAATACCCTTTATCATTTTTGAGAATATTATAAAGTTTCACATCTCAATTATTAACTTATTTTTCTTAGTTCACATTTTACTTGTTTTAGTTAGGTCTAAAGGTAGACTGTATTTTCTCCAATAGCCCAAGACTGTTATGCATATCTAATCTATAAAGAATCAAAATGACTCAAAAAAATTCTAAACATAAAATATTTTCTCCTATCATCATTTATTCCAAATTTTAGATCTTAACTCTTAATTTTTCAAAAACTATGAAGATTTTACTTCAAGCTCTAGTTGAGGGTTTCTTATAACCTAGTAGGAGAGAAAGTGACTTATCTTAATTTATGAAGTTAAACAAAACCTATAGACACATGTATCATCTATATAGGACCTTCATGCATGTTTATCCTTCAGAGACTTTGAACTAGAAATTCTTCCTTCTTCCTGTATAATTAGCTATACAAAGAAAACACCCTATAATTCTTAAGAATATGAAAAATTCTCAACCTAATTGAAATGTATGAAATACCATTATGAAAATATAAATATAGGAAGCACTAAACCATATATTATAAAATCAAAATAACTTTATATAATAATAACTTCCTCACTCCATTCGTATTCATTCTTCAATACATGAATTTCATATAAAAATACAATCTTCTTTTGTCAAGAATGCCTACTAGAGGCTTGATACACCTAACAAACCACACTCACACTCTCTCTAAAATTAGTTTGCATATCATTTATTAGATAAACCATATTTTTTCCTATGGTGTCTAGTTCCACCACTATAAAACCATTTTCAAGCATAGAAGGTTGTTGAAACCAACTTCCTAGATATCCTCAACTTCCTTCTTACCTTGTCAAACTTGATTGTCTCTTCACCCAATGTGTTTTTAAGGTTATTTGAGTATTTCACAATTGTAAAATAGTTTTACAAACCTTTATACCCCATATTACCATGCATAATACATTAAAACATTCAAATCTAGCTAGTTTGAAGTGAAATTACGTATTAAGCTAGTTTAACCTATGTCCATACAAATGAAGATTCCAAGGCTTCTTATTGACCACACAACCCCCCTAAAAATACTTATGCTAAGAATTTAACATTTACATCATGTTTATAAATCATCTCTAGATTATCTTTCTTTAGAATCCCTAGGAGCAAAAGATTTGAGCTCCATCTCAAATGTCCACTTTTTTCTTCCTCTTTCTCCAATCTTGTTGTACAATTGAATTTGCTCTCCATTTAGTAACAATCTGTTTGATTCTCTTCCTCATGTACCTTTCCATTCTTTTCTCCTTCATAAATACACTAGTCCATGGTTCATCTCCACTTGTATAGGTACCTATATCTACTCCTTCAATTATTTTAGCTTCTCTATGAATGATCATACTTTAAGTAGCTTGTATTTGATGCACAATGTGAGGCCAACATGGCTCTTCTGTCATTTATTTCACTTTTTCATTCATAGTTGCCTTCCCCATGCTTAGGACAACTCTCCTAACATATTTAACCTTCTCATTTCTTGTATTCATAGTTGTAACTTGTTTGGTTTGAAAATATGCTTTAACTTCTTCATGTTTATTCCTTTAAACCAATGCTCCCAACTCAACTGCTCTTATACTCATTGCAGCTTATTTATCATCCTCTTCTTACTTTTTCCTTGGAACCAATGGCTCCACTTCAGCTGCTACATTCTTATCTTGTAAACCTACTTGGTTTCCACCTTTACCAATGCCAATCATATTCTCCTTTTGTTCAGATTCCTCCACATGCTTATGGTATACTAGTATCACATTCCAAATTGTATTCCTATCATTTTTATGCTCTTCCAACTTTGATTCTCCTATACAATCAATAAAAAAATTATATAAAATATAATACTCTTCATAGTATCCAACATTATTGTCTTGCCCTTGTGTTGTCTTCTCTCCATATGATATTTTCATGACCATGGTTGTATTGAATAACTACTCAATCATCAACATATCATCTCTCAATGTGAGTCCATCCAAACCCTCTTGTTCCAAATAAAACTTGGGAGTTATATTCTCCAACCCTTCAACATATGGATGCTCTTCTTCATTTTGGAAACCATTCACTACAACTTTAAGAGCATACTCCTTTTTCCTCTCAAGCACTCTTACTTGTGCTTCTTGGTTTTCATGACCATCTCTCTTTGCTAGTGGCAAATCCAATGTCCTCAATATCTCTATGTGAGGTGTATAACGAACCTCATCCTCCTCCATCGATGGATTTTATTCACTCAGATATAACTTAGTGTCTACCATCAAAGCATTACTTTTATTTAGTATGAATAAGTCAAAACAATCATTTAATCCATCTAATAGAACTTTTTTGTCATACTTATTCCTTGTGAAATCTTGGATTTTAGATTTTGTATATTCACTATGTTTTATTTTCACCATGTTCCTGGCTACCCACACTTGTTTTTTCATCACTTTAGGATGAGATGTGGATGATTTTTTCCATTGTGATCTTGGCCTTACAAATAGAATTTTTCCCTTGGCTAACTCCCTCTTGCTTTTATGATTGAAAAATTATCTTATTTTATTGGTTCAATGTGTATTCCAACTTTTCATCTATGTCTTTCACTAACCTCTTGCCTAAATCATCCTTACAATCAGCTTATTCATGCCTTTTTATTTAATGAATTGTATTGGATGCTTGGTTCACTCCCATCAATGGCTTCTCCATCTATTATGGCACTATATAACCATGGTTCATTTCTCTATTTGAGAGTTAACTCTTCTTATTGGCTTCTATAACTTGTATATCATTAACACCATGCTTATGAATATGATAAAAATCATCATTTGAATGCACCTTTACCTTCCTTATGTGTTATTCCATGGGTTCTTCAGTTTTCATGGCTTCTTGATTGCTTGGAATCTTCTCTTTTGTGCATGGTTATTTACTTGGTTATTCAAGGTACTCCATGACATCATGAAATGTAATTTCTTCCTCCATATCAATATTTTCTTTCACAAGGTCTCCAACACCTCTCCCATGCATTTTATGATGCATATCTCTCTCTTGTTAGACAACAATAATCTCTTCTTTCATGCTTGCAAATTCACTTGTGTGCTTGGGTGTTTCTCTTGCACCAATATTTTCATTTTTAAAGGTTTTCCTCTTGACCTTCTTCATGAGGCTGCTTACACCTACATTAATGCATTGAAAGATAATGTTAGAAATAAAAATAAGATACCACAAGGTCCTCATGAGTGCCTCTTTTATGGACACTGTCATTTTTCCAAGTGCTCCTCTTGTCACTTGACCTTCTCTTTTCTATTTTTCTTTGTTCTCTATAATGATATCCTTTTTCATAACCTCCTCATCCTATTGCTCACTTGGAAAATTTCTTGCATTCTTGCTTCTATGGGCTTCAATCCTTATGTCAATATTCTTTTGCCTCCTTCTCCTCTTCACTAAGAGACTAATTAGCCATTTCAACTTCTTATTTATTGGCCATACCCACGTTTTCTTATTCAACTACACCAAATATTAATCATACCTTCAAATTTAGCCAAATATTTTCACAAAGTAGAAATCTCTCTATAAAATTCAACATTTGTCATACCTTTCTATTTTTGGGTGCTTGTTTTCTTCTTAGTACTCTCATGTACCTTGTTGCTCCATTCTTTTCTCAGCAACTTCTTCATCTCTGAGATCTTCACCCAAGTATTTCCCACCTTGGTCTATTGATCTTCTTATTCCTAACCTAAGACTTTTCACTTCTCCTTGAGCTTAAACTTTCTTGTGGGTTTCTTCTCCTTTTATTGGCTTGACTTCCTTGAAGCACTTTTACCTTGTAATATTATCACTAAAATAATAAATCAGATCAAAAGAGCTTAAAAAAACAACATTTGCAACTTATCATACCTTTTCCACTTGATTCACCCACTATAATCAACCTAAAACTACCAATATTCACAAATCTCTTCAATTTTTGAAATTATTTATTAGAAGAGTACAAAGCAAAACTTCTTTTCCTAAGATCTTACTAGCTTTGATACCAAAAATGATGCCTCCTAGCTCAGTCCTTACCTTCTCAAGAGATGATCATGATTTGATATATGGTGATCACATGGTATATTAATCTTTTTTCTATAAGATTCATAAATAGGTACATAATTTTAGATGTTTTCATCTCATTCATAATCTACTTACTTTCTCATCTCACAAGACTATGCTCTTTGGGATACTCTCCTTGATGTACCTTGCCAAATCCTTCTTCATGTCTATAACATCCAAGAGATTACTTGATGATTTTAATACATTTAAATTTTATAAATAAATATTAACTCATTTGATATTTTATATACTTATGTCCATCTCTATTTTGTCATGATCTCATTTCCTAAACACCATCTAGACAGTTAGCCCCTTACTTCCTAAGAAGTCTTTCCTCTGTCCATAGGTTACAAACGTACTAATAAAGAGAATAATAGAATATAAAATAAATAATACCTATTTATTTTAAATTCACCATGTTTTTGAGGTACCCAAGTCTATCCAACCTTAATCTCAGGCAAGTTTCACTTATATTTCCTTTAAACCTCTAGGACAACTAAACTAATTTTTCCCCATAAAATAAGTTTTACGGGCCTTTGAGAGAAATTTTTAAAACCCATTTGGAACATATTTATTATCCTTATAAATTATAATTTTTAGGCCAATTCGAGACTACATGAAAAAATTATCCTCATTGTCCTAAAATTGGGTTTGCACAATTTTAATAGTCCAGACTAAATTTTGGAAATAAAATGTAGAATTCAAAGTTTATCAAAAAAATAAAACTATTTTCAGATACCCTTTATCATTTTTTATAATCTTATAAATTTTCATGTGTCAATTATTAACCAATTTTTACCAGTTCACATTTTACTTATTTGAGTTAGGTTTAAAGGCAGATTGTATTTTCTCCAAGAGTCCAATACTATTATGCATATATGATCTATATGGACTAAAAATGAACCCAAACCTTTTTAAACATAAAATATACTCCAATATCATAATTTTTTTCCAAATTTTAGACCCTAACTATTAATTGTTCAAAAATTTGAAGAGTTTACTTGAAGCCCTAGTTGAGGGTTTATGAGAACCTAGTAAGAGAGAAAGTGACTTGTCTTGATTTATGAAGATAAATAAAACCTATAGACACTTGGATAATCTATGTAATAACTTCATTCATGTTTCTCCTTCTGAGACTTTGAACTAGAAATGCTTCCTTCTTCCTGTACAATGAGCTATACAAAGAAAACACCCTGTACTTCTTAAGAACAAGACAAATTTTTAGCCTGATTGAAATGTATGAAGTACCATTATTAAAATATAAATATAGGAAGAATTAACTGATATATTCTAACATCAATAGAACTTCATACAATAATAAATTCCTCACTCTACATATTTCTTCTTTAATATATGAATTTCATACAAAAATACAATCTTTTTTTGTCAAGAATGCCTACTAAAGGCTTGATACACCTAAACAACCACACTCACACTCTCTCTAACATTATTATTTATATCCTTTATTGGATCAACCATATTTTTTCCTATGGGGTTGAATTCCACCATTGGAAAACCATTTTCAGGCATAGAAGGTTTGTGAAACCAACTTCATATATATCCTCAACTTCCTTTTTACCTTGTCAAACTTGATTATCTCTTCACCCAACATGTTTTTAAGGTTTTTGGATTATTTCATATCTAGAAAATAGTTTTAAAAACCTTCATACCCCATATAACCATGCATACTACATTAAAATATTCAAATCTAGCTAGTTTGGAGGGAAATTACCATTTAAGCTAGTTTAACCTATGTCCATACAAGTGAAGCTTCTAAGGCTTATTATTGACCACACAAACCCCCTAGAACATACTTATTCTATTAATTTAAAATTTAAATCATGTTTATAAATCATCTTTAGATGATCGTACATCATA
This sequence comes from Torreya grandis, assembly GCA_037957365.1. NCBI lineage: Eukaryota > Viridiplantae > Streptophyta > Pinopsida > Cupressales > Taxaceae > Torreya > Torreya grandis. The sequence goes on along the minus strand of JARHVA010000851.1, from coordinate 4,218,734 downwards.
CATGAATGGCATTCCCTCACATGTTTGTGGGCATCTTTGAAAATAGTTGGCCAATAATACCCAGCTCTAAGAATTTTATGGGTTGTGGTCTTCCTAGATAAATGTCTGCTACCTAGATTTTCATGAAATGTACTCATGATTTGGGTGTTTTCTTCTTGATAAACACATTTTAGGTGAATTCATTAAAAATTCCTCCTATACAAGACCCCATTATTAATCAAGTAGTGGGATACCTTTATGTTTAAGGCCCTCTTTTGCTCCATAGATAGACCTATAAGACAAGTTTAATTAATTAGCAAATGTACGATTGAATCATACCACTCACTATCTTGAATTTTTTGTTGATCCACCTACATAACACTTAGCCTAGGATTAGTATTATCAATCATCTAGATCAAACCTTAGCACCTTACCAAATTTGCTATTTTTATCTCTATGTCATATTCCTACAAGACTGACATCCACTTACCTATATCTTTTCCCAATTCATTTTGGATTAACATAGTTTTAGTGGTAGGGTCAAGTAAGATAGTATGTACCTTTTTTATAATGATGTAATGCATAAATTTCTTAACTACCTTGACTAATGCATATGTATGTTTATCAATTAGTGATTAATTTAACTCAACATTCTTGAAATTAGTGATCATAAAAGCAATTGGGTGGTCACGTCCGTGAATTTTTTGAGTTAACACTACAACCATAGTATGGTTAGATGCAAAGTAATAGAGGTAGAAGTCCCTTAAAAAATTAGGTTTTATAAGGACTGGAGCTTGAATGATGGCCTATTGATATTATTGAATGTCTTTCTAGAATATTCATTCCATGTGACTTTGGTATCCTTTTTCAGCATGTCATTGAGTGGTTTGACTGTTTCTACAAAACCATAAATAAACTTTCTTATAAAATTAATTTTACCAAAGAATGGCTTTAGGTATTTTTTACTATTTGGAGGTTGTATTCTAGATATGGCCTCTATTATTTAAGGATCTATAAAGATCCCATCCTTGGTTATAACATGATCCAATAATTTTCCTTTAGTCATACAAAAAATACTCTTCTTAGTGTTTAATTAAATGCCATACCTTCTAAATATTTTACAAACTTGTTATAAATTCTTGAAGTGATCATCCTTGTTTAAGATAAAACATTTCATCATCCATATAGATAATGATTCATTTACCTATCAGGCCTTTAAAGGCATGGCCCATAGTTCTTTGGAAGGTGGTTCCTCCGTTAATAAGTCCAAAGGGAATTCTCTTGTAAGATAAGGTTCCCCACTTTATGGTGAAAGTTATCTTCATCCTACCCTCTCTATCAACTAGTACTTAGCTATAACCTAAAAATTCATCAAGAAAGGACATCATAGCTAATCCTAAAACAACTTCAATTACTTAGTCTAGTGAAGGAAGGGGGTAGTTTTCATTATCTGATGCTTTGTTCAAGTTTATAAATTATATACAAAGTCTAATCTCACCATTCTTCTTCTTGACTAGCAAAAAATTAGCCACCCAAGTAGAGTGTCTAATGGGAAAGACTATCCTAACATCTAAAAGTCTCTTAACCTCTTTAAAGATCATAGGTTGTAAGATAGAGTTCACAGGCCTTTGTTTCTTCCTAAATAGTTTGCAACTCTACTTAAGGGGTATAGTATGTGTGATAACCCTTGGATCAAAGATATTTAAGTCATCATAGGACCATGCTATGACATATCTATTTTAGGCAAGGAGTTTCTCAGCTTTCTTGTTCTTGACGTTTGTATAGGACTTACCAATATTTACCAATTGGGGTTGATCATGAAGTCGAAAATAAATATCATTATAATCCTTCCCATTTACCTTTTGAACCTTAGAAGCATCAATAAGTTTGTCTTGATCAAAAAGTCTTTCTAAATAACTCATCCCTTTGGGAATTTTGATGTCATACAACTAAAAGACCTTGCCATCAAATTTATCCTCCGTAGATATATTTTCATTAGATTCATCAATAATGTGAGAATAAAAACTCTATAATTGGTTATGAAATCCAATATCTATTGATCATCATTGAAAACTTGAAAGTGATTAATATTATTAGGAACTAAAGGACAAGGGATAAACTTAATTATAAAATTAGGAGAATCTTGGCTGGGCATGAAGTTGGTGATAGTAGATTCCAACTCATCAATAGCTTGGTTTTATTCCTTTGGGATGGAAATGATGCTAAAGGCATCAAAATATTTTATCAAGTCCCATACCCCAAACTTATATCTTTTTAAGTATGAAAGTTTACATTGGTATTTTCTACTTAAGTATGAAAATATAGTGATGAAGTGAAACAAAATATATGCAAGTGCAAAGTTGGGCTCACATGCATTTTGATAGTATTTTCCCATACTTAGCCAAATTTTCAATGTGGTAAGAAAAGCCGAGTAGGCATTTTGATGCTGGTATATCTCTAATGTGTGGATGTTTTAGGAGAAGGTGATCATATCAGTTTGTTATATTTTGGGCCTAGTTTATTTGAAATAACTTTGAAGTTAAAAAATAAAGTATGATAAAAGATATGCATGTTTAAATTTTCCCTCCTAAACAAGTTTTTTTGACATAGTTGGCTCTATGAGAGAAAAATTTGAGTGATAATTTTAATGTTGTTATATCTAACACATGTAATGGTTTTAAGATTAGTTTGACACATAGTTAGATTCCATTATGTGATCATATCATATGCTCAAAATTTTATAACATGAAATTAAGCAAAGAAAAAGATATGGAGGTTCAAAAATGTCCTTCTAGTAGATAATATTTGTCCCCATACTTAGTCTACTTTGCATAATGTTAAATATCAAGACTAAAGGGAGATCTAATGGCTCGTAGGAAATCATACATTGAAGATATATGGTGCACATCAAGTTAAATAGGTCAAAGTGTTCATTGGTTAATGAATCTAAGGATTGAACTTATTCTAAGATCCAATAACTCATGAGCATTTTTACAAATGAATATCAATGGTGCATGTTGATTTGAGATGAAGACAAGTGTTTAATGTTTAACGCTAAGCATAGATAAAGATTGAGATCCTTCTAAGGATAAATAGTGAGTGGTTATTAATACTGATTGAGATCAAGGGTATGCATTAAATTCAAGATTTCAAAGTAATAGATGTTTATCCTTGATAAAGACTAAGATATGTATAGAAGATCAATAGTGCATGTTGAGTCAAAGTTGTAAGAGTACACAAGATGAGGTTAACATGTTTAAGGTTTAATGTTTGGCATTGGTACACTATGTGTTAAAGGTCAAGCTTCATACACTAAGATAAGTGGTGCATGTTTAATTTTATTATTGAGGAATCAAGATGTGAGCATTGTGTTTGAGTTTTAACAATGACTATTTTTATTTGAATATTTGAATTTACAGAGGAAAAAATAGTGTCTAGTTTTTGTGTTATATATTTTGATCTATGCAAAATTTGACCATAGTCTAAAAATTGAATTTGTACAAGATTCCAAGGTACATCTGGAAATATAAATTTTAAGGTTTGAATATATGTATAGATAAATATATTGATATCTAAAGTTGACTATATGTTCGACTTCTACAAGTAACCCAGGAATGGTAATTTAGCTTATTCTAATGTTGTTTTGATGTTTAATGATGAGTTAAATATTATATCATGTTATAAATTCCATAAGGATCATTTTTATGTATTATGAAGTTTTAAACAATCATATGTAGTATGAAAAATGGCTTAGAAGGTAACTGTGTGTTTGATCATAGTGATTATGTGTGCAAAATGTTGTTTGAGTGAATTGTGCTAAAGTAGAAGAGTGTTGTGATGGATGTTGGAACTTAAAGAGGACCTATAGATCATTTTTAATGGTTTTATGTATTTATAAGGTGTTCCTATGTCTTATTTTTCTTTGAGAAGTGTCAAAGAAGTTAATAGGTCTCCATAAGACCTAAAAGGTGACTTGGGCATATTTGAAAGTATGTTGTGCTTGAGTATGACCCATGTTATATGCCCTAAGGGTAAAGTCATGTGTTTTGAATGATAGGAAATATTTTTATCTTGATAATCATGATATATTTGTAAATGGTGAAACCAAATGTGTTAGTTTATAGAGTGGTGAGAAGACTTGTGTAAGGTGTACATGTGAGAATTATGAAGCAAAAGAGAGGTAGAGTGACCAGTTGATGATTTAATGAGTAGAGAAGATTGAGGACTATGAGTATGAATTACAGGTCATATTTATGATTTTAAAATAGTTATCTTATATTTTGATCATATGTGAAGAGGTTTGAGTGTGCATATGATGACATTTTGAGTGAAGAAGGAGAGAGTTATTGGCATGAATATATGAGATAGATAAAGAGAGAGTTTGTGTAAGGATTATATAAATAGAGATCCATAATCATGTGTTGAAGACATCATTACTAAGGTGGAAGTGCTCAAAACATGGTCTAAAGGAGTTTATCTTCCTTAGGGGTAGTTATTCCTTTTGAAATAGGTGTTTCACTAAAGACCTTTGGTCATGAGGATATGATCAAGGTTTTTTGGTCTAAATGAGCTGACCAATATCTTATTTTTAATTTATTATAGGACAAATAGTCCATGTGTTGTAGGCTTGAGAGTGGGTTTTATTCCCCATGAGGGTTTCCCACAATAACTATGTGTTATGTGTTTGATCTTGTTTATGCATTGAATGAATGAACTCTCTTGTTAATATTACTTGATCAAGTTGATATATGTTGTTTTTCTGAAATGATTGAAATTTAAATATCTTTTCTCACTAATTCAACCCCTTTCCTCATGATTTCACCTCTAACATAATTATACTTACTTTATTGAACTATACTTATCATGCCTCAATCTCTCCTTTGGTGAATGGTGTTTTTAAAGAGGTTATTATAGTGTGTAAGGATCAGAAGGATAGATCATATCTAGGATATAATATTTATCCTATGCATTTAAGACCTCCATAAGATGAATTCAACTAGACCAAGTAAAAACCTAAGGCAATGAAATCTTCAAATGATAATATAAGTAGATTTGTGAGCTATCATTATGTGTTATTAAATGATCCTCCATTTAGAAATGAAGTTAAGGGGATATTTATATCCAAATATTGGCCCTAAATCCTCATATGAATTTAGATTAAAAAATCAACCAAGTTGATCTTGTTTGTTAGGAAATAGAGCCATTAGGGTTCAAACTAGGTCGGTTGGGCCAATGTAATATTATTATGTGCACTAGACTCCCAACAAGGTTGATCAAGATGATGTAGTAGGGAAATGAATAAAATGTCTATTTTCTTAGTTAGGGGATATTTTATATGGTGAGTTACTTAGGGGAGTATATAAGTGGGTTTTTATTACTTAGGGAATTAGATAAGGGTAGTTTGTATTAGTTTTAGGTAATGGTATAGGGACTGACAATACTTAAAATCAAAAAAGGTATCCTAACCCCTTTCTCAGTGCACCCTTTAAGGTGTGCACTCAAAGATATTGAGACTTGATAGGTGCTTTCAAGAGTGAAAGTGTTAGTAAATGGTAAATTTAAAAAAGTATTATGTGTATAGAGTACTTAGCTAGTTAATTGTGTGCATTTAGATATGATATGGAATTTGTTATAAATGGATTATAGTGCCCTGAATTAGTTATAATATTCTATAAATTTACATTTTATAGCCTTAGATGCTTGTATCAATCTGGGATGGTTATATCAATGTAAATGTTTGAACTAGACACAAACTAATAATTGATACCCAATAAATCTATATGTGACACCTCAAATATTTTAGGTTCTATGTTGCCTTTACCTTTGTGTGCTAATATCTTGATCATGGGATATCAATTCTTGTCATATAGTAAAATGTTAGTTCTACATCATCATAGTTATTATGGGAAAAATAGTTTAGTGGGATAATAGTGTTAAGATAACCCCAAATACCACTGTGTCAATATTTTTTTCTTACACAACCAATACTCTAAAGAGGGATTCATATTGATTTATTTCTCCCTTAATGTGTTGGATGATGTGTGCACAAGGTTAAAGTATGCATAAATTAAGTACATACATTAACATATATTGTAACTTAGTAAATATAAATCTTGAATCACTCCTTTAGAAACTTAGGCCTATAGATGGGTTGTCCCTTTGAGTGATGTTGAAATAGGAGAGAATATGGAAGGTTTTCTCACTTGATTTTTTGATAGATAGTTATTTTGTATATTTATTAGTGATTTATAGGTAGGTGCTATGTGAGTAATGAATGAGGATTGATCATGTATTTATACTAGTCATTTTTCAAAATATCTCACAATAAATAGCTTAAGAATACCACAGGGACATGTTAGAATTATAAATTTTATGATTTTAGGGCACTTGACACTTTGTATAAAAGGGGGAACTTGAATCAACGTAGGTGTATGAATAATATGCAAGTGTTTGGAAGCTTTAAAATAGGTATAGGTCAAAATATTTTAGAGATAGATGCCAAGTAGGTTTATAGTATACTGATATTGATAATAGATCTGGGTTATAAAAAAATCATATGGTCAAACTAAAGGAAAAAATAATCACCGAGATAAAGGATGTGATCCTTTCAATGTATTAAGAATTGATGGGTAAAATCATAAGAGGTACTTTCCAGGTATACAAGGCATATATGCCATATAATTTAAATTTAATATCTATAGTTTCTCACCCCTCCCCTTAATATATAAATGAATTTTGAGTTTAAATGAAATAAATGTTTACTTGGGTGTATAAAACACACCTTGTCTTTGTGTGATCCCAAATTGAGTTATTTTATAGTGACTAACATGAAACCAAGACCATGTTACAATATTTAATTAATGCATATAATCTAAAATAAAAAGATTTGAAATATTTTAAAATAAAGAGATTAAGGTTATGATTATACCTATGTATCAATGCAACCATCTTGCATTTTTGAAACTTGATTTTTAAATATGTATCATTATGAAGCTTAGGATCGGAGATTATAATAAATTTAAATCTAAAAGTACACAAGTATATATAGAATGGATGACACCTTGCCCCTAACCTTGGTGAAAAGGTGAGCATCAGTGATCTAGGTCAACTCCCATTATCAATCTAGTGAAGTTGTATGATTTAATCAAGTCCAAATTATAAGCTTGGTAAGATTGAGTGATGTAATCACCTCATCATTTCTAAAATTGAATCAAACACTATAATAGATTAACTTAATAATATTCCATAGGAGTCCATACATGTGTATGCTAAAGTCCATAGAAGTGTTTGAAATCTGAAAGCTGATTTGATTTTAAAATTTAAGGTGATATTTTACATGGCATATACACCTCATATATGTATTAATTTGAAACTTGGGTATAAAAATGGCATCAATGTATACAATTTTGCCACAAATGTTTACCTGAATCATATAATTGTGTAATTTGGCCAATTTAAAAATTGTGTAACTATAACTAATATGTTTATATAACATTTCAACACTAAAATATGATATTTAAAATTGGTGTAAGTATTGATAACATGTTTCCATAACATGCCACCACTTTTATCTAAAATCAAGAATTGGTATAAGTGTGGATAATATGTTTTCCATCACATCACCCCACTATGTATCTAAAAATATGACAAATGTGGAGAAAATGTTTCCATAATATGAACCCATTCTAATGTACATCTATGAAAAATATTAAATCCATCCATCTATGACATGCCCTCATTTATATACCCTTATTTGAGGTGAGGGAAGTAAAAATTGGTAGTTACCTTACCTCAAAAGGATAATATAATTATATAAACTATCTATGTATCATGTAACATATCATAAAAAACATGTATATGTAGATATATCATTGAAGCATGAAGAATGTGATCACATAAATTCCTATGATACATGATATAGATCATACCAACATTCTAGATATAAAATATACAATTTCAACAAAAAATCAAGCACACATACTAGAACACTCATTATCAAATCAAAAGACAATGGTCCAGAGAGATCTCAAATAATTGGCATGTTTAAATGCCACACAATCAAAGGGACATGAATTTTTCAAATGTACAAAGATCATAATAAAACATATTCAAATATACATACAAAAATCAAAGAAATATATACATGTCAAATATAAGAAAACAAAGGGACACAAAAAATAGAGCATATTCAAATGCTCAAACAAGAAACAAAAGTGAAATCAAGATAAGACACTCAAGGAAGTGCATAAAAGGTAATCATGGAACATAATCAACCAACTTAAGTATATCATACTAGTCATTATATATATGTGTGTTAGTAAAAAATGTTAAGTACATAGCATGTCAAGTGCACTATAAAAGATATAAGTATAGATAAAGGCATGTGTAATTATACAATCTAAAACACTCTAATGTAAATTGTATATATAATGATATAACATAGGTGTATCATGTTCAAAAAAGGTGGATGCCCCAATGTCTATGTGATGTGAGTAGAGGTAAGGATTAAAATCCAAAATTTAATAGATCATGTTTCTATGTATGCTTAATCACACTCAATAGATGAGTGAAAAACATGTGTATATATAAATAAATGAGATGTTAGGTACCAACATGGAACTAAAAACATAGATTCCAAGGAGCTAATAGAACATGTAGAATGTTGAAAGGGTTTTTGGATTTTTTGAAATTTTTTAGTTTTTTTGATATTTTTGGAATATTTAAAAAAAATACTATCCTATGATTTAATCCAAGGGATTCTTATAAGTATCCCCCCACTAGGAACATAGTGTAGGAAATTGGTGGTACTACTAAGCAACATGTATAGATGTATCATCTAGAACAATAGATCTATGATACTCTAAATATGTATGATAGGAATATATGGCCATGAAGAAACAATAGTAGGACTATGGGTCTGTAGAACCCATTGTTGAATGTTTTATGATATCTTTAAAGTAGAAATACTGAGAACATGTTTCGGTTCTCTAGATATATAAACATGGTACATATTAAATGGGGATCCTGTATAATGCACTATGTATCTATTGTGTAATGGTCTCTCAAGTATTTGCTAATTAGAAAAGGGGATTGCCTATTGCTTACCCTTCTACATAGGATTAACCTTAGTAGATTTGACAATTAACTTTATGGGTACAAATTTATTTTATTCAAGTGGATGCTCATATGTAATTATAAAAACTATTATAACCCAATTTACATGAATGTATTTAATAGACCCAATCATTATAGAAGGTACTACATAAAGTGTATGTATCCAAGGTCATCCAAATAACATATAAAGACACCCATGGAATGTATAACTAAATATGTAGTAACCACATGTGTTGGACCTACATGTAAAGGTATGTCAATCTTACCAAAAACTTTTTGTTATCTCCCATAAAATACTCTAACTAATTTGATCAAAGGATGTAAAATTTAATGAGTATATACCGTATGTGTCAGTAATGTCATGGTGAAAATGTTTTCACTTCCACCATTTTTATTAATAACACTATGTATAGAATGGTGACCAAGGTATGATCAAATGAATAAGGAATGAAGATCTGAGTCATCATCCACAATTTCACTATCATCAAAATAAATATAAGGTCTTTAAACCATAAGAGGTGTATACGACATATAAATATTAATAATCCCGTATAATGGGTGCTCATGATGTGTGAGAGGAGGATGTGCATTTGTGTTAAACTTTTAGGGTTTAGCTTATGTAATATTATGTCTGATTAAAGGTCTAAGTAGACTAAATTAGTGAAATAATATATATATATATATATATATAAATATATATATATATATATATATATATAATCTTTCTATAGATTTCTTATAGAAGTGACTATCTTTGAATTTTCTAAAACTAATAATAAATAGTGAAAATAAAGACTTATATAGAAAATACATAATATAAATGATTTGAGTGTTTTAAAATAAGACGGAAGTTTATTTGAGTGTCATAAATTAGATCCCTATGTCAAAACCCCTCCTAGATAGTATCAACACAATTGGATAGTAGCACCATGTGGCTCCATTGTCCTGATATTGGCACTAATATCCTATGTGCAAGACTGTCCTAAACTTTTGGGTGCACCTATGTCTATATTTTTTGGGTCCATTCATATGCATATGAAATATAAAACATTGTATTGTAATTTTAATTAATGATACATGATGCAAACTATAATCCTCCTTATAATTAGGGTATGAGTTGAAAAGTGTGTTCATTAGTAAGATTGTTGCCTTGAGATCCTTGAGTGTGCTTGAGACTAGAAATCTATAAAATTTGAGATTAGGGATAGTTTGGATGGTAATATACATAAATAGGGAAAAATAGGTATTAATAAACTTAATTTTGATAAAAATTATTTTTGGTGTTTGAATAGGTATTTTCTAGTACCCCCAAGTTCCACTAGTGAATTTAAGTGCTTAAGACACTTGCATATTCCACCAACTTTCACAGTTGGTTTCTCACAAGTAATAACTTCAGTCTCCATGCCTCTTAAGGAAATGAAGTTCAAATCTAAGGGTAATAAGGTTATTGTATAAATAAATGGACCACTATGAAAAAATATGAGACAGAAGGAAAATATTGAAGGAATAGATCAATAAAGACTTTCAAAAGATAATTATTTGATGTTCAAACATATTATGTAGGTTCTAATACCTACTCTTGTAGGCCCAATCTATAATGAGTATAAGGGATTTTTAGATCCTTTGATGCATACACTAAGAAAGTATAGATTGAGAATGACAAGAAGGTGAATGAAATCATAGATATTGATTGAATTTCCTTCTATTTAAATACTTTAATTTGTTGTATTTTCATTTCCAAGACATTGCAAGTTGTAATTTCATTACAAAGGTACAACTATATTTTTTACAACTCTTTTTAAGAAAGATAAAAATATAATTTACACTTTATATTTATTGATAATGTGAAAGTGCAAAATCATGAAGTGAAAATTGTATCATTCATTTTGACAAAGTGATAAAGACTAAAAAATTGTAAAAGTCTCACTCATGTCTTGCAAGTTGGGGTTTTTGCATGGAAAAGTAACTTGGATTTATTTCAAAGTTAAATTTTATTTCAAAGGACTATTTCTATTTTTGGTGCCTTTACTTCTTGAAGAAGTTATTTTTAGCCACTTTTAGATGAAGTCTTACATGGAGATTTAACACTTCTAGCCATGCCATGATACATCAATAATCATGCCCAGCTTGTGCATGACATTTTAAAGATATTCTATAAGTCCAAAAACACCATAAATAGAAGGACTCACCTCTTTTGGATGAGGTTTTTAGATTTTCATGATGTCCTTCAACTGACCATTCAAATTTTGTCAACTACATCTCATCTTGGAGATATTTTGTATAAAAATGGGTAGACCTTATGGCCTAATATATCTTTTTATTGCTATTTATATTTTCTTCATTTTGAATGTATTTACTATAAGTTTTAACCTTTAGAGAGAAATAAATTCTAGGATTTTCCTTTCTTCTCTTGAGAGATCTTTGTGTGTGTGAAAGCTATTTGATTATATGTGGAATCTTTGTCTCTTTGTTTCAATTTCAATAAATTCATCTGTGGTATTTTAACCTCTTGAAAATATTATTTGGAATAAATATATTTTTCCCTTTTATGAAAAATATCTAAAATATTGCCTCTAATTTAACATCTGTATAATTTTGTACTGAAACAAATTCAACATATTTTTTTCTCTATTGTGTTTATCAAGCAAGAATTAAAATCAACTATAAAATATTTGGTGCAATAACAATATTTTTAGTTTTCTAAAAAATTCAATTATCCAACTCTTCCCCCAATCAAAACCCTAGTTTAGGATTAAAAATCATTAAAGAGTGAGATTTGTACAAAACATGTATTTTATCAATTTGCATCAAATATAGTGAAAGGAAGTTGGCCTTCTCTAGAGATTAAAATCAAATTGCTAAGGTCCCCCAGCTTTGGAGGTTTTTCCATTGTATCATTAGGCAATTCTACAACAAGATACAGGATCAAGACATGTGTAATCACATGTGATAATATAAAGCATACATATAAAACACATGAGGCATGTAAATTAGTCAAAGGGGAGACAATACAATAGACATGGGCACATGTCACTAAATCTAAGAAAATAATGCATATAAGGACATGATCAAATGGATAGATACATAAGCAACAAGGAAGATGGCATAGAGACACATATAAGAACATGTTTAAATTTATGAATACACAATTAGTAAATCACACATAAGGGACTTGGGAAAATGTCTAAATCATGCATGTTGTGAATAGAAGTTTCATAGATCCAAAGGACAATGGCATATTAAAATGCCCTCTAATTGAAGAATGATAGAAATAAAATAAATTATAAATTAGGTAAGTTATAAATGAAAGTATGAATGAATATGGAATACAAATTTGTGTAAGAGTAAAGGTGTATATAGGCTAAGTCTAAATAACTAATAGATAGTAAAAACATTTGAGTATGACTAGCAATGATCAATATCAAGGTATAAAAATGATAAATCTAATATGTAGAGTATGTAAGGATATAACCTAGTGATCAAAAATATGTATAAGATACCCCCAAGTGGGTAAATGTGTAAAGTGAATAACCATGAGTTAGTGTATATTCCCTATGTGGGTAGATAATAACAAGTCTATATCAATGTAGTGGATTTGAGTCCTATAAATAGTCTACAAGCACTTGACAAGAACAAGTGAAGCATGTATGTATGATAAAATTGACTATACTAAGATATCTAGCATATGTATTGTCTAGAAAATATAAGAAATATAAACATAAAAATGCATATAGTTTGTAAATTTTGTTTTTTATAAGTAATATTTTAGTGTTTTTTTTTGACACATTATATTATTTTTATATTTTTTGGAAATAGGCTATGAACAAGCAATATGAAAATGAACTATTTATAAAGAGCAAGGGAGAAAGAAAGTATGTATAATAAAAGAGAAACCTTAGTAACCAATGAGTCTCATGAGAGACTCACTATCACTATGGCTTGTGTCAAAAATAGGAATAGTAATCTTTCATTTAGTGTGATTGTTATGTTGTAGTTGAATGTTGTTACATTAAGAATCCAAGTATTTTAGATCATTAGAATCATAATATTATTCATCATCAGAATCATAATAACCTAGAATTCTAGAGGGAATTACCTTATACTATCGAGTTGACCCTTTTAAATTATGCTTTGGAATATTAATTTTGATTTTTCCCTTTGAAATGATGCTTATTGTAGGTACATGGTGTTATGGAGGATCTTTTATTAGAAATATTTTTGTGAGAATGCTTATTGGCATAACATGATTTTGAATTTGTAACTTAGGATCTTACTCTTTATATAACATTTACTATGTATCAGGATATTTTGCCTTGATAAACTATATTTGTGAATGATTCTCCTTAGGATGTTCAATAAATCCCAAGCCTTGTCACTAATGTTATCACTTTTTAGAATAGGAGTAGTGATGTCTTAGGCCTATTTTCTTAAACATTGACCTTATTGTATATATTTGTGACAAAAATCATACCATTTTGAAATTTGAGCCTCATTTTGGAGAGGTAGGTTTGATTGCTTTATTTTTTTGTGTTTTAATATTTCTTTCTCTAATTGTGATTTTTTAACCTTCTATTGTTCTGTGTTATATTTTACAAACATTTTTGTATTGTTTCTGAATTGGACCCTTTTTAAATTTGTATATGTGTCATTGTATGTTGTTTGTATGAAGTGTCATTATGTGAGTCATTTATATCCATTATCTATTGTATTTTCCTTTTCAATACTAAAAATGAATTAGTGAGGTTCCCATGCATTATATGATATTGAAAATAATATTTGGATCTCCTTATTCGGTGCAGAGGGTGTATGTTGATCAACTTAGATTTAATAATTTCCCCTAGTACCTTACTTGAACTCTTATTTTAACTTTGAATTATATTTGAATAACTAGTTTTACATGTATTTTTTTATGATTTAATGCTTAGATGTTTAATATTGGTTTCCATACATTGACTAGGTAAAGATGCATATACATGATTTACACTAGTGTGCCTTGAAGGATTTTGTTTTTTAAATTGATTTTCAAATGTTGTAATATTTTAATTTAATAATTGATTATAATTTTTGAATCCTAAAATTATATTTCTCATAATAATAAATTTATCACATAGAGTCTCACAAATGTAAACCCTAACTTCTTCTAATTAAACATGTAGGTATGCACCCTATAGGGAAGAGGTGTGAATAGGCTAAGAACATGAATTATTGATATTGATATAGGCTTCTTCATCTTGTGGAGGCATGATCAAATGACTTGGTTATATGGAAAGTAGATATCACCCTTATGGAGATGAGGAAGAGAAGGATATTATTCCTTATACATAAGATATAACATTGAATCTTGAAACATATGTATTAGCTTATGTGTTAAATCCTCTATGTGTGTAAGGTTTTTCTTGTTAATTAAATTCCACATGAGAGAAAGATAAAATGCTATGAAATATGACATATATTTAAATTGATATAAATAATCATCTATGCATGTGTTTATGTCTTTTATGAGTTTATACCAAATTAAAGGTAACACACATACAAATGATAGTAATAAACTTTTCAACAAAAATTGATTAATTTATTCTATAATTATGATAATGATTATATGAAATAGAAATAAAAATATATATGGATCTAAAATGTAAGTGATAGAAATGTAAACCCTATAGTTATTTAGGGTTATAGTTTGTGCAACATTCAAAGTAAGTTGGGTTCACTAAATGTTTTAAAATTATAGTGTTTAGCTTATGTAAATATTATGTTTGATTAAAGGGATGAGTAATTTAAATAAGGGAAATAATATGCATAAAATAATGCCACTTATTTTTTTATAGAATTGACTAGATTTGACTTTTCTAAAAATAATAATAAATAGTGCAAATAAAGATATATATAGAAAACATGTAATACAGATGATTTGAGTGTCATCAAGTTGATCCCTATGTCATAACACCTCCTAGATAGTAGCACCATAATTTTAAAATAGCTCCATGTGGCTCTAGTTTGATAATATTGGCATCAATGTCCTTTGTGCAGGATTGTCCTAAACTTCTGGGTGCACCTATGTCTAGATTTTTAGAGTCTATTCCTACATACATGAATTATGGAAATAATTATTGTGCCTCTAATGAATTATTTGTGATGAAAACCCTAATCATATTTGAAAGTAGGGTATGAGCTAAAAAGTGTGTTCATTAGTAGGATCATGGCCTTCAGTGTCTTGAGTGTGCTTGAGACTATAAATCTAGAAAATCTAAACTTAGGGCTATTGTGGATGGTAGTATGTATAAGTAGGGAAGAATAGTGATTAATAAACTTAATATTTCTAAACTCATTTCATGTTTTAATAGGTATTTTTAATCCAATTTCCGCCTAGTTTATATAAGGCTAGAAGTCACGTACTTATACCATTATGTTGCTTATGTGGATAATTAAATATGTATAGGTTGACCTTAGGAAGCCTTTACTTTTTAAAATATATTCATTCATGAAAGATAGTGTAAAGGGAATAGGCACCATTTTGGGTAAGCTATCACCATATGGCTCTAGTGTCCTTTTATGGTTTTACTTTCTAACTAGAAGATCACTAGGCATGAAGGGCCAAGATCAGAAACTGAGTGTCTGGGATTGTGTTTGAGTTGACTAGGATGATTATGGCCCATACAAAGGCTGGAAAAGTGTGATAATAAGCTATAGGATAGGTATAGGGCTAATTTAGGGATAAATAGTCTCAATTAGCACTATTAGAATTCAAATACCACTTTTAGTTGATTATAGCATTATATGCCATTTAAACTTATGGATATTTCTTAGAATGGTATTGTAAAAAAATATTAAATATATTATGTTTTAGGTGATCACCATGTTGTGAACTTGAATCCTTTAGAGGATCATCAAATTTAATATTTTAGTTATTGATAAAGTCTTGAATCTTATACTTCAAGATAAATAACTTATTCTTAGAATGCCCAAGGCCTTGGTGATAATCAAAATAATCATTGGCATTGTATCCTTTGGTTAGAGGTTGACTCATATCAACCTCTATAATAGGAAGGAGAGATATGAACTGACACTTTGTAAGCCACATGATCAAAGAAGTTAGATATTCAAGTACATGTGTAAATTATATCCTTGGTGTATTGGATAAGACAATCTAATTAGTTTTTTATGACACTTTATTAACTATATTAGTTGCTTGTTTTTTAGGTCAATAAGGTTTTACCTTGTAACTTAGTATTAGTTGTATATTTAGTCAGTGTTTTTGCTACATACATGATATTATTTAATGAAATAAGCTTCATTTTATGGTCCTGAACACCATGGCATAAGTCATTAAAATATTCAATTTTTTTGAAAACAATGGACTCATGTAAAGGATCAAGGAAACTTTGCTTAAATATGTCTTAAATTTATTTATCTTTCATTGGATTTATCATTTTAGCCAACATTATCTAGTACCTCAAGACACATTTATTAATAGGTTCATTTGTTCCTTATTTGATCTTGGAAATTTGAGCATAGGAAACCCTTTTTGTAATGTTAATAGATAAATGTACCAAAAATTGATCCACAAGAGACTTGAATGCTTTTATTTATTAGATATATAAATCATAAAAACACCTTAGATCATATTCCTTGAGGCTCCTTGGAAATAATGTAGTCAAAAGCTTAACATTAGATGCATAATAAATGCATGTTGAAAATAAAGATCAGAGATGTTGTTTAAGATCACCCTTGCCATAATAAAATGTTAACTTAGGTGAAACAAAAATAGGTGGCAAAGGGTTTAAATATGTCTCTGGTGTAATAGGGTTATATAACACTTCTTTTGAATAAATAGCATGAGAAGAATTTAAATATATATATATATATATATATATATATATATATATATATATATATATATATATATATATATATATATATATATATATATATATATAATTTGTAACTTTATCCTCCAAATTTTTTATGACGTGAAGGAGATATTTAACTGTAGTCCCATTGGGATTTATATTTTCAATGTGAGAAGTCACCAAAGGGGATGTAAACATGGTTTGAGTAGAAATGAGCATTGAAGTTTCTATTTTAATTGAAGAATTTTTTAGTCTCATGGTAGATGTAAAATTAGTATTTTGGTAATTATAGAACAAAGGTTTAAAAACATAACCCATTCCCCCATTATATTTAGGAATAAATGAAGTATCCAAGGAGAGGGATTTTGATGAATATTCTCATGAAAAATTGTAATATATTTCACTTTTTTTTTATTATACTTGATCATTTTCATTATTTTAAATATATTCACAACTTTCATTATCATAATAACTTATGTAGGTGCATGATTACAAGGTAGTTCATTTTTTACGTATTATTTTTAAAGAGGATTGAAGGTCATGTTGTGGTCAATAATAATGTTATTTAAACCTAATTATATCTTGTAATGGATATATTTAAGTGTGGATGATATTTTAAGGTCTATTTTAAAGTAATGAAAACATTATGAGTTCAAATCTTGTTCATATTAGTTTTCCTACCTTTTGTAATCATCATAAGCATTTTAAAGGAATGGTATTATTTATAAAGGGTCCATTAGACTTAAATAATGTTTTATCATGTCTCATATAACCTTAATTAATGGTTAACTATGTATAAACTCAATAAAGATCATTTTTAGAGGAATTAAGAGTTGGTTGAGTACATCCAAGAGTGGAAAATGAAACAAAACAACTAATAAAAGGATTTATTACATGAATATAGGGAAAATATATATTGGAATAAGGTTATATGTATCAAAAAATAAACTTAATAAATCAATAATACTAGTAGATGGAGAGAATAAACTCAGCAAGGTCAAGAAATACATAAGTCTATAAGGGTTATACAAGTATTATAATATTATCTTAATGTTTTGGCATGAAGAATAATAAAAGGGTGATTTAATTATTGTTTGTTTCACTCTAAATTTCATTTTATGTGAAAATTTAATTTTCTTTATGATTTATAATTTTATTTTGTATTACTATGAAGATTCTTATGCTATAGGTATTAGAGAAACACAAAACTAGTTATAGATAATCAAGAAAAGGGTCATTGTTCACCTTGAAAGATTGTTTCAAGGTCTTAAAATAATTTTAAAATAATTTTGGGTATATATAAGTCCTATAAAATTAAATATAATTCAATTATAGGTCTTTAAAATCAAACTTAACACTACTAATAGCTCTCGGCCTTGTGACAATCCTTAAACACAAACTAGGGTATTTAGGCCACAAAAATCATCATTATAAGAAAATGACTAAAAAAAATTATGAGTTTTTATGGATAGTTATAGTATATTTTTTTGAGGTAATGAAAATTTTTTAAGGATTTTTCAACACTTTTATGGGAGTAAACTCACAAAACTCAGACTTGCAGTCATAAAGACAAGCCCAAAACCCTATTTAGGAAGAGTAAAAAGGGCATAAATTTAAAAATAATGATCATAATTACTTAAAATTTTATATTTAAGTGATTTCTAATGTAATTTAAAGGATTAAATATGTTTTAGGTCTTAAAATATTTAAAACAAAAGATATATATGAAAGACTATGTAAAAGTATGTGTAATTGTATGTGTTCAATAATTTTGAATAATTATTCATAAGTGCACAAAAGTACAAGATCAATCCTAAAGAAAAGACTATGTAAAAGACTAGGTGTTGTTGTCTTCTTATTTGAAGACTAATAAGAAACATGGATGTAAGTGGTTGATTGAAGTAGTAAATGTTGATAATATTTTATTATCCTTCTTTAAAACATAAAACCTCTCAGTTAAATAAAAAACCTCTATAATAAGGCTATTGAGAATAAAACCTTAATGGTGTTTCCTACAAGAGTCAAGTATATGAGTGTGTATTGTTTCCTAAGAATATTAAAGGGGTATAAAGGGATAATATAAGTCTTTATTGAGAATTATATTAACTAAATAGGGATACAAAAATTGTTAATATACTTAGAATACCTAGTGTAATATACCTATAATATGTCTACTTACATTAATATTGGTATCAGAATTTAACATAAGTTGTTGGGAAGAGTAGAGTTTGCATAAGTGCAAGTTTAAGTGAAATTAATTTGAAGGTGATTTAGAATTAAAATAGATTTTAAATATATTATTTATTACTAAATATCATTTAGGCTTTAAAAAGTGAGAAAAAGAGCACAATGAATCTCATATAGAGAAAAGAATCCAAGGTGAAATAAACTTAGTGGTGAGATCCAAGGTGAAATAGAGTTGGATGAGGTGTCAAAATACAAAAGATATACTTTGGGTGAAACACAAGGAGTATAAAATGAGATATGGAAGAACTAAATAAGAAATATAATAACCATTTGAATATAAATAATTAGGTGAGATTAAAAAAGAAGATATGCAAAAGAAGATAGTTGAGAGGATGTAGACTTAGTAGAATTAATTAAAGTTATAGAACAATCAATTCAAGATAAATAAAGATAGGGATTCATATTAAAGAATTGTTAAGTGGATAATCAAGAAAATAGAATAAATAATAAAGAGGTAGAAATAAATTAAAAATTGGAAAATGATGATGAGGGTGCTAAAAGAGTAACCCAAGGAGAAACTTGGAGAGGTAATTAAGTCTAAATATTTTGATTCTAACGGTTTTTTAAGTATGTGATTTTAGGTATTGAATATGATAAAGAGAGGAAAATTTTAGGTCTCAAAGTTTGAAAATAATAAGTAAGATAAGTTAACAATAAACCAAAAATAGTTGGTGTCATGTGAGGATTTAAATAAGGTAAATGAAGAGCAATGGATGAGTGAAAAGAAAGAAGATTTATTGGCATAAAAAATATGGAAAGGTTCTCATATAAATATCATAAAACAAATTATAATAATATTGGGATAAAATAAAGTTATTATCAATCAATGAGAGAAGAGAAAGATGTTTGGTATGAAGAGATTATGTCTTGCAAGAGAGCGAAGGTGAAAGAAAATAATATGCATCAAGAGTTGAGAATGGAAGAAAATGGGTAGTAGTTGAGTAATGATGATGAAGGATCTGACAAGTTAAAGTGTGGTGGATAAAAAGTTACCAACAAAGAATATATAAAGGAACTTGATTTTGTAATTTTTGGGAATGAATGAAATGAGTTGCTACCCCAAACATGCAAAGAAAAGACTAAATTTGAGGTTGAGGAATAATCACCTTTGATCAATGAAAATAATATATATGTTTTTCATGAAAAAAGAGTTATATAAAGTGAATCAAGTATAAAATATTGAACATGAAAAGTGGATCTATATAAAAATAGCTAAAAATGGAGATTTTATAGACTATCATGATAGTGGGAAGCATGAACAACATGTTAAAAATGAAGAAGAATGGAAGATTCCTAAAATTTATAATGAATAAATGACTTATTATTTTAATAATTTTTTTCATGTGCAATTTAAACATTGAATAAGTTAAAAAAGATAAGAACTAAGAGTGGATCAATGGAACATGTCAACTATTTGAAGAAGGTATGCAATAAGAAGTTTATTTACATCTATTGTGAGTAACATAGAAGGAACATAAATAGGATTTCATGATTTTTTTATTAAGTTTAGGAGTTTGATATAGGTGCCTAATTTTAGGGTAGTTCGTTTTGTACATATTAGTCTTAAAAAGGTCTTGAAGGTCATGTTGTGGTCAATAAGAAGCTAGTTTATGATTTATTGTATCTTTTAATGGTTATATTTAAGTGTGGAAGAAATTGTAAGCACTATTATAAATTAATGAATTTAGTTAGAGTTAAAATAATATTCATATGATTTTTTATACCAAAAACTTGTATTTAAAAATGCAAACTTGTTTAGAGGTTTTTGGCACATTTTCTCATTTTTGGGAGCATTATAAAGGACTGGTCCTATTGATGTGGGTTTTATGTACACCAAAAAAAGTTTGAACAAGGTATAGCCTATAAAGTTTTTTTATTTATATGTAAAAAAGTTCCACTTTGGGGAATGAGTTATAGGTATGTAGTTAAAATAGCCAACTGATGGAATAACAAGTTGAGCTTGTGAGTTGTTTAACTAGGTTTTGTGGATAGATGCATGAAATCCAATAAAAGGTAATCACTAGGTGACTTGGATGGGTGGAGAATTATTTTAGGGTGGGTAGATGTCAAATACATTCAAAATGGGAAAGAAGGTTGGGAAAGAAAAGAAGGCTTTGTGTTCCTAAAAGGTGATTTCCTAAGACTATTTCTTAGGTGGACAAGTATCCCTAAGATCAATGTTTATCATTTGTAACTATTTCACACTTATAAATACGCATAGTTAAAAATATAGGATAATAAATATAGTATGATTAATGATATCAATTATTTTTTTCTTTCCTAAGGGTTGTTGTTACACACCCTTATCTAGGACATTACAATTCAGACTAGAAGTTGTTTAGGGTAGTTATGACTCATGCCTAGATGACTATACCAAAAGAAATACCTTTACACACCTTATATTATCAATTAAACCTATACAAAATACTTAAACCATTGAAATATACCAATCCTAAACTATTATTCCACATCTAAGATCAATATTCATTAATTGAAATAATCAGATTCATTTATAGTTTTAACACACTTAAGAATTATTGAATTAATATAGACAAAGAAACTTAAATTTCATTAACATAGAAAAGGAAGAAGAAAGAAAAAACAAATTTTTATGACAATTGATCTCTTGATATATTATTTTATATTGATCTAAAACATTGACACTTTGAAAATAGGGTTCTACATGTATATAAAGAATTTGGGGAAGGGGTAACCTCATCTTCTAAGTATAGAAACTTTCATTATATCCTAAATGACTAGATCAAAAGTCTTAATTGCATGTTATAATTTAGAGATACCTCAAACATGTAATGTGTTCATGCTAGAAAAAAATAATTTGTTTAATTACATCATAGACATAATAAAACATAACTATTTATTTTTAATCATTACATGCAAAATTAAACAAAAATAGCCTTCGACTTAGGATAAATTAGCTCCTACTTTACACTTTTTAAATATATTGATGGAAATAAAATTATGTTTGTTTTTATAGATGTGGTGATTGGAACTATACTTGGGGATGAACTCATTACTTAGAATAGAGTTACAGTTAGAGCTAAACTATCAGGTAATGTTGATGTAGTTTTTGAGATAGAAGGGACTGAGGTTGATGGCAATGTTGTAACTGACACCATATATGTAGTATGAGGAGTAGAACTGGTAGGTGGCACTAAAATTAATTTAATTTTTACATCTAACTCTTGATAATATTTATATGCTTTAGCATGTTGCATGTGAATTAACTTCATATCAAAGAGATGAGTTCTAGTTACCCTAGCTATTCATTACATTAGCCTTACATGATCTATCATGGTAGCTCAAAATCCAACTCAAAATACTACTTTTATTTCCTTTTTCCTTACTGTGATTAGATTTGCTCAAAAGTGGTTTAAACTACTAGCTTCTTCATGTTATCCTAAACTCTTGTTAATTTAATTTCACCCAAAATTTGGGTTTTTTTGCTTTTCCTATTATGCAAGATTATTCACCAAAACCTTATAAGTAGACACCATATCCTAGGCCTCTTGAGTTCTAGTGATAGATAAATTAAATGCATTATTTACCTCCAAAGGGGTCATCAAATATAGGTGGTTGAAATCCCTATTAGGTGTGTATAATACCAAGAAATTGAATTTATTTTCATCTTCTCTAAGAAAATTAAATAATTTTTTTATTCCATTTACATGTAGATCTAATTATAATATCAAAGATTAAATTGTATCCAAATTTTCATATAGCCTTGGTGCCACATTTTGTGCATCATGTTTTATAATAGAGGGAACATGTATCACCTATTAATGCTCCATAAGAGTTTCAAAATATTATTCTAGTTATTTTCTATCCAACTCTATTCCCTCATGGATGGCCAATACTGCTTTGGTATGGGTCTCCATATAGGACTTAAGGTCCCCAATATATGGGGATTGACCGTTATTCATATCACACCTCTGTGAAAGAGAGTAAGTTTCTTCTCTTTACTCTAAAATCATCCCCCTACCACTACTATCCTCAATTTTTATTTTCTTGACCCTTTATACTAAGGCCATGGCTTTGTCAAAAAGTGAGCTTATAGTGGGAAGCTCGGTAATCTTTAGATTGGGCCTCTAAGAAATTAAGCCTTCTAACTTAATGTACCAATATAGAAGAGTGATATTTGATAGATATAATGGTTGGGTTTCCATTTTTGCATACTCCTCAAGCTCAAGTTTAAGCTCAGTGAAGGGTTTAGGCACTGAGAGACAAATTATTTTGGACTAGTCTCTGTTATTGACTTGTGGTATGAGGTACATAACATAGATAGGTTTCCTTTATGGGTCCCTTTTAGTTGTTACTATTTTTGTGGTACGAAATAGTCTTGAAGAAGGTGGTGGTGAACCTAGTTGGGTAGATGAGGCAACTATTTGAGTGATGGGTTGGTTGGTGGTTATGTAATAGAGGTGGAAAATACAAGAATGGGAATAGAGGTGGATAGGATGGAAAGAAAAATTGTTAAAGGGATGGATATTGAATGAGTGGAGACTATAATGGAAATGGTTGAATAAGTCAAAGTTAAATTTATAAGAGTACGGGTGGGAGAAAGAAAAAGTGGACCATTAAAGAGTGATTGCATAGGAATGAAAGTGGAAATAACTAGAAAATGCATGGTAGAAGTAACCAGTAATGACATTAGATAGAAATGGCCTAGGGGTATTAAATAGAGTAACCTTACCATATTGATCACTACTGAGGGGTGAATTTGATTTTATTTCTTGTAAGATCAATACCTTAGCTTTCTATAGCTCTTCCTCTTCTAAATCTTAACTTGCTCACCTTCAACTAAAGGTTGTGCCTCTCTACCAGTTACTTCCATGGATGGGGTATGAGGTCTCTCATCCTTGGTTTATTTTGGTAGCATAGTGTTTTGTCTTAGCTTTTAGAGTAGTAACCTATTGGGTAAGAGTGGGGAGAGTCATACTAGATGTTAGGGTTATTAGAGCCACCATAATAGGTGTCATTTCTTCCTCATTAGAATAATCTAGGAAAATGATCTCCACCTCTTCCCTACTTATGTTATCCTTTTCTTATGTTATCTCCTTTGATAGTTCCTAATTAATTCTCCTTAGTTCAATAGTAGATGGTTGAATTGGAGGGCTCTATTATTATTATTATTCTTATGTAATAGTTGGTATTATTTCTATCTATTATGGTTATTTACATTCTTAAATAACTAATATTTCCACTACCAACTTCTCTTGCTCTTGTTTTTGTTGTTCAATTGTTGATTGTTATTGGGGATCTTGACCTTGGTCTGCTAGTTGTTGGTAAGGATTAACACTCCATAATTTAGAGTATCTACATTCCCCTAGTAGCAGGATCTTGGATTTATCTTGAATAAGAGTAAAGGAAGGGTTAGCTTGTATCACCATCAACAATTATTCACTTAAGCCTCTTATCATAGCCCTTTCATTTAATTCTTCATCATATTTGGCATTAAGGAAAAAGAAGTCATGATCAAAAGAATCATGTTTGTATCAGATGCCAAGGCTATGAATCTTTTGTTTTGCTCTCCCTTAAGGGTCCAAATCCCTATGGGTAAGATTAGAAAGTTCATAGGCTTTCCTTGTATTCCCAACTTCCTTAAAATATCTCATAAATGTATAATACATCCTCCTAATAGTGATATGGGAGATATGTAAAGTTCCTTTCTTATTTTTGTTAGATCTTCATCTATACCCTTCCATATTTATAAATTAACTATTATTAAACCATTTTATCAGGGATAAACCTAGGCAGCCAAAGAGGGTTTACCCTATGCCCACCAAACATGATAACTATATAATAGGGGTAGAGCCAATAGTCACCCAGATTGATGAGTGTTTTGGTAATGCTGTTTGAAATACTAGATAAAGGGTGGCCATAAATGGCCATCTAAACCTGAGGATATAGTTGCTCTATAATTTTGGCAATGTTCCTTATATATGCATATATGTTAATGAAATAATAAAAGTCACATATTCTATTCTTGATAAAATTAGGGTTAGGACTCCATAGAACCCCATTATGCATGTACATTATTCCCATGAATACATCCAAAAGGTATGACATCATATAAAAATTTCCCCCTGACCTCTTATCCTTGTGAAAAATTTAACCATGCAGGTGGGCATTGATGACCTCCCCCAATGCATAAGTGAACTCTGAAGTGATGAATAGGTCTATTAGGGGTACCCATTCTAGATGTAGGAAGTAGATGCTTGGGTGGCAAAATATTTAGTTAAACAATGCCACACCTATTCAAATTCCCATCCTAAATTATGTGATAGGGATGACATTCTTGGTATGTTATTTGGTAGTGAAAGTCTTTCCTAGGAGAAGCCACTTTCCTAATGTTCACTCCACATTATTGGTTTTCTTCTAAGTGATTATAGTATGTAAGTCAAAGCTAACATCTAGAATATGAATAATTAAATACCTCATGAATGTGTCTTTAAATATGTATACCATAAATGTTTTATTATTTCCATATTGTAGATATAAACCATCTATAATTTTACCTTTGAATAATAGGCCTCATAACAAGTGGAAACATGTCATGACTTCTAATCTGGTGGTTAAATAGAAAAGTTAATATCATTTTAATGGTATTAGGTAAACTATATTTTATTTATCCTTGATCAAGATGTCTTCTTCTAAAATTAATGAATCAGCATTCTCTATGACCTCCCATATATCTAATTAATTAGCATAAAGGCCATCAAACATAGTTGTATCAAGTATTCAATGGAGACCTTGAAAGAAAAACTAAATGGTGATGAGGCTTCCTTGTATTCCCTAGATAAATATACCATTATTGTTCATGGATGATGTTATGATCTAATATTTCAAAAATGGTACTATAAAAACTGAATTACACAAGTTGTAAGTCATTATAGAAATAACTAGGGCTTTTGAGATTGTAGAAGGCTATGTTCACTCAAGCTATTGAAAATCAAATGAGGTGAACTTTATTGGGGGCATATATGTTATATATTTTTGAATGCATTCTATTTCATGCACTATTAATCACTATTGTCTATGAGATCATTTCCCTCATTCAATTCAAACTTTACAACCGAGTCCTAGTATACATGACATGTAGGATGTTTACTCATTCAGGGTGCCATAATGTTTACTTTTTTTTATTTTAACACTTGTCACTATATGGTTTAGTGAGGGAAGTCGATATTTACCTTCAGTCATAATGGTATGATATGGTGAGCTCATTATTCTACATAAAAGATGCCAAAAATAAAAATTCTCTTTGAAGAGATTCTTTATGAAAAAAATTGTCCAAAAGTCATCAAAGGAATAGTTCTCAAAGACTAAATACTCTTCAAAGAGATTGTCATTCGATAAGATTTTTCCATAGAGAAAGGATCCAAATAAAAAGCCTTCTGAATGAAGGTATTTAAAGACCAAAACCTCCTGAAGATTAAATTTTTTGAATAAAATATACCGACCAAAAAGTTACTAGAGGAATAGTTCTAAATGGAACAAATGATCCAAAGAGAAAGTTACCAAAGGAAATAATCCAAAGACAAAATTGACAAAGAATAAGTTTCTAAATACTAAGTTTCCATCTGAAACAAATGATTTGAAGAAAATTCCTTGAAATAAATTTATTAAGAAAATAGTTTCTAAAGACTAAAAATATCCAAATAAAAGTCTTTCAATTGAAATAATCCAAATAAGCCAATTTGAATACCTGTCATAAATAATAGTTCTTCCCAAAATTCCATTAATAGATTAGTTTGAATAAGTCCTTTCAAATGGAAAATAGGTGGACCATAATGCGATTCAGTGTCCAAAATAGCAAGATTCTATAGATAATAAGAACTAACACAAATACATACATACCCAAATAATATATAAGTCTTCTAAAATAAAGGGGGTCCCCACTTTTCAAAACAAATCCAAGGTGGGGTATGTTGAATACAACTACTAGTAATTCATATTGGTGAATACTCTCAAGTTTTCAAGAACCCAAAATTCATGGTTTTTTTATCCCAATATCAACCATGAACATTACTAAAATAAATGATTAAATTAGAAATGAAAATAAACTCTTAATAATTCCATGCAACATACTAACTTTTCTTATACCTTAAACCTGTGTGTGGGAAACTGATGTTTTTTAATTTATTGTTAATGGGTTTCAGGCAAGGAAATGGAGTGAGTTTTAGGATTCATTTTTATTGGGTGTTAGGTGCATAGACATTGGGGACCTCAATCATTTCTCAACTACCAACTAGGTGTCCATAGCCCTAACAAAGATACCGTTGATCACCTCTTCTCTCTTTCTTCATATTTACCATGATGCATGATACATTGATCTTATTTCATCATGTAGGATTTTAATACTCTTTGATTTTTATTTGGACTTTCAGATTATGCATTTTATTATTTTATTATTATTATTTTTTAATGGAGGGAAGAAGGTGACCACCATGAGTTGGTCTTAGTAAACTTTTGGTTAATCAAAATGTACCTCTCAAATTTTACTCATATCAATGGGTAATACCTAAAATAAATATTAGAATTTTATGTGAATTTAACCCAAGGGGATAAGGAAATATTTCTAAATTTTCATAAAAATATGGGAGAAGATTTTACATACATTACGGAATAAATTTTTTTATGATATATTCATGGCTAACTCTCTTAATACTTTCCTAGATCAATAATTTTGAACTACATAATACAACACCCACTGATTCAAGTTGGATTCAAAAAACCCAAAATATCATTTGATTATACCAAGATTGTTAAACTTAAATTTCCATGAAATCAAAAGAGAAATACCTTAGAAATTAGGGAAACTACCTAAAGTGAAACACCCTACTAAGCAAAACCAACTAGTGAAAGCAAAAGTGGATAATATAAAAAAATTAACTATTCTAATGAAAGAAAAAGATTAAAATCATGAAGCTAACTAATAAATAAAATCTAACCTACTCCTACCTCTACTAGAATATATTTCATTACTTAGAGACCTTTCTAGATAGAGCAGCCATAAAGTAATGCTTCAAAAGCTATCTATTGACTAGATATGTCAAATCATTACCTTGAAGATATTTCAAATAAAATACATTATTATCCAAGATCTCAGAGATCTAATATGGTCCTATCCAAAACAATCTATACTTTTTCATGCATTGTTTTTTTCTCATGGGATTTGCTACATAGTAGCACTAGGTTAGAAATCCTAAATGATTTGAATTTCACTCTATTATCAAAACATATCTTGACCATGTCCTAATGTTTATAGAAGTTTTTCAATGCTTCATTACTACAATCTCTTATTTTGATGATATTCAACAATATAGACTTTTTTTTGTCATTGGGATATATGTATTCTAGCATAAATTGATATGTTGGTAGCTTCAACATGATTGGAAACACTGGTTATTTCCCATATACTATTAGATATGATAAGGCTTTAAGGGACTATTTATACTCAGTCTAGTCTACATA
The DNA here is from genome assembly GCA_037957365.1 of Torreya grandis. NCBI lineage: Eukaryota > Viridiplantae > Streptophyta > Pinopsida > Cupressales > Taxaceae > Torreya > Torreya grandis. The sequence continues at coordinate 4,190,049 of JARHVA010000851.1, read as the reverse complement.
GAGTACATATTTTAGTAAGATATGCCACTCCCTAGGATTATATGTTGTTGACTTCTTGATAGTGTCTATGAAGTTCTTATTGGTTGACTCAACTAATTTATTCCCTTGAGGGTAGTGATTAGAGGATGATCTTATTATAATATGATTATCATGGGAGCATTCAGTGAACTCAGCTAACTAAAATGTTGTCCCATTGTCATAAACCAAATAAATAGGTGTGCCAAACCTAGTTGTGATATGCTCTTCAAGGAAACTGATTACATCTTGGGATCTTGAGTTCTTGGTGCCTACTACCTTAGTCTATCTAGTGTAATAATCTATAGCACTGAGAATAAATTTGTGCCCAATTTAGGAATTCATGTTTATGACACCAATGAAATCTGATACCCATTAGGTGAATGACCTACCTTAAATAATAGGTTATAGTGGCATTGTTTCATGTACCTCTCTTTTTGATAAGACCTAGCATTCATGGCACATCCTCACATGAAAATGAACATTTTTAAGGAACGTTGGATAATAATAACCCATTATAAAAAATTTATGGGTTGTATTATTTCCTGATGGATGGCCAATACCAATCTTCTAATGTAAACTTTCTAGGAACTCTTGATATTATTCAAGTGACACACATCTTAAATAGATGCCTTCATAGTTCTTCTTATAGGGGACTTCTTTATTGATCATATAATGAGTAGATTTGAGTCTTAAGGCTCTCTCTCTCTCTATCTTGAGTTCCTGGGGGCATGTTCCAGTGAGTAAGAATTGAATAATACCTAAATACTAATCTTATTTGGAAACTTATGTTTGGTATACCTCTTTAATGGTGATGTGTGAGTATGGTTTAGTCACCAATTGAATAATGTCTTATCCCATAATGATCCTAGTAGTTTTAATTTCAATATCAAATTCCTATAACTTTGTCATCCATTTACCCCTATGTTCTTATAATTCATTCTATCCCAATGTAAGCTTGACAATAGGATATGGTACTATGGCAATGGTCTTGTTCTGGAGGATGTAGTACCTAAAATTCTTAACTACTTTAACAAGAGTGAATATCTATTTATCAATCAAGGAGTATTAAAGATATACATATTTCAATTTAGTATTCATGAACACAATAGGATGCTCACTTTCTTCCCTTTTTTATGTAATTATGGCAAAAATTGTATGCTCTGAACTGAATGAGTACAAAAGAAAATATTTAGTGAAATTTAGTCTTACCAACACTAGGGCTTGCAAAATATCCTTCTTTATTTATTAAAAAGACTTCTTAGCTTCAATTATCCACTCCACTTTGGCATCCTTCTTGAGCATTGCATTTAGGAATCTAAAAATCTTTATAAATCTTGATATAATCTTACAAAATTAATTTTCCCAAAGGATTAAGCTCCTTTTTATTATTTGGGAACATTATTTTGAAATCCCTTGAATCTTGTATGGTCAATGGTGGTTTCATATTTATCAATAATGTGGTCCATAATATTTATTTTAGTAACACTGAATATACTCTTCTTGGGGATTAATGATACACTAAACATCTTACACCTTTGAAAAATGGACTAAAGGTGGTTAATAAGATCAACTATATTTTTAGAGAAAATAGTGAAACATACATGTATATGATTATGCACATGACTATCAATCACAAAAATTCATGATCCCTCACTCTTTGAAAAGTAAATCTAGTATTGATTAGTCTAAATCGCATTCACTTGTATGCATAGTTTCCCCATTTCAAAGTAAATGTCATTTTCATCTTATCCTATGATTCAATTAGTAATTGATTATATCCTAAAAATCCATCTAAGAAAGACATTATTTTAGAACCATTTGTAGTTTGTATTACCTTAGCTAAAGAGGGTAGAGGATAATTTTATTTTTTAGAATCTTTATTCATATTCCTAAAGTCAACACATAGTCTAATTTTTCCACTTTTTTTCCTAACCAAAACTAGATTGGCCACCCAAGTTGAATACCTAATAGGAAAAACTATCCTAGCACTTATCAACTTCTCTACTTCCTTCTTGATCAATGGTTCCAAGATAAGATTAACTACCCTTTTCCTTTCACTAAATGTTTTATGATTAGACTTGAGTCAAATCATATGGGTGATGACTTTGGGAGTGAATATTCTTAAGTCATCATAAGTCCATGCAATTACATATTTATACCTAATAATCAATTACTTAACCTTTTGCCTTAATTTGATTTGTAGATTAAGCTAATATTAATGAAGTGTGTGTTCCTCTCATCACCTACATTTTCTAAGATTAATTTAGATTCGTTAACCTTAAGTTACCTTTGTAATTATGATTGAGGATCCATGTCAAAGGTCCTTTCCAAGGTGACCATTACTAATGGGATATGATTTTATTTTAGATGGATAACATCCTCTTCATCAAAGGGAACCCAGGGAAAAATCCTAGACTTGGTGTAACTTGGAATGTACCCCCTCATGGGTGGATCAAAGGGAACTTTGATGGACCTACTAAAGGGAACCCGGGGAATGCAGGATGTGGAGGAGTCTTGAGAAATCATATGGGAAATGTAATCAATGTTATTTCAATTCCCATTGGTAAGTCAAAATACCATATTGCTGAAGCTTGTGCTGCCCTCCAAACCATTAAGCTAGCTATTGAATTGGGACATTCTAAATTATGGTTGGAAGGGGACTTCTTGAATATCATAAATATCTTAAATAATAAAAATTATGTCTCATGGTCAATAGAGGCTATGGTGATGGAAATGAAAACTTTAATTAAATTTTTTGAGAAAGTCACTATTACCCATACTTATCGTGAAGTAAACGGAGTTACTGATTGGATAGAAAATTATGCAGTTCGAGCAGGACACAATGTGAGATGGTAGGAGACATTAAACAAGAATGTGGATCTTAGTGCGCTCATTCATCATGATGCAATTCATCCTAAGGAGGGAGAGATCAGATTGGAATAAAAAACTAATGATTTGGGGGAGTGGATCCATGGAGGAAGATATACACTCATTAAACAAAAATGTACTAGAGTACATGAGGAGGATTTAAAATGTGCCAAAATATAGGTGAGTTCTGGCCCAAATTGGTAATAGTTAGGTTCATTGTTTAGCTGACAGGGTTCAGGCATTAAAGGAGATACATATGGCTCGTAATAGGAAAGGAGAACCAAGGAATTAGGAAGCCAAATATTGTGAAGAGTGGAAAGCAAAAGAAGATGTCTGCAAGATACTGCAGAGAGGAAAGGTTATGAGTTACATGGAACGGCTTCATGGCTCAAAACCCCATATCACAATGGTTTTTTTCAAAAACTGGACTGATGATAGGGTTACCTTGCATGGAATTATAGTGAATCTCACTGAGGAATTCATAGCAGAGGTGATGGGACTTCCAATGGAGGGAATAAAATTTTCAAAGCAAATAAGCATTTCCAATGAGTTTTTTGCAAATTCCCTAAAATGGATGCTGAGGAGCAGTAGCTGGAAAAAAGTGGAGATTTTTTTGAATTGGAGCAGATTAAGGGCATCTGGAGGGACGTCTTATGCTGCATCTGCAAGTACTTCATACTTGATGGAAGAAGGAAAAGAGTCGACAAATTTCACTTTGTATTCCTCAATCACTTCAGACACAAAGTAAGAATCTCCTTTCCTTTTTATCTGCATTTTTCCTTGCTCCAAAGTCTATTCGCTCATAGGAAAAAGGAATCTCATCCCATCCTGCATGAGGGGTTAATTATTATAATTGAAGGGCATTGCAAGAATAAGGCCATTGTAAAGAATCCTTATTTGGGAAAATACAAGGACCTAAGGAGTAATAAGAAAGAAATAGTAAAAGGGAATGAAAAAGCTAAATTCAAACTCCCAAGCATCAATAACCAGACTGCTAATGAGGAAACAGAGTGGGAAAGTTCTGAAAACACTGGGGAGGAAAGTCTAGAGGAAGAAGGAGGAACAAAAGGTGGGCATTCAAGTTCCAGTGAGGAAGAAGAAGTGCAAGATAAGAATGAGAAAGAAGGAGTCACTATAGAGGAAAAGTCTGAAAATAGCAACCATGAGTCTGAGGAAAACCAACAAATGTTTGAGGAAATGGATAAAGATCTAGATGATCTTGCTGTGGACCCTGATCTAATTAATGAAAAGGAAAATCTAGTTCAGGTTGCTCACCAAATATTGGAAATGGAGCTCAAGTAAAGGAAGTAAGTAACAAAAATGTAAGCCCTACTGAAATAAAGGAACAAAAACGAATGGAAATGGAGGATTATATTGAAGAGGTTAGAAGTAGTCCTAAAAAGAATACAGAAGATTGGAGTGATAAAAGGCAAAATGACGAACCTACTAGATTGGCCAATTGTAAAGCTAATGCTACCCTTCAATTCAATTTATGGACGTATAAGGAGATAATGGAAATCAATAGGATAATGGAAATAATGGAGGGTAAACAGGAGGCAGTTTGGAACAAAATAAATAACATGGAAAAGTAGATGAGGGATATTCCCATAAAACTCAAAGAGTATGAGAACAACCTAAGGGAACTCATAAAGGAAAGTAGAATAAAGATGGAAGAGGTAACCTCTAGCATTTGTGCTACTAATGTAAACATTGGAAAAAGAGCAAATGAGGAAATCAAAACTTTGGAGAGGCCTAGCAAGAGAACTAGACAAAGCTCAAGAAAGAAAGTAATGCAAGAGGGATCTACGCAGGTGATTGCTACCATCCAGGACACTATTGTGAAAGGTAAGGAAGCAGTGAAGATGATATTGGAACTAGAAGAATAGTTCCTGGTTCTTTTAGTTGGTTATGCTAGTTGGTTGTGTTTTTTGGTCTTGGTACCTAGTTTTTTGAACTTTAATTGTGGAGTTTCCAGGTCTCTGTAAAACCTGGGGGCTATCTTTGGTTGTTCGTTTGTTAGCTTTAGGTCTTTGTATCTTGGTTTTATTACTTCGGTGAAGTAGGCTTTAGGCTTTCTTGTGGAAGTTTCTATTTTATCTTTCTCCTTTTGTTCAGGGTTTTGGGGTCCCTTCAAAACCTATTTTTGCCTTAATCTAAAACATCCTCTTCATCAAATTATTTGTGATAGCTATGGGTTTTTTCCTTGGCATCATCAAAGACTTGAAAATTTTAAACATTGTCTAGTAATAAAGGATAAGGTAATAATTTAATGGATAAATTCTACACGTTTGACTCATGTAGGGGTTCCAAATTTGTTATTGAGGTAGCTAATGAATTGGCAACTTGGTTTTGTTCTCTTGGATTGGAAAATATGCTGAAAGTTTTAAATGATTCAATCAAATCCCAAGTTATATGCTTGTACCTATTCAAATATGCAAATTTTCATTAATATTTATTTCTAACTTGGTTAATCACAAGTTTAGAGTCTTTATATACCATCAGTTCCTCGACATTATTCTTAAGGGAAAAATATAATCTCAAAATCAGGGCCTCATACTTTGATTTATTTTTGGTGCATGGGAATTGGATCCTATATGATGCTAAAAATTTATTTCTTATTAATTGATGATATTGATACCAACACCTAATCTTTGATTGGATATTGCTTTATTGAAATAGATGGTCCATAATTGGGAAGGGCCTTGAATTTTTTCTTACATTTCATGTCTCATAGTAAATGTATAAATTCTAAGACTAAGAGACTTATAACTTACTCATTGGTGGTGTTTTAATATGTAATAGGATGCTTCATCATTAGTTCTTGATTGATCCTTATCTGGTTAGCAATGTCTCTCTAGGGTATCCAAATATGTAAGAAGTCTATGAAAAGATGTTGATTTAATGTTTTTAACCAATCTCTACTCAACAATAATTCATATCCTTCTAGAATATCTACTACGATTATGTTTATAGTCATCTAAATTATAGGTTATAACACAATATAAATTATTACATCATTAAGTTCTCCAAAAAAGGCACTATTGTCTTATCTAGTTGTGACACAATTCTCTTGGATCGATATAGGGTCAAACCAAGATTCTAACAAATAGAATTTGGCATTACTATTATTGAAACTCTAGAATCTACTAGATAATTATGCATATTCTTGCCAAATGCCTAAATGGTCAACAAGAAAGGGGGAAACATAGGCTTGATTTTATATATAACATTTATGTTGTCTATTTTGTACTTTTTATGTAAAATACTTACCTATAATAGACTTTGATAAGAGTTACTTCTACACTATTATTTGCGTTAGTTCATGAAGAGTGATATTGGCCTTAATTTTCTTCATATCCTCAGCAATATTGTATCCTCCTTTATTCTATTCATCTCTATGTTGAGGTTGATCATCCCCTTTTAGGGGAGGAGGATTATTATTAGATTTGGGATTTGGAGGAATAATTGTACTATAAGGAGTATAATTGGTGAGAGGATATATGTTACTTTGGTTATAATTATTATTATTAGACTACTAGACTTGTACTTCATCAAAATTATCCTCCAAAATATTGTCATCTTCATTAGGTAAGGGAGACTCATAGGTTTCAAAGACCATATATTAACTTGAAGAATAAGATTCATGAGGAATATCTAGAGGATTCATCATTTGATATTGTCCAATCATTTCTCTTTGAAATATTTTAAAGGCTACACAAAACTCTATACAATCTAATTCTTCATGTTGTGACGTCTTGTGAACCCTACACTAATTAGGCAAAGTTTTCTCCATGATATTGATTTCTAAAAAATTATTAGACTACTTATATTATCTATTATTGGTGGGCCTATTGAAAGGCCTATTATAGATTAGAAAGCCAAAATTTTAATTGTAATTTTGATTAGTGGTATTACCCATCCTTTTCTACATATTCAAGAAATCATTGATCAACTTCTGGACCATTCTTTATATAGAATTAAATTTAGCTTTGGTAGAGTTAGAATCCTAAGTGGATACTACATTTTTGTGAGCCTGATATTTTTTTTGTTGGTTTTTTATGGGCATTCTTTTGTATCTAAATATTCAAGACCTTATTATTCTGATTTATTATTTGTTGCATCATAGGAGGTAGAGTGTACAACTATTTTTGGTTGAATGTAAGGGCATTATAATTATCATGTAGAATTGAATTTAAATATGGGAGTCCATTATTGAATTTTTGACCTCTTGAATTTTGAAGATTTAGTTGTGGACTGAGTTTTTTGTTGATATTAATAGCTTCTTAGAATGCCAAAGCTAAAGTATTTATGGTGGAATCTCTTCAAAAGAACACTACATTAATAGTATATAAGGCCTTACTATATATCAAGCATCAAATCCACGTATGAACTATACACATCATTCAATCAAGTTTACATATTTTTTAATCTTGCATTGAAGGCTTAAATTGCTTCATGTTGGTTAAATGTTGATATACCAGACTTGGATTAGTCACTTGTTCAAATTGTGCAAGGAATGTATGTTGACACTAATTCCATGAGGTAATAGAATTTTCCTACAAATTGAGATACCAATCATAGGAAGAATCTTGTAGATTAAACATAAAAAAAATTCATGCAACGTCCTTATGGGTGACATTAATTAATCTGAGAGCATCCTTGAAAGATTTTATTTGTTCTTATGTCATTTTTAGGGGGAAAATGTAGGAAAATACTTTTTTAAATTGCTTGGTAGATCATGTTGGTCCCCTGGGATGGAAATAATAGATCTGACTAACCAAGGTTAACTCATAGGAGGATTGATAAGTGGGATTTTTATTATAGGCAAAGGTGTCCTAGCTTGATGTATCTCAAGGATAACAAGTATGGGTATAGGCCTCCTTGGATTTGACAATGGTGAAACCAAAAGGATATCTTGGGCCCTAGACCTTGTTAATCTCTAAGGTGTCTCCAATGCAAATCTACATAGTGATTAACCTCTATTATTGAGAAATCACATAAGTGTGCCCTCTTTCTAGTGCTACCTTTTTTAGTCTATTAAAGGAGATTTTATGCACATCACAAAAATTTATAATGAGGTGGCGTATAACATTTTGGGATATATATGGAATAAATTTCCACTCTAGGGAATGAGTTGAAGGTATGAAGTTAAAATAACTAGGTGATGGAATAACAGGTTGAGCTTGTGGGTTGTTTAACCAAGTTTTATGGATAGATACATGGAATCCAATAGAAATTAATCACTAGGTAAGTTGGATGGGTGGATAATTAATATAAATTATGTATATCTCAAATAAAATCAAAATGTGAACAAAGATTAGGGAAGAAAATAAGGTTTTATGTTCCTAAAATGTGACTTAAAAGACTATTTCTTGGGTGGACAATCATCTCTAAGACTTGTGTTTTCAAATTTTAACTATTACACACTTACAAAAAAGAACAATGAGTAGTATAAGATAACATATATATGATGTTAAATGATATAAACTAAAGTTTTTTCTCCTTAGGGTTATTTTTTCACACCCTTATCTAAAAGATTATTGTTTAGACTAGAAAGTTGTCTAGGGTAGTTATGACTCATGCCTAGATTAATATACTAAAAGAGATACCTCTACACACCTCAAATTATTAATTTAACCTACACTAACTACATAAACCAATGAAATATACCAATCTCCAATTTATATTTAACATCTAAGATCAATATTCATTAATTGAAATAATCAAATTCATCCATAGTATTATCACACTTCATAATTATTGAATTAATAGCAAAAAAGAAAATTAAATTACATTACATTAACACAAAAAAGGAAGAAGAAAGAATAGACATAGTTACATGACAATAAATATATTTATCTCTTCCTGTATATTGATTCAAAACTTTGACCCTTTAAAAAGATGGTTCTACATGTATATAAAGAACTTGGGGAAAGGGTTACCTCATCCTAAAAGTATAGAAAGCTTTCATTACACCATGAATGACTAGATCATGAGTCTTAGTTACATATTATAACTTATAGATACCTATGATAGGTAATATGTGCATGCTATCAAAAAATAATTTGTTCAATTACAACATCGACCTGACAAAACTTAACTATTCATTTGTAATTATTACATGCAAAATTATACAAAAATAGGTATGGACTTAGGTTAAATATGCTCCTCCTTAACACCATTTAAATATATTATTAGAACTAGAGTTGTGCTTGTTATTATGGATGTGGTAATTGAAGCTATACTTAGGAATAAACTCATTGCTTGGACTAGAGTTACATTTGGAGATGAACTGTGAGGTATTTCTGATGTAGTTGTTGATCCAAAGAGGATTGACATTGATGTCAATGTTGTAACTAGCACCGTAGATGGGTTTTGAGGAGTAGGTGGGTTTAAGGAGTAGAAATGGTAGGTGGAATTGATGTTGATTTATTCTTTGCATCTAAATATTGATAATAATAATAATATGCTTTAGCATGATATGCAATAATTAAGCTCATATCAAGCATATGAGGTCTGATTACCCTGCTTATTCATTCCATTAGCCTTGTATGCTCTATTTTTGTGGTTTTAAATATAACCCATAAGGTTTCTACTTATGTTGCCTTCTTACTTTATATGTTCATCTTTATTTCAATATCGTTAAGGCTATCCTTATAAAACATATTTCAAACCCTCTAAAACTTGTTGAATAATCTAATCAAAAGTGGCCAAAGCTTTTATCTTTCCCATGTTATCCCAAACTCCCATTAATTCAAGTTCACCCAAAATTCATGTTACTTGTTTTTTCTATTATGCAATATTATTAACCAAATCTTTAGAAGAAGACACACAATCCCAAGTCTCCTAAGTTTTGATGATATCTAAATTCAATGCATTAGATACTTCTAGAGGGGTCATTAGATCTAGGTGGATGAATACCTTATTAGGGGTGTATAATACCAAGAAATTAAATTTATTTTCATCTTCTCTAAGAAGCTTAAACTATTTTTTATTGAATTTAAATTTGAAGCTAATTGGACTCTCAAAGATTAAATTGTATCCAAAATTTCATATAGCCTTAGTGCCACATTATGTATATTATGTTCTATATTGGAGGGAACTCGTGCCACATTCCATCTTTTCTTCTAGTTATTTTGTGGTCAGCTTTGTTCCCTAATGGATGGTTAATAATACTTTGGTACGAGTCTCCATATGGTAATTGAGGTCCTTAATTAATGGGGACTAGGCCTTCTTCCTATCTTGCCTCTTTCAAATAGAGTAAATTTCCTCTCTTTCCTCCAAAATTAGTCCCCTACCACTGCTATCCTCAATATTTATTTTCCTAATCCTCTATACCAAGGTTGTGGCTTTGTTAAAAAGTGATCTTATAATTTTAAGCTTATTAATCTTTAGATTGGGACTCTTAGAAGTTAAGATTCCTAACTCCTTGGCCCAACCTGGAAGAGTGAGCTTTGATATATCTAATGGTTGGGTTTTCATTTTTGCATGATCCTCAAGCTTAGGCTCAAGCTTAGTGGAGGGTTTGGGCATTGAGAGATAAATTATTTTGGATAAATCTATGTTACAAAATTGTGGCATGGGGTTAAAAACATAGACATGTTTCCTTTTTGTGGCCCTTTTAGTTGTTACTACTACTGTGGTTTTGAAGAAGGTAGTGGTGAACCTAGTTGGGTAGAGAAGGAACTTATTTGAGTTATGGGTTAGTTGGTGGATATGGTAATAGAGGTGGATAATTCAATAGTGTAAGTAGAGATAGTTATGATGTAAAGAACAATGATTAAAGGGATGGAGATTGAAAAAGTAGAGACTACAAGGGTAACAATTGTAGAAGAAAAAGTGAAAATTAGAAGATAAAAGGTGGGAGAAATGAAAATAAGACTAGTAGAGAGTGATTTCATAGCAATGAAAGTGGAAACAAATATAAAAGGCATGATATAAGTAACTAGTAATGAAATTAGAGAAGAAAATACTAAGGGTGAGTGAAGAGAGCACCCTTACTAGATTGATCACTACTGAGGGGTTCCTTTGTTTTTAGTTCTTGCAAGCTCAAGACCTTGGCTTACTATAACTATTCCTCATCCACCTCATTATTTGGATCACATTAAATTGAAGGTTATGCCTCTCTTCTAGTTACTTCCATGGATGGGGTCTAAGGTCTCTCCCCACTTGGTTTCCTTTGATAGTACATTGTTATTTTCCTAGCTTGTGGAGTAGTCACCTATTAGGTAAGAGTGGGGAGATTCATATTAGATTTTAGGGTTGTTTAAGCCTATATAATAGGTGTCATTTATTACTCATCATAATAATCCATGTAGATAATCTCTATATCTTCCTTACCTATGATTTCCTTTTCTTGTGTTAGCTCCTCTACTAGTTCTTATTTAACTCTCCTTAATTTAATAATAGATGTTTGAACTAGAGGAGTATATCATGTTTCTTATGTAGTAGCTACTATATTCTCTATCTCTTATAGTTTTTAATGTTCTTCAACAATTGATGTTTCCCCTACCAACTACACTTGCTCATGTTATTGTTGTTTAGTAACTGATGGCTGTTGAGGACCTTAACCTTGGTTTATTAGATTTTTGTAAGGAATACCACTCAAAAAGTCAAAGTATCTCCATCCCCTCGGTGTTGGGATCCTAAATTTATCTTGATTGAGTGTAATGGAGGGGTCATATTGTATCACTATCAAAAAATCTTTACTTAAGCCTACCATTGTAACCCTTTCCTTTACTTCCTCATCATCTTTGGTGTTAATAAATAAGAAGTCATGGTTAAATGACTCATTATTTTATGGGTTGCCAAGGTTGTGAATATTTTTTTATAATTTCTTGGTGGGTTCCTAATCCCTATGGGGAAGTGTAGCCAATACATATACTCTCCTTGTATTCCTAAATTCTTTGAAATATCTCTTGCATATATACTACATCTTCCTAGTAGTGATATGGGAGTCATGAAAAGTTGCTTTCTTTTTATTTATTATATATTCATCTATACCATTCCATAGTTAGAAGGAAATTTCTTGTTCAACCAATTTTTTAGGGACAAACTTGGGGAGATGAAGAGGGTCTACCCTATGTTCAACAACCATGATGAGTATATAATTAGGGTAGAGCCAATAGTCATTCAAATTGTCAAATGTTTTGGCAATGTTGCTTGAAATTTTGGCCAAAGAGTGTGTTGAGATCAACACACCCCATTTTCCAAAAATGGGGACCCCATGATAATTTTGGATCATTCTCCCTAGGATATACCTTACTCTTGGTACTAAATAGCTAAAACCCATCTTATATGACTTGAAATATTTATAAGTCATGATAATTATTATTAAGTGTTAACAAGGTATTTTAAAATATTTCATTAGTGTCTAATTCTCTAAGATTTCTAATGATTTGTCTTATTTCTATGTACTATTATGAGGAGTTACATCCAAAGATCCAAGGTATGATCCTTAAAACTTGACCAAAGTTACTTAGTTAAGGTTTTTTGAATCATGGTTTAATATTAATTATGATAAAATTCATGTTCAAGGCGATGACAAGCCTTAATCTCAAATTTTAGATTAAGGTCCAAGTCAAATTTTGTGTTCAAGGTTTATGACCTTAGACTTTTCTCTTTTCTTTTTATCTCATGATTTACTAACTTTCACACCTTTTCATTTGGCAGGATCCTGATGCTAGTTCAACCTCAATTGACATGTGGTAGTTACATATGCATTGGTCACTCACCCACATAAATATATAGACTTTATCATATATCTTTTAGACTTTGAAAAATTGATAGACCCCATGACTCAATGGGAGAATGCCATTTGTCATTCGGTTATGGTATCCTAATTTCATGAGGAAATTACATGGTTCATAACCTTATGACCTAATAGGAGTGTGTCACTTATCACTCAATCATGAAATTCTATCTCACAAGGAAGTTTTAAAGTTCAGGAACTTATGACTCAATTAGAATGTGTCATGTTGCTCCAAATTGTGGCTTTCCAAGTGTTTAATTATTTTCTAACATCTTATGATAATGTGATCCTTTCACATTATTCCACTTGACACTTGGTCAGGCCCCCCATAGTTAAGATGCAAGGTTTATATTTCATAATACTAAAATCAAATAATAATATGGTACTTGGTAGTTAGTCACTTAATATTGGGTAACTAAATATGATGTGTAAGCCAGATATTAGTAGGAAGAAATGGGTTGGAGATGCATGAACCCATGTCTCATATTAATAATGTGATCGAAAGAAGATATGAGACCTAGTGACTACACAATCAAATCAAAACACGACACTTGGAAAAATGTCATGTCATTTGGGTATATTGAAAGTTTAAAATTTTGTGTTATTTAGGTATATTAAAAGTTTAACATAACAAATTCATGTGACAATGTGATCTAATAAAAAATTACCATTTGTAAAACTAGTAGAAGTTCTGAGGCCATGTCAACTAAAAGATGAAATGGGTCGATCCAAGTGATGATTAAATAAGAGTGATCCAATCAGAAGGTGACACTTGGAAAAGTTTCTTACAATCCAATTTAATGGTTGAATATTCAAAATAGAAGGCTAACATTCATGAAATGGTACCAAGTGTTGAGCACATGTCAAAAGGTAGTACCCAGGTGGCATATAGCTATTCACAAAGTGTTGGTTATAGGTGTGAATTAAATGATGATAGGGATCATTTTAGTAGATATAAAGCCAAGTAACTTCACTAAAAAACTCAAGTCTATGATGATAGGACATGTGGACAAAGAGAAGGTAGTGATTGGTTATTTTCTCAAAATAAAGTTTCAAAGTCATTAGATTGAATCTAAAGAGGCAACCTAGATTTAAATCAAGTCAAATTAAGACACTTTCCATTTCTGACTCACATAGTTTACTTTAAATTTGGAATTTAGAGTTTAATGCTCACCATTTCAAAGTAATAGGTTCACCTTTAGCTACTTCTTACTAATGTTCAAAGAATTTTGAATGTGCATTCATATGTCATTAAAGCAATTCACAAGCTTTTCAATCATAAAATTTAAAACCACAGATAAAGCTGAGACATTCAAAGTCAAAAATGAAGAAAAATTCCCTTTACTCTACTCTTATGGGATAAATATCATATTTTTAGATACCAATTTTAAATCTATTACATTGGATACTGAAGATAACCATTATAATGACTTAATTTACCATATAGAAAAGACTATGGACTAAGAAAATGATGATGAATAAGGATTGAATAAGGAAAAGGATAGATTAGACATTATAATACTCAAATATATAGGATTGTACAAAGCAACATCTAACCTAGAGGTAATCCCTTATCTAGACTTAGTCTACCATATGTTTCTTCAACCTAGGTGTATTAATAATATGATTAAATATTTCAATTTGGGTCAAGATATTGAATTCATACCTAGGCTAGCATTATAAGATTACTATAATTTTACCAAACTAGATATTATATACAATCAAGAAACCATAACTCTATGGATCAAAATCCATGATATTAGGTAGGTTTTAAGAGACTAGGATAATAAGAAGGGAAAGTTTGTATGCAAAACCAAAATCAACTAAGTTCCCATCACCAATTTAGAAAGGGAGTATGAATGGGAATGACCATGATGAATTAGTTACATGGGGATAAAGATACAGGTCATGTAGATGAGAAATGGATCCCATTTCTATTTATGATAATAGACGATGGAAAGACTCCCCATTTAGGAGAAATTATATCTTGTAACCTGGCAGCACCAATCATAAAAGTTATGGCTAACCTGGGAGATCATTTTTACATGATGTCCTAATTGGTAGATGACATTTGTGCCACCCAAAAATTCCTTCAGTTCACCAATTGGGACCCCAAGATGAAATCGATTATTCCTCATACCTTATTAAAGGTCATAGTGTACAAGTAGAAGTAAAAGATGAGGTCCATAACTGAACATTTATATCCTATAATATACAAGGCAATCCATTAAATTCCCATGCATAGACTATCAAAATAAATTAGAGAAAGCTTGAGCACCTTGGGAGCCTATTGGTACTACCTAGATTTCATAATTATGATAATGGTTGGCATTAAGATAGGCCACCTTAGTTTTCCCATTACAATGCAAAATGTGTTGAATGAGCAAGAAATTGCTTAAAAGTTACTCAAAATGGTGGATAGATTATGTAAAACAAAAAGAGAGGATTGGTTAAACCTCAACTATCTAACATTGGCTAGTGTCAGATAAAACATTGGAACTTTGTCATTGTTGTTGCTAACTAAAGGCCCACTTTTGACTTGAAAAGAGATGAAAATAGGCAATGGGACCTAGAGCATATAAATTTCAAACATTTCATCAAACATAGGTTAGACTTTAGAATTACCTACCACCATGAACCCAAGGATGAAGATAGGTTCTACATCAATGCCATAAGTCATCAAGAGGTAAAACAAAAATTAAAAGAGTTAATATTACTCTTGTTAAGGGAAGATTGAAATATGTTAGTTTTTATAAAATTTTAAACATTGAATGTGCTCAAAAAGGTCTATCTACATCAAAAAATTAGGTTACTGATACTAAAGAAGAGATACTAACTAATCCTTAGCTTAGTTAGATGATCTTTTAATCATTATCTCCCACTTTGGGGAAGGGAAGAACTGAGCCTAAAAAACATATTGAGTAGGTATCTATTTTAGAAGGAACATCCAATACCCCATCCTAGGTTTAAAATGTTATAACAATGTTGGTATAACCCTCAATAGTACCTCAATCATATTCAATGGAGGCAATAACACCACCCACTATGACATAAGTAGCTTACACATCAGAGCTCCCTCCCCTGCTTCTTATCAAGGAGGATCTAAGTATGACAAGTTAAGAGTGTGTTTAATTTTCCCCCTTGTTTTTAAGTATCCACCCCTAGGGTAGATTTTATGACCCCAAAACACCATATAACATGAACCTAATGCCCTATAATCCCTTCATCTATCTTTTAATTAGGACCATGGCTATCCCTTTTTCCATTGTCAGTCATTTTGTTGTGTCATCCACTTCGAAGGTCTCTATAATGGCCAATTTACACCCAATTCTACCCAAGCCCATGCCTTATCCTGATCCTCAATTGTCAAAGGTGATGACTACTAATTTCTTACCTTATGTTCCTTTGTTCCCAATAAGTTATATAGTTGGCACTAGTTATTTTTCATCCTCAAAAGTAAGACTTCCCACCTCATCCCTAGTTATGTCTTCATCTTGGTCACCTCCATAGTTTCTTCATAAACATCTATATTCAAAGGATTGACACTATCTCATGAATTTACACCATCCACTCAACCTCAGGGTAACATTACAAATAAATCCTATATAAAAGAGATGAAATTGGACACAATAGAAAGACAAGACTTGGTTATATTAAACCCTCTATAGGTATCAATAAAATTTGACAAGGAGTCTAGAGTAAGGAAAAGATTAACCAAAATAAAAGTGACCCATCTAGATTAGTCAATTATATAAGAGTCTAAAGAAACCTTATTTAAATTAGCCAAGAATAAATCTAAGCCTAGCTAACAACAACTATATACAAAAGAGCCCCTCTTAGCTCTGAATGCATATGGTGACATAGCCACATAATTGGTGAAAGGAATGTAACAAATAACAACTAAGATAGAATAAAAAATAAATCCACATTTATAGAAGGAAACATCACCAAAATGGAATGGGAAATTGATAATGGTCTCATTTTTGTAATGGTCAAATATGATAATAGTGTTTCGAATGCATCTTTTTAGTTTTTGATTTCAGCTATTCTAATGAAATTTGTCTATGTATGATCTTTTTATTTTCTACTCTACAAGAAAAAGTGCTTAACAAAATTTATTATAGATAACCATTTTAAAGGCATGATTCTTAGGTATATGCATTTTGTTTACCCTAGAATCACCATTGCATTTATGGTATTTTGAGTCTAGAACTATAATATCACGGATGTTCATTTTATTTTCACTGTCATCAAAAATAACTAAAGGAAATATGTTGGTATTTGTTATTACAAGGCAAATCTTCTTTTATAGTCACCATTTCTTTTCTTTTTTGATTTTTTGACATGAATCACCTTATCTTACTCTTCACTATAAATATTCATCTACTTTTTTTAATTTTTGACATAGGTTGGAAAAATATAAATTTATTTTAACCATAAAAATAAGAAGAAATATCAAATAGATTGTGTCACTACAAAGCTACTATTATCCCTACAACAGGGTCTACTTGTAGACTAAAGGTGGTAGTCATACAATCAATCTAACAAAACTAAATTAAGCTCTAAGATCTTCCAAGACCTACTCAATAAAATAAGATGTATTTATCTATTGTTCACATTATATCTTTGACATAGATACACATCAATAGTGTGTCCATGAATGGCCATCCAAATATGAGGTAGAAGTCCTCTAAAATTTTTGTAATGTTCCTTACATATACATATATGTGAATGAAAGAGTAAAAATCACATAGTATGTTCTTTATAGAATTAGGGTTTGGACTCCATAAAAACCCATTATGCCTATGCATAGTTCCCATGCATACATATAGAAGGTATGACATCATATAAAAAATTTCCCCTTGGGGCCTCTTGTCCTTGTGAAATTTTTTTTCATTCATGTAAGCACTCATGACCTTCCCTAATGCATATGTGCTTTTTAAAGTGATGATCATGTCCAACAAGGGTATCCATTCTAGATGTAGGAAGTGGGTTATTGGGTGGCCAAAGTGTTAATTAAATAATGCCATGCTTATGTGAATTATCATCCTAAATTGAGTGATTGGGATAGGATTATTGGTATGTTCTTTGACAATAAGCCTAAAAGAAGCCACTTCCCTAATTCTTACCCCACAAATTTTTTTATTCCAAGTGACTACAATATGTAATTAGAATATAAAATGTAGAATAGGGAGACTTAAATATCTCATGAATACATCTCCAAATATGTATGCAACAATTATGTTATTGTCAACATAGTGCATATAGCCATCATATGCAATTTTGCCTTCAAAGATCAGGCCTTACAGTAAGTCGATGCATGACATGAATTATAATTTGGTGGTTGTAAAGTAAAGTGTCTATAATTTGAATGGTATTAGGTTAGATTTAAGTTGTTTCTCCTCAGTCAATATGTCCTCTTCCAATGTGAATAAATCAAAATTATTTATTACCTCCCATAGAGTTGAGTAATTGTCATGGAGGCCATCAAATATAGTTGTATCAAAAACCATGTCTAAGTATTTAATGGACTCCTTGATGGAAAACCTAGATGGTCTTAAGGCTCCCTTATATGCCCTAGATGAAGACACCACTAAATTATGTGAGTTGTAAGTTATTATAGACATAATTAAGGATTTTTAGATTGAAGAAGGATATGTTAACTTAATCTCTTTAAAATAAAATGAGGTTAACTCAATTGGGGGGATAGATGTACATGACACATAGGATGATTGCTCATTCGAGGTGTCATGATGTTTTTTTTTTTTTTTTTTGACACTTTTAACTATATGGTTTACTTAAGGGAGTCAAGAATTAACTTTTGGCATAATAGTATGATATGGTGAGATTATTATTCCACATGAAAGACCTATAAATTAAAAGTGCTCATTAAAGAGATTCATTCCAAAAAACATTATCTAAAAGCTGTCAAAGAAATAGTTCCTAAAGACTAAGTACTTTTCAGAGAGATTGTTGTTTAGAAGAAGTTTCTATAGATAAAGGCTCTGAACAAAAAACCTTATGAATGAAAGTATATAAATACCAAAACCTCCCAAATACTAATGTTTTTGAAGAAAAGTTACTGACCAAAAAGTTTTTAAAGAAATAATTACTGAACTACATAAATGATTTGAAAAGAAAGTTACTGAAGGAAAGAATATGAAGACTATGTTGTTAAAGACTAATTTGATGAAGAATAAGTCTCCAAATATAATAAATTATGTAAATAAAATTACCCAAAACAAAGTTCCTAAATAAATATTTTTTTAAGACCAAAAGTATCTAAATGAAAGAATCTAAATTAGCCAATCTGAATACATATCATACATAACAATTATTACCAAATTTCCATTAATATATTATTTTTAATAATTAATTAAAAATTTAAAATATGTGGACCAAAATTTGATTCAATTTCCAAAATACCTAGCTTCTACAAATAATAAGAACTAGCACAAACACATACATACCCAAATAATATATAAGTCCTCTAAAATAAAGGAGTCCCCATATTTTAAGAGAAATTCAAGGTGGGGTATGTTGAGTATAATACATCCTATGTATAATTGGTAAATTATAATTATATAATGTGTTATAATGTTTCATTTAACCTTAATTCATGTTTAACTATGTATTAACTCAATAAAGGTTAAGTTTAGAGGAACTAGGAGTTAGTTGAGTACATTGGGGAGTGGAAAATGAGAAAATAATAATAAAATGATTTGTTATGTGAATATAAAGAATAAAAAAGGGTTATAAGTTTAAATAGATCATAAATAACCTTAATAAATTGATAATACCAGTATATGGAGAGAATAACTTTAGCAAGGTCAAGAACATAGAATAAGTTATTGGAGTATTGTAATAGTGTATTGTGGTTTTGGTATGAATAATAATAAAAGGGTGATTTAATGATTATTTTATTTCTTTATAAACATCACGATATGTGAAAATTTAATTTTATTTATGATTTATAATTCTATTTTGTATTGTTATGAAGTTTCTTATGCTATAGGGGTTAGAGAAACACAAAACTAGTTATAGACAATCAAGAAAATATCTTAGTTTACCTTTAAATATTGTTTCAAGGTATATAAACAATTTTAAAATAATGGTTATTATATATATGTCTTATAAAATTCAATAAAATTCCATGAAATATATTTAAAATGGAATTTCTCACTACTAATAGCTCTCGGTCTTGTGACAGTCCTTAAACCCTAACTAGGGTTTGTAGGCCACAAAAATCATCATTATAGGAAAGTTAACCAACCAAACATTATGAAATTTTATTTAAATTTTTATGACGTTATTTTCATTTAATAATATTTTTTTAATTATTTTTCAACACTTATAGGGTAATAAATTCATAGAACTCATATCGGCAGTCATAAAGACAATCCTAAAACCCTATTTGGGAAGAGTAAAAAGGACAAAACATTAAAAATAATAATCAAAATTCATTGAAATTATATATATCTATGTGTGTGTGTGTTTTATAATTTAATTTAAATTAATAAACTATTTTTATGTATTAAAAATATTTAGAACAAAATGTATATATGATTGTGGTTTTTTGCATGTTTAGAAAGACCCTAAAATAGTTTTTAAGTTCACTAAATATTTAATAATTATCAAATGACTTATTCAAAGACCTTGAAAATTTATATTAAAGTGAATATATGTGTTTAATAAAATATTAAATCGATTTAAATTATTTAATATATTTACAAGTGAATATATTAATGACCAAGTTCTTGTAGACCTAGAATATGCCTAAAGCAGGGCTAAAAGAGTAATTTTTAGTTTTCCTTGAATATTCAAGATAAATAATGTAAAGAATGTTTTTTTATAAATTTTAACGTGTAAATGGATATATTAAATAATTTTATGGTCAATAAGTATGAATCTTGATTCATGGGTGCACAAAAGTACAAAATCAAGGCTAAAGAAAAGACTATGTAGAAGACTAGGTGTTGTCTTCTTGTTTAAAGACTAATCAGAACCATGGATGTAAGTGGTGTCTTTAGGTAGTGAATATTGATAATATTTGATAAACCTTGTTTTGAAAACCATACCTATTAGTTAATTAATATACCATTATAATAAGGCTATTGAGAATAAAACCTTAATGGTGTTTCCTGTAAGAGTCAAGTATATGAGTGTGTACTATTTCATAGGAAGATCAGAGGGGTAGAAAAGAATAATATAAATATATTTTAGAAGAAAATTAACTCAATAAGTCTACAAATATTTTTGATAGACATATAAGACCTAGTGTAAGAGACCTAGAATAGGTCTACTTATATCAATCACCTTTTATGATAATCTGAATGAACATAAGACCTAGTGTAAAAGACCTAGAAGGTGATTGAGATTACTCTAATACCACTTAATATTCTATTCATTATTATCATTAGGATAATCATGAACTATAATATTAGGTACCTCAATTATTTGAGACACATTATGTGGTATTAGAGTAATCTCAATGTATTCAATAGGCACACCATGTAATGCTTTAGTTGTATACAATAGAATTTAATTAAGAAACTAGAAAGGTACAATAATCTGAAAACCTAGCTGACTATAAACTCTAAGAATCAATTTTTTTAGATTTGCATAGGTTGGGTTCACCAAATATTTAACCTTAAATTAGATAAGTACTAATGGGTATAGGGTTAATAACATATAAATGACTATGTACATAGGTGATAAATAGATCTATAGTAGGGAAATTAATAAAAAACTTATATATACAATATTCTAAATTTAAATACTAAGATATGATAAAAATAGTAAGTTACTACTATTGATTAATATAAAATGAAATGAAAAAAATATCAATTATATGGTAAACTATGTACATTTAGATATGATATGGAATAAAATATAAATGGATGAGATCAATTCGTTGGATCAATCATCATATTCTAGAAATTTTCATCATGTATCCTCATATGCTTGCATCAAACTGGGATGATTGCATTGACATAAATATTTGAACTAGACACAGGTGTCAAATTGGAATAAACACTAACTCTAGATGTGCACCTCAAATGTTATGTGTTACATGTCACCTTCACTTTTGTGTGCTCATATTTGGATCATGTGATGTCACTCCTTGTCAAATTAAAAAACTCTAGTTCTTCATATTCATAGTGACTATAGGAAACATGGGTTAGTGGGATCATAAATTTAAACTAACATATGACACCCTTTATTAATGGGTACTTACTATATAGACACTACTCTGAATAGGTACACATATTGATGTATTTTCCTTTAGTGTGTTGGATTATGTGTGCATAAGGGTGAAATATATGAAAATAAAGTACATACAGTGACCTATCTTGTAACTTGTCAAATATAATTCATAAGTTACTCTTTTGGTACCTTATAACTATGCATGGGTTTTCCATATGATTGATATAGAAATAGATGAGAATATGGAAGCTTTTATCACATGAGGGCTTGATATATAGTCCCTTGGTAGCTTTGTAAGTGATTTCTAGGTAGGTGATATGTGAGGAATGAATAAGGGTTGATCATGTATTTATACCAATAATTTTGGAAAATATCTCATAATAAGGGACTTAGGCCAACCATATGGACACATTAAAATTATAAATTTGATGAATTTAGGGAATTGGAAACTTTATATGAAAAGGGACACTTGTGTTAATGTAGTTGTATGACTATGACACAAGTGTTTGGGAAGCTTGACAATAGGCACACATCTAAAAAATTTAGACAAAGATGGTAAGCATGTTTATATAATCTTGAAAATGATAGAAGGAATGGGTCATCATAATAACATATGGTTAGACTAAGAGATAAAAAATAATCATAGAGATATAAGATGCAAGACTTTTAACATCATGAATGTATTAATAATTGAAAGGTATAATCCTGAGAGATACTTTCCAAGAATACAAGAATTAGGTTCTATTTAATTTATATTTAGTATCTACAGTATGGAAATATTTTTGACACCTCATTTTTTACCTAAAACTTTGGTGGATTCCACATATGTCACTAGTGGTGAAGGTATATGGATAATACTAGTAGTAGAGGTCTAAGCATCTAATGTAATAGCTCAAATGATTGGTTGATAACGGTAAAAGTATATTGTTGTTACATATGATATGTATAAATTTGGACAATAATTTAACTTAGTTAAATTATAACCCATTAAGTTAATTGGGATGGATTCCATCTAGGTCCTTGTAATTATCTTTGTTAATATGTTCATTTTGATTATTTTGATTATCATATTATAATGGAGGTATATCAACATAATCATCTATTTTCATATATCCATGAAAAATTACATCACCATAAGAAGAATAAATATTCTATGTTTTCATTTTTAGTTTAAATATAAGGAATTTGATTAAGCTCTAAATGGGTCCAAGTTAATATAAAACTACATTTCAAAGGGAAAAGGGAACTAGCCTTCTTAGATGGCATATGATAGGATCATGTAAGTATGAAGAAGGTTAGAGCCAAATGTGAAAATATTTTTTTATGTATGGAAATTAGAAATAAAATCTTAAACCCTAGGACAAGAAATATAAACCCTTTAAAAGGTGAAGGGATGTTTTGTGTATAGAAATTTAAATTTAAATTTGAAACCTGAGGACAAAAAAATCTAACACCTTGGAAGGATCATTTGATAAATATTTAGCTTCACCATTTTTTTACCCTAATTTGGTTTTGAAACCCTAAAATGATGAAAAAAAAATGAAATGTAATTTGGATACTAACATATGATGTTCAAGCATACATCTGGATGTAAAATACTAAAATTAATTGAAAGGATTTGATAAGTGGCATATGCTAAATATAATAGGTAAAATAAAGGGATGACTGCATAACTTTTATAGTTGATTGCTTCACTTCAATTTTATTATGGAAATGAAAATAACATTAAATCATGTATTTGAGTCATATAGATTATGAATCATTCTTATTTTTATGTAGGCTTAGTTTCATTGATCTGTGTTAGTATCAGTAGTTGATAACGAACTATGTTCATTGATAATGATCTGTGTAAAATAGGGACTTTTACCATATAATCACCTTATGTTATCTCTACATGCTTTATATATGTGATCCAAAACCCTCATGATGCATGAAATTTCAAAAATCAACCCCCTTCAACTTGAAAATATAGGTGTGATTATGAAGACTATAAACTTGAAAAAAACTAATAAAGTCTAATGGGATGACCTAACCTTAAACACATACTTTATTAACTATTTCATAAATATTTGATACTATAGGTAGGTAAATCAGGCCACATATAGCCTTACCAAATAGTATGATTATTAAATTATTATCCTTCATTATATGTATGTAAATAATGATTTGGATTTGATACTTGGCAATGCTTTTTTTGACTTGACTTTAGTGTCCTTCAGACTTATATTGTAACTTATTATAATGATATATTCATATTTTTTGAAGAATATGGTAGATTATATCAATGTGAAAGTGTATATATGTGTCCTATATAAGTTTCAAGCCCCTTTTGATGAGACCTTGATTTAATTATATATGAAACCAATTGGGTAATTTATCATACTAATAAGTAGATAATTTGACCCTTAGTAAATGTTTTATTATAAAAATTAATCAATTTTAGGAGAAGGTCATTTTCAATGATATTAAGTTAATGTTGACTAGAACTAACCTATGTATAGGTGAATTAAAATAAAGGTTTGGATATGTGTGGGAAGGATATTTAGTAGGTTTGAAATATTTAGTGAGGTTATTGTAGGTATATAATATAATAATGGAAGATTCAACTCATAATATAACATGTATGTGTGAGAGAATGGAATATTTAGGACCATGTTTATGTGTTCAAGTCTGGCATGGAAAATGTGTGTCAATATTATCATTTTTAATTACTTTATACTATATTTTAAATCTAAAATATGGCTTTATTATGTCACTTTTGGAATACAAGTCACCAAAATTTAGGTAAAATCAACATTAAGGGGTGGCTGGGTGTGTGTAGGTTGTGATTACAACCTAAATTTATAAAATAAATCCACTTTACCCTAAATTATAAGAGAATTTCGGTGATAAAACAAAATTTGACCCAAATTATCCACATTTTCCCTAGTGACAAGTGGATATGGGTTTGTTGGGATTATTTAGGCCTATATTCTACATAATTATAAGTAAAACCAACATAAAGGGAAGGTTGGGTGTGAATCGGTCACTAGTGTGACTTAAGTCTCCCTAATCACACCATTTTTTCCTAAATGTAAAGTTAATTTAGGTGATTTCACAAAAATGTGCCAAAAATTATCTGAATCTTCCTTGGTCATAAGTGGATATGTTGTTGTTGTTGTTGTTGTTGTGTCTCTTTTTAGATATAAGATATCAAATCTAGAGGTGGTAAAAGAGATTGAGCCTAATAATAAAATTTTATTTCATGTTGGATGAGCTAACAAAAGTAATAAATACATGATATTTTAGTCAATTTCTATAAGTCCTGAATGCAATCAAATCTACCATTACTTTTTTTAGCTTATAAAAATTCATATACCATTGCCTCAAGTTTACTCTTGAACATTTAATACCCTCATTGACAATAATTGTGTGTTAAAAAATCATAAATCCTAACCATGGATACATAATCTTACAACCCTAAATTTAAATCCCTTTCAATGATTAAAGAACACCTCCAATGAGCCTAATCATACTTGAAGAGAATCACCAACATTGAAAGAAATGTAAAAAACTTGCAAGGATTATCTGAAAAGGGATGTTACCATAAATTAATCTCATACCCCTAATATATATTAATATATTCCAAACATATGCAAGTAACATGCAAACCTAAATCAAGGATTGGTTGATCACAACATAGACTATTATCAAGACACTAAAGAAAAATATTGAACAAATCTTACCCTCATTGAAAGAGGTCAAAATTTTTATATTATTCCACCTTGATAACACACAAGTAGATAATAAGGAGTTTGAATTCCTCTTAGATTAATTTGATCAAATAATGAGAATAAATGTGGAAAACTAAAAAATTGGAATAAAGATGATCCTAGATATAGTAACCTAGTCCATAATAAACATTATCTAAGTGGATAAGGTTAAGGTCTCATTAGAGTTCCCACTCTGAGCCTATGAGTGATTATTGGCCTAAGATGAAATTATATTCTAAGATCCACCTATGAACCTATGAAAGTTATATATGGAGAGTAAATTGGTGGTTGATGTATTGGTAGTTGAGGAAGCACATCCCAATAAATTAGGAAGTGGTACACCTCCATGTCCTTATCAATATCTTCTCCCTAGGCCTTGGGAATATTTTGTGGGATGGGTAACATGTTTTAATTCAGTTGTAAAAAAATATCTAGGCCATTATGGACAAATTTGGGATCATGTGCTATTAGGAGTAGGTCTCATCCATCTCTATATATTTTACTTTGTATTTTTATAAAAGGGTTGGTAGTTTGTAGATAAAATATTTTGAATTAATGCAATTTTGACTTTCCTTTAGAATATTTTTTATTTTTATGTTTATTGTCCAAATTTTTTATGTTTTGAATTAATGCCAGTGATAATAAATTGATAATGTGATCTCTTACAAGTAGTGAATGTAGTACTTAGAATGTGTAGTTATAACTCTAACTCATTTGTAGGCTCCTTTTCTTAGTGGATGATTGGTAAGTATATGTGAATATAAGCTACATATTAATTAGGAGGTCTTGTGTGTAATTAAAATATAGTCATTCATGTGTTTATATATTATAAGGATAATACAAATAAAACATCCCTAGACTCTCCCCCTCTATGATTAAGAGTTTGAGATCTTTGTGAAACTTGGAATATAGTGGTCTAACTATAGTTGGGTGAATTCTCAGTTATAGAAACACTAGTTTCTTAATTAAAACATTAAATTACCTTTTATAACTTATCTTATCCATTATTTTTATGTTTATTTTGAGACAATCACTTCTCCCTCTTATAAATTATTGAAGTGAAACTCGATAGGCCCCTGAGAGTAAATATGTTGAATTGGTTTAGATATGTGAATAAAAAATCTTTATGTCATATTTAAATTGATTTTCTAGTTATAGCTATAAATATATTATATGTCTATTTAATCAAGATCCATCATGGATCCTAATACCTTTAGCCTTTTCCCTTGATTTTTATAACAACAATCTTAAAATATGAGAATGCAAGTCACTTATTGTCCCACAAATATCCTTAGGACACTTAATCTCATAGATGCACCTAGGTTTGGATTTTGGGAATGATAATATCTAGTGATAGAAGGAGGTCCATATCTAATTGCAGATGTTTTAAATAACTATTATACCCCAAAATAACATAGATCCTACTGTGTTGATCATTATATCTAGATTTGGCCATGGAGGATTGATTATTTTAACCTTTCAAATCAATAGAAGGGACAAATATAATATATGAAGACCTAGACATATGGTTATCCCCACCATCTCACCCTCATATTCAACCAAAAATAGGCCTATACCAATAGTTTTTATCATGGTTTGGTTAGCTGGGTCTACCATTAATGTTCCCAGAGTTATCCATGATCGTTCAAGGAACCTAGAAAGATACATCCCATGATTCAAACCTAGTGTGGGATGAATTTATGAGGAACATGTGAATTCATATAAAATTACTCTTAAATTCATAAATTTGAAATATTAGGATGTTTCATGTAGGCTATTTACATTCACTTTGATTGATGTCACATATGATTGGTTCCTCAATCTCCCTAAGAACTCTATCATGGGTTGGGAATAGTTTGACAACACCTTTATATCTCAATTTAGGAAAATATTTAACCCCATTTTCCTTCACTGATAATTCTCCTATATCAATATGGAATGAAATGAACCTATTATGAATTTAAATGATAAAATAACAAATTTGTATATCTAGGTCACAATGATTTTTTGACTAGATTCTCAATTAGCTCTTGAAATGTAAAATAACACCTTAGACCCATGGACCACCATGTTTATGAGATACGATCCCTTGATAATATATTTATCCCTAGCCTATACCAAAGACATTAATGTAGACATGTATATTAACCCCTAAATCCAAATGGTGGTTCATATATTAAATGTTTTACCAAACATGATCTCCTTTAACACTATCATCAATGTAAAATAAAATACCCCAATGCTCCATCCCATGCTAGTGACAAATCAGTTCCTACTATGTCTTGCCACACCCAGCCAAGATTTGGGTTTCTTTATCATAGTGAGTAATTAAGTATAACCTCAAGCCCAAAAAACATTTCTTCCTACTGTGAAAAATGTCTAAGGCATTATCTAATAATCTACCAAAAATGAGATGGATTCCATACAACTTATGGTGCAGAGGTTAAACACTAATTTCTTATGTCTTTAAAAGCATATGGAAAATTCTAGTGGAAAGAGATATAGAAGTAAATAAAATTAAAAGAGACATAAAAATATCAAAACCACCATAATTTCTAGTTATAACCATCACCCAACAATATTCCTAAGATCAACATGTATAAGATATCCCTCCCATGATTTTTCTATGTGTATAACATGTCACAACATAGGGATCTAAATTTCATAGAGTTTTGTAGTGATTTCAATATATTACAAAGAGAAATGAAATAATATGAGGTGGTAACGAAACACCTAGAATCACATAAAACAACTAGCCGCCCAAGCACAACCATGGTGCTATAAACTATGGATTTCCCTAATCAAGAGGATAATGAGTTGTAAGAGGCCACAAGTGAGATACATGCATTCCAATAGTTCCAAAGGAATAACTATGTCCTTTGAAAATAAATAAAAAAACAACCACTTACTACCTATAATCCTCTAAATAATATTGTAACCTCTCCTTACACCAATGAAAATAATGACCCACCAAATCTAAATCTAAATAAATATAAAGCCATCATAGGCACTTACTTAGTTCTAATTAAGATGAGATATAACATAGTTGAGGATATGAAGAATATTAAATCCAACATAATGCTTAGAGAGATTTACCAAATCACTAAGAAATAAGACATTTTATTGAAATCACTCACTGAAAAGACAACCTAGAGAAATTAAAAGTCCACACACTCTAATTTTGTCATCCATAAAAACAAAATTGAGGTATTTCTCTTCATCCTCATGATCATACTATTTGGTAAGCACCTAAAAAATTGTTTAGTTGATTCAATAGATTTAGATAATGTGAGGCCAACATAAATTTGTGAGAAAATAGAGTTGATTTCTATTAAGTCATAAGGTGGTAGTCCAATTTAATAAATGTGGTTAAACTAGTGGGTGAGATTTTGAACATTCATATGAAATTGTAAGTTCAGCCTATGATCAAATAATTCATAGATGTCCAAGTTGTAGAGATGCACCTAAGTAGGTATTGGTCTAAAATTCTAAATGGATACATGGCCACTAATTTTTGACATATGTGGTTGCTCTAGAGAGTCATACCTAACCATATCTGAGTAGATAGAGAACATAGGATGAATCACATGATCACATAATACAACACAATGAATGTAAAGGTAAACCTAGTATCCTATGGCATATGAGTCTACACCATATCTATAAAACTTGCTAAGAATAAAGCTAATGATGATTTTGAGATGTTAGGTTTATGGTCCCTATACATTTATGAGGCCTATTATAAGTAAGGCTCTAGGGAAGGAGAATTTCTAATTGACCCATAGGGAAAGTGAAACTTAGATAATTATTAGTTGCATCTCCCTTGTAATAACAACTTATTACAATATAAATCCTTCATTACTGAGATTAAATTTGATTTGAAGCACAAAGTCAAATAACTAAAGGTGTTCAAGGAATTCGAACTCATCATAAACCAAGTTAGAAGTAAATTCTAATGAAAAATTTCCTCTTTTAAAAATACAAACAATGGGCATGGGATTTAATATAAATTTTTAGGAAATTTAATGTCATTCCCATTATTAGAGGACCAAGTTACTACTCAATAGAAGCATCTACTACAAATATAGCACATAATGTTTTTAGTCAAACTGATGCCATGCCACTTAGTCCCAAATAATGTGATAAACCTCCAAGTCTCTTAGGATGACCATTATATTTTGGAGTTCATCAATAGTAATAAAGTGTTCAAAGCCCAAGTCATAGATGAAGATGAAAGATATGATCTGATATATGGGGATCACAACTAGGATGGAATCATGAACCTCAAATAAAACTAACTGCTGAAGGGTATGATCTACCTTGAGTGAGTGTTAGACCTTGATAGGTTTACACACCCACCTAAGAAACCAAGATATAGGACTAGAAGTCTAGGACAATAAATCTTGGGTCTCCAAATCATCCCTAGACTATCAATATCAACGTTGACCATACACATATCAATATTGAACATCTCAAGAGGATATTTATAAAATATAGGGATATTTTATCTTGGGCCTATAAAGACCTTAAAGTCTTAGAACTAAGTGCAATAACCCATATTATCCCCTTAAGCTAAACCAATAAAATTTAGATAGAGGTAAGGTCCTATGAACCTGATCTTGGAACCACTTATACAAAAGGAAGTTCACAAGCACCTCTCAACTAGGATCATCTTTCTAGTCTATCACTTCACCTAGGTAGCCAATTTGGTGCATGTTCATAAGAAAAATAGAGATATATGACTATGTGTATATTTATGGAACCTAAAAATGGATTTTAATAAAGATAATTACCCATTTCCCTATCTAGATGAATTAGTTCAAATCATCAAGGGATCCTAGATGATGTTCTTCCTAGATGGATTATTAGGTTACAATTAAGTCTTGGTGAACCCATAAGATAGAATGAAGATTGCATTCATAATGAGGTAGGGAAATTACGCCCACAAGTGGATGTCATTGGCTTGATCTATTAAGGAATTAATTTTCAAAGAACCATGGACTTCACCTTAAAATTTATGATAGGTAAGTTCAATATTATTTGCATGGATGACATGACAATTTAATTGAAGCGCAAGTCTAACCACATACACCATATTTAGAATATATTCAAAAGATGTAGGAGGTAAATTATCTCCATAAACTTGAAGAAGATATTTTTTGGTGTTATAAATGCTAATATTATTTGTCATTTTATCACCAAAGAGGTTATCTCCATTTACCCTAAGTGTGCATGTGTAATTTCTAAAATCTCATTCCCTTCTATCAAGAATGAATTGAAATCCTTCTTCTATAAAATTAAATTTTTATGTAATTTTATGTCCAATTTTATTGAAATGATTAAACCACTAAATTAAATGTAAAAAAGTGAGGTGAAATTGGAATGGAATCATAAATTAAAAATTCAATTACAAGGCATTAAATATGCCATTATTCAAACCCTAGTTTTGATAATCCCATATTACACTAAATATTTATACACATATTATTTTACTATTGAGCATACCATAGCCATGATTTTCACCCAAAATATAGATGGATATGAACACTCAATAAATGTTAGGATAAAAAAGTTAAATTGTGTTGAACTTAAGTACTCCACTTTGGACAATTGTTCTTATGCCTTGGTAAAAGTAGTGAGGTATTTTAAACATTACATTCTCAGGAATAAGGTGTAATACATTATCCTAGACATAGCCATAAAGCTCATACTATATAAAAATGAGTGTGGAAATGAAAGGGTTAATGGATGGCCAAGTTAAAATAATATAATCTCAATATAAAACTTTCTAAGTTATTTTGAGGATAGGTTCTCACCTAGTTTATCACTAAGATTGACCCAAGGATTACTATGGTCTAGGTAGAATAATCATAAGTGCTCCATTAGGATTGGTATACCCATCATTTATTGACTTTTATACATGATTCCTCACCTTAGATTGAGTTAGACATATAATATATCACTCGAGATCAAGGCATATCATTACATGCTAAATAAGGGAGTACTTTATAGGAATAATTTTAAAGGTATATGCTGGCACGTGTTAAAGTCCTAAGATTATCTTGTAACTTGCCTCTCTTATAAAGAGATTATGGAGAGTCTATACAATTTTTTTATCTACCTATTCTAGGTTCATTAATATTTATTTAGTGGCTTATTGTGAATATTATGTTCAAGGTGCCTTTACTAGTCTTACTAATCCTAAACTTTAAACATGCATTCAATAGGTTTTGGATACTTAAAAAATGTAAAAAATGTATGCTTGTTTTTTTATTTCAAATGGGTTTCATGTCATGAAATAAATGATAGGGTTTACATTCATTTTTTCATTAGACCATTTGATTGTAGGAATTAACATAGATAAATAAGCTATTAAACCTTGATAATTATGAGATTAGTAGGAGTAGGTTTTTATTTGATGTTTACAAATGATTTTAATTCATTAGTTCCATTAGATTTAGATTAAAAATGTAATAAATAGGAATGGAAAATACATTTAATAAATCAATATAAACATTTAGTAGTAGATTGGGATTAGCCTCTAGTTTAGAAATTGATGAAAAATCCAAAAGAAGGGAACAAAAAAGAGAAATAAAACTTTGTAATATTTAAGGAGAATTCGAGATTTAGATATAAATATCTCCACAAACTAATTTTTGATATGATCAGTGCCTGAACAATCAAATGCATATCCATTTCAAGCTTCTAGGAGGAGCAAATAAATAAAATATAGCCATAAACACCTTTTTTGCATGCACAATGAATCATATATAATCATAGTCTTGTATTAATCAATAATACATAGTTTGATAAGCAAATCCAGAGCCTATTACATTTAATCTCCTAAATATTTTATAGGATAATGGCAGGGGAGGATTTTGAGAGATAAATTACACTAATAAATCATAAAAATTACATAAATAAAAGATGGATGGATCCAAATTTCTTGTGTGGAGAATAAAATCCCCCATTAGGAGTGTCAAAATTGAATAATACATAGCAAAGGGGATTTCATAGGGGATATTTTCCCTCAAAAACTCTTAAACAACCCTCATTGATGTCTAAACTACCTTATTGGCCATCCTCACCATCTAGATTTTCCAATTTTACTATTCAAAATCTTGCACAATACCAAAAATTAAGTTAACTCTTGTAATTAAAAGAAATGAATAAATTGTCTACTAAAACATGAACAAGTTTTTACATAGGTATAATTATGTAAAATTGAAGCTATTAGTGCATCCATGGTGGAGTCATGATTTTTAAAAAATAAATATATTTGATATTGATTTCTTGGACCAAAATCTATTGTCAAAAAACCAAATCTTTCTCAAAATTGGCGTGCTATACCTATTTTGGATTTTATCAGGCATAACCTTATGTTTGAACATTACTATTCTCTTTTTAATCCTCTAGTTATAATTAGGTTTTAAAATCCTTAATATAATTAAGTGAGACTTTTTTAATACTAATCAGACCTATACATAGTTTTATTGAATTGTTTTCAAATATGCCTAACAGGAAAAAGACAAAATTTAAAGTTACATGTGGGGCTAGACCTAATCAGGGTATGGATCCCCAATTTCCACTGTAGGCTCTACGTTGAATTTTTTGTGAGGTTTGAGGGCTCAAAATATCAACAAATGTGCTTTTAAGGAATCAATGGTATAAAACTCTAAATATAACTATCATTGTTAATTGATGATCCCCAATACCTAAGTAGGGTTTGGTCCCTGATTAGGTCTGAGGGGAGCCTTTAAGGCTCCCTAAGACTTAGTTAGGGAAAAAACTTAACTAATAAATAAATAAAACTTCATACCCCCAACCTAATTAATAAATAAATCCAAAAATACACTATATGTCTTGAATAACTCCCCTTCCCACTCTAATCAAGAATTAAAACTCAAATATAATTAAGACCTCAACCCATCCTAAAACCTAGACCTAGTCAACTAATACTAGTAAGGCCCACCTAAGACCCCCAATGACCCAATCTTAGAATAAAATATGAATAATAAAGGACTCATCTCAACCCCTAGAAAAATACCTAATCAAAATTAAAGTTTTGTTTACAATAACATGAGAATAATAAAAGAAACTCAAGACCTAATTGTGAAAAATGTCCCAATTAGGTCTAGAAGATTTAAAGATTTTTCAAACAAGAACTAGGTGAAAAAAGGTTCTAATCAGGTAAGGAAATGGAAAATTTGGATTAGGTATATCAATTGATGTTTGGAAATTTTATAAGGTCAAAAACCTTACAAAATTTTGAGTCATCTAACTCTATAACTAAGACCAATAATATTTTCAATAAGGGCCAAGGAGTCATTTTTGGGAGAAGTGATAAATACCAAACTTGTCTGAATGAGCTCAGTGAAGGTGATAGAGTGTGTTAATAGGATTATAATAAATTAAATCCAAGATGAAATATAAAATCAAACCAAGAGACTTAGGCAAGTTTGAGAATGCATATATTAGAGACCCGACAAGTGGGATAAGTGTCCCAAATTTGAGTTTTCACTTAACAAGTAAAACATGAAAATTATATATTATATAAATTTTTTCTATAGGTAAAAAATTCATGTAAATAAAAGTGACCACCTTAATCATTTATAGGTACTTGATAGAGTAGGAAAGCAAAAATGCCACATGAGTGGAAGTGCAATAAAACTCCATTTCAAGGCCAAGTGTTATATATGAAACTTTACCATTCAGAATTGATCATAATAATGGGATGGGCTTCAAACACCATAATGACATGGATATTGATATGACCCATAGATAATGATAAGAGAGATGGGAGATCTAAGAGAGATATGATTTAAATTCAAATTGAGAGGTCATAAATCCACTTTCACGTAAAAAGAAAAACAAAAAGTTGACTCATACGAACATGGTATTTAAAAGGGTGATGTTTTAAAGTCTTGATTAGGAATTAAAATTAATATATAACACTAAGTAAAATTGTGGTGTTGAGACCAATTAACCATTAATGCAATATGGAGTAGATAAAAAAGAAAAAAAAAGAGAGGTCCCTCATTTTTAGAAGAATTAAGGCGTATTGTGAAAGTAAAAAACATTGGTAAGTCTAATGATAAATACTGATATGTATTTTTCAATGATAAATAAATGTATATTAACCTCATTTTTATTGATTTCACAATAAAATATACCTTATGTTATTTTCATAAGAAGAGGTCAAAGATTTTATGACCACTTAACATGATAAACTCGGTAGTAACCATCCCTTAGGGATTGCAACTATGCATAATATAATGTGAGTAGTATATTAATATCCCACCATGTTTATGTTCATAAATTACATAAATTATATACCTTCAACAAGATATAATTTCACACAAAAATACTTTTGCATCATGTTATAGGAGAGCATTCATTTTCTCAATGGGGAATTGACTTTGTGGGAGTCATCAATTTGATCTGCTTGGTGGGAAACAAATTTGTACTCATATCTAAAAAATAATATAAAAGGTGGAATGAGTTTTTCACCATAAAGAAAAACATTACTAAAGAGGTAATAAATTTCCTAGAGGAGAACATAACCACTTAGTTTGGCACACCAATCACCCTAAGTTGTGATAATTAACATGTATTCTAGTAAAAAATGCTTATTAAGTAGGATTATGAGAATGGGATCACTTTGAGATTATTTTATAGTTATTAATAATAATTTAATGGGTTATTTGAGTCAAATAACAATAGTTTGATTTATGAAATAAATAAATCTAATGAGAGGATACCCTAAGAGTGATACTCATTATTAAAATATTCCCTTTGGGCTAAGTGCACTAGATACAAACAAGATCACAAAATCTTGTTATTCTTATTGGTGTACATGTTTGATCCTATATTTTTGTTAACCCTTAGTATAATTACATAAAATTTCATGAAATATTACATGCATAATAGTGAAAATGTGGACTCACAGTTATGAGATATTATCTAGTTAAAAGAAGCTTAGGAGAAAGCTTTGTAAAGATTTAATTTCACTAGGGTACTATCAAAGGATGGTTTGAAAATAGATCTAAAGTAAAATAATTCATAATATATAAATTAGTGATACTAAAAGATAAATATCATGACAAATTGGTAACATTATAAGTTTGAACCACTTTGGATTGGCCCATACCAAATTTCTAAATTATTGGGGCAGAGTGTAATTTACCTCAAGGACTTAGAAGGAAATTATCTCCCATTCCCGATAAATAGATAGTTACTAAATAATTAATCATTATCCCTCCCTTGATACATAATATAAAATTATACCTATAAGAAAGTGGTTGGTAATGTATATATTAGATTAGATAATAGTTTGTTTGTTTTTATTTTGTGTTTACTTTTGTTTTGTTTCATTCTTATTTCTTATCCCGTTTTTTTGAGTGTTTGATCATTTTGAAGCTTATTATTATGTTCCCTATTTTTTATTCTCACTCCAACCCATGGTATTTTAAGATTAAAATTACCCTTTGGGAATGAATACCCATCCTAATTGTATACATTAAGAGATAAGTAGCTAGGAAAGAAAAG
Source organism: Torreya grandis (assembly GCA_037957365.1). Lineage (NCBI taxonomy): Eukaryota > Viridiplantae > Streptophyta > Pinopsida > Cupressales > Taxaceae > Torreya > Torreya grandis. Next base: position 4,153,905 of record JARHVA010000851.1, on the reverse strand, counting down.
ACCATAAGTTTTATAAATTTATATATTTCTCTTAAAACTTGACTAATTCAAAAGGATATAATATGGAGAAAGATTAGTAATAAAGTTTTCAAATATAAGGAAATCCCCCAATATATATCATAATAACAAGCAAGGTAAAATCTTATAAGATTATCAAGGAATTAAGATCCACTAATTTAAAACTGATCAAGTGAATTAAGGAATTCACTACTCTAATACGGACCCATCATATAAATTTAATGTAAGAATATAATGATATTGTAAAAAAATGAGCAGTAAAAGGATCATCCTAATGTTGAGGAATCATTGAACTATGATATATATTTATCTCCAACCCTCATGGATTAAAATAAACAACATCAAAATAAAAGAAGTCTAAATCTCATATTAAATTCTAAGTTTCTTCCTCATAAAGAGTGATTTGGAAAACCTCTATCATGGATTTCATAGCATGGATAACTATGGAACAAGGCCTTAAGTTAGACCAAAGGTATCTCGATTAGGGATATATATGTATTTCAAGTAGTAGATTAATTCCCAAGTCTTCCTTCCCTTAGCTAGTATTCTTAAAAATGCACACATGTTCAAAAGGTTTAAAAATACCAAATGTATATGAGTTTACTCAGTAGGTTTAAAATGAAGTGAAAATAATATAATCCTAAAACATACAAAGATTCCCTTTAAAGGAACCAAACCCAAGTATGTTTTTTTTAACGTATACTTTAGTACTTTGACTTCCTGAAGCTCATCATAATTAGGTCCACTTACTTATCTTTGGGTCCAATAATGGGGTCTCATGGTCTAGGTTATAAATTCTAGGTAATAAATTTCCCCACAAATTTTCCATTTGTTATGGCTAAATGACCCTTTTTTTAAAGAAAATGGGACATATACAATAGAGGGTATCTAACTTATAACTTATCAATGTTTTATTCTACTAAACCTTGATATTGGTTTTAGCATAGGTTATTGATGAAATAGAACATGATAAGGATGAGGATACCTAAGTTATTTTATACTATGTAGGATGGTACATATAATTCATAATTAATAGAAGCATGATAGAGATGAGTTATCATATGATAGATATGAACTAAGATTAATACATTTTTTTTAAGGTTTACAGAGCATTCGGATTAATTTAGATAATATTAAACAAAAAATTAAACATAATAATGTATACAAGAAATAAAATAAGAAATATGATAGGTAACCATAACCAAAAAGTCTATGTTGATCTTAAAAAAGGTTCATCTTCTTCTTCATACAACATACATATTGATAGTTGCTACAATTTTTAACTATTCATATTATTCACATACATTTGTACCAAAGAGAGGAGAATTTTAATCTTCTATCCATTTTCAACTCATGGATGATAGGACAAAATACTTATATCTGACATTTTTGTACATAATGCATAAATATTTGAAGAATATCTTGTGTAGCTTTACTTATCTATTTTTCTTCTCCCAAAACTTTTACCAACTTAAATTGTTGTCTCATCTTGATACAATGTTACAAGATCATCTAAATATTTGATGAGGGTAAAATATAAAAAAATTGGTAGACTAGAAAGAGTCATAGTAATCATTTAGGGCACTATTTTTGGTTTTCAACTTTTGCACACTACTTAGCATCCCTTTTGGGTTTTCAACTAAGTAACATACTAGCCTACCACCCTTTTGGTTTTTCAATAGGATAGTAGAATTAGGTGTGTTAAATTTATGTATTTTAAACCATCTTGGCCTCACTTGTTTCATTAATCATCCCCAATACAAAAAAATTCTCAAAACTTTACAAAAAATTTAAAAAATTTGCATATTATGTAGTAGTAAATTAGAAGGAGGTGGCATTACTGAGGAAGAAGGTTGGCTATAGGATCCTTGGTCCTAGAATAAGTAACCATATTATATGTGAGTTCTTTATAAATATCTGATTGTGGCTTCTAAATAAAAACTTTGAGGACTAGGGCCACCTTACTGTAAAATGGATCTAGGTCAGTTTTGAAGGCATTTCAATCAAGCATCACTTCCTAGACCATGCGAATCCGGATGTGCATTAGTGTGTAACATATAATGAGTTACTTTAGTTATGAGTCCTTACTGGTACTCATTTTTAATTTTATATTATTGACCTTTATTTTAATTTATGCACTCAACTGCTCTAACTTTTCTACATGTCATTCTACTTAGAGACCTATAAATATATTGTGTTTAGGTCTTGCTACTAGTTGAGGATTCGATCACACATTATCCTTAGAATTGAAATATTACAAGATATAAAGGTAAATTTTATTAGTTAAATTAGTCTATTTATGCATGGTTGTTCTAGCCATGGTAGTTATAGTGAAGTGTAAGCTAGAGTTGGTAAGGGAATTTTCAAGCTATTACTTCTAGTCTAGAAGACTATGTGTGAGTTGATGGGCTTGGAGGGAAAATATCTCAATCATTCCTTGATAATCCTCTAATAGAGTGCTAAAATAATTGTTATTAGTCCTCAATTATGATCCAAGATGCTGACTTGATGAATTTATTATGTTGCATACCAATCCTTTGTAATATACAAGACCAAGGTCTTGATTTTGATATAGTATGATATCAATTGGTCCCAAATTATTCAAGAGGATAAGTATAGGAAATTATCTTCTATCATATTAACCTCTTCATGAAGATGATCCTTGATCTCCACATTATTTTTCCTTGTCTAATCCCATTCTTACTTTATGAATGTGGCCTTTTGTGTGATAGATTCTTCAAAATATATAAAACCCTCCAATTGGTTCTTAAAAGGTAACCAAGAGACATCAATTAAATCCTCATACTTTAATAAGATCATGGAAAATGTAATTTCTAAGGTTATAGGTTCATGACATGGTATAGTGGCTAGAAAGAGCAAAAAGGTAGTGTGTTAAGCAGTGACTGAGGGAACATCCCAAAGACAAACACCTCTTAATAAAATTTATGGCATTTGGGATCTTTCTTGAGTTGTGGGTGGAACTTGATATTATTTTATGGCCTCTACCATAAGCTTATCTTGTTTCAAAACATATTTATCCATCTTCCATTTTACCACTTCCTCCTATTTCTTCTTCCTCCCTCTTCTTTTTCTCCTCCTCTTCTTCTTGCTTCTTCTTATTTTATTCTTCCTATATTTTCTTATCCTCTTCCTCTTTCTTTATCTTATATTTGTCTTATTTTTTATTTTTATCTTCTACTTCCTCTTCCTCTTTATTCTTTCTCTCATCTTATTCTTTCTACTTTTTCTCTTGTTCTTCATTATTCCTTTGTTCTACTTCTTTTTTATTTTTATCTTATTCTTCTTTCTTCCTTTTTTATTCTTCTTATTTATTCTTATTATCTTATTCCTTCATATCTTAGACCTCTACCTGTGCTTGTGCTTATGATTGAAATTTTAATTACCATAGGGATTCATCATGTTCCTGCTTCTTGGTAGCTTCCTCCGCATGCTCCTATGCCTAGTCTACTACATCTTATTTTTATTTTTTTGCTTTTTGTTTTTCCTTCTTTTATTTCTCCTCCAATGATTTTTTTTCTATGTTAGCTACTTATTAGGACTATTTATCCATATCTTGGGCCTTCTATATGTCTACCTCTGCATCCTTGTCCTTTTGTGAGGCCTAAACATCTTTAACATGTTGCATTGTGTGTTGTTACTATGCTTATTTTTTATTTCTCTTCTTTTCTTCCTTTTTGAGATGGTGTTTAACTATAGGAGTGGATTATTCCATAGTGGCCTATTATTACTCTATTATTGGCTACTCTTATGTAATTTACTTAACCTCTTATGCCTATAGTAATAGTGGGGAATCCTCTAGTTACACCTCCAAACTTGGAACTTGTTACTTATTTTTAGATATTATTATGAGTCTGTATCATGGTGGTGGTCTAGAATATTTAGTAATAGGTTGTGATTCCTTCATAGTAGTTGGTCAACCAAATGTCCATTCCTACAAGGTAGGGGAAATTATTTCCTCCCATCATGTTCTACGCTTATGCACATGTTGTTCTAGTGAAATCTATAGTAGTGATGTAAAGATGATGTCAAGTGTGAATGTTGGAGTAGTCAAAGGATGGAATAATTCCATTATATGTTGGAACTATTCATATTCTTCTCTAACTATGTCAATAATGATGGAAGGTGGACAAGTTAAGAGTTCTACCCATAGCTCAGGTGGAACCTACTTCTAGATTTGCTCTATGTACACCACCTTCTATAAAAGGAACTCTTTTTCTACCTCTTCATAGTAGTTTCCATCCATGTCTACTAACATAACTTGGTAGACTTCCTACGCATAGATATCCATCTCCATGAGGTTGTAGGAGCTAGCTATCTATGGTGCCTTCAAGTCATCCTTCTAGGTCATAGTGTTATGTGATATTTACATCAAGGAAGGGGACACCAAATGAGGATCTACTTTATGCTTCCCCATATTTTGATATGAGATTGATGCTAACTCTAGTTATAGTTTTTGTGTAGTAAGAATGTCTATGATGAATGGTATATATTGCAAGGGGGTCACATGACTAGCTACATATGCTTATTTTGTTGGTCCACTTCAGCCTGTGTTATATCCATCATGATGAAGAAGGGGAGTAGTTTTAATGGTAATCATGGTAGCTCATAAATTATTATAAATACTCCCTTAGATAGTAGATTAACTATGACATGTTAAACTAGGTACTATAGGACATTGGGTGACACTCTAGGGTGTGTGGTAGTGAGGTCTAATCACTCCTCCTATGAAGATTTGAACTTACCCTCATGTGTGAGGGTTCTAAATTCTTACATCCATATTATGTTGTGGAAATACTACATTAACTAGTAATTTGTATCTCAATGCACTTCTATATTTGGTGATTTCCACTATGTGAAGCAAAGCAAGAGGATTTAAAAAATGATATTGGAAGGTTTGTTTAGGAGTGGTGTAACACTTCTCAATTTTTGTGAGCAATTCTTAGATGAATTACTTAGGTTAGTTATACTCTTCATTCATGTGGATCACCTTGTGGGTGATGTCCATAACTCCCATATTATCTACAAAAATATTTTGGTAATACACTAGATGAGAATGAACATAGGTTCATCTAGAATTTCATCAATAGGGATCCCTTAGTTGCTCCACACATACAAGTCCTATAATTCTTGTAAGATAGGAGGAATTTTTGTCTTATAGGGTAGTAGAGAATGTCTATGTGTAGGCATGCATAGAGCTAGGTCTATGGATTATGTGTTGATTACCATAGTATCATCTAGGCCCAAATAAAGTGTTCCCCTATTGTATTTACCAATAATACTTGAAATATCTCTCCCAAGTCACCAAATATTAGCATTCATAATATGCACTTAATATGTGCATTCTAGAATTAGTAGGGAACTACGAGGGTAAGTGGTTGTGTGACATCAATAGGATCAGGTCATAAGAGCTTATGTTTAACTTATTAAAGGTAATGAAATGGATCTTGATCACTATACTCAATTTGTTGAAGTGCCATGTTGACACCCATGGATTTATTTTGTGTTTTAGAGAGGGGTTAAATTAGCTACATGGTATCCATGGCTATACAAGAGGAAATATGAATGCTCTATATGATATTTATAATGAAAATAGTTTTCCTCTTGATAGTTTCATCTCATGAAAATATGCTAAGGATGAAATGAAAACTTGGTGTTCAAACTTAGCTTTTGTAGATTTGGTGCCTCTTAATTTTTACATCTAGGCCATACTTAGCTATCTAGTAAGCTTTAATGCAATGGTGGATATGGAAAATATACATTTGATCTATCCATTAAAGATATTAGTCATTGGCACATGTGTGGAGTTACACCATTATGGTCTTTGGTGTTTGTACAAAGGGTATGATCAACTGATGCTGACTAACCACTAATTTGTTAAATATCATGTCAATCAATCTTTGGCTCTTGCATTTACTTCCTATGGATGACTGTTATCTAATGGCTATCTTGATGATGAAATGTTTCAACATCTTTCTTAGACTTAATATTATTCAATCACTCCTCTTTGACTTTTTTGGAGGTACACATGGATCCTCCTATGCACATCTAGTATGCATAATGCTTGGTCTTTGTACTTCCTAATTTTTTTTATTGAGATCATCTATAAACAAAACAAAATAAAAAAACAAACACACACAAAACTTGTAAAATAGACAAATCTTAATCTACATAGTGTTACTCACCAACCACTCATCTTATAGAATGAGATAAATAAACTATTGGTGGTAGGGCATAAACCTGCAGCCATTTACCCACCTTAGTAACATGGTTACCTAAAGACCCATTAAAAACACTATTCCTTATTGAGTTAGGTCATGTATAATTTAGGGCCCTTTCCATCTTATTTTTAGTTTTCTTAAGAATGCTTTGAAATTATTTTCATATAATAAAAATAGTTTATCTTTGTGAAATTATTTTTGTCACAAGTTCCTATCATGCCACACTTTTTGGATTTAATTTTGAACTTCCTACATCCATGATTATCTACATCTAAATTCATCCATCTAATTTATTTCTAGGATCTAATTAATAAGATACTCTAGATATCCAAGTTGCATAACCATCGTAATGCATAGGTTGGGTACTAGATATTCCATCGACATGACTGATTCTAGACCATACACCAAATAGAATGATGTAAATCCTATAAGTACTTTTTAATGTGTGTGATATGACCATAAGATAATAGGAATGTGATCTTCCCATTAATCTAGATTGACATCATAAATTTTTGTAAACATTTTGCCTAGTACCTTATTAGAGGATTTAGCTTCACCATTAGCTTTTAGATGATAGGTAGTGATTTTATGATGGGAAATTATAAACTCTTTAGTCAAGGCCTTGATGGTGTTATTTAGTAATTTCATTCCTCTATCACTAACTAAATTTATAGGGCATCTAAACCTGGTAATGATATCCTCATATAGGAACTTTGTTGCATCATTCTCACTATAGCTAGGTGTAGTAGTAGGTTCAACTCACTTAGTAAAATAATTTGTCACAATAATGATGTATCTAGATTTGTTTCACTTGCTTATTGGGTTGATTGGTCCAAAAAAATCAATACCCTATTATTCTAAAGTCTACTCTACTAATTGGGGATGTAATGGTATCTCATATTTTTGGAGCAATTTATCCATGCATTGGTAAACATCATACTATTACATAACTCTATGTGTATGCTAGAAAAAAATTGGCCACCATAGTCCTCTTTGTAGAATTTTGCTAGCTGTAGCCTCTCTTTTTAAATGTCTTCCTGCATCTACTTGATGAGTTTCCTCTAATATTTTAGGTCATTTGTGTTCAAGGATAACCTTGTACAAGACTTCATCCTTTCCCAAGTGATATATAAGTCCATTAATGATGGTATATGGCAATGCTCTAGTCACAAACTTCTTTTTATCTTGCTCTTGAAAGTGAAGATTCTTTGTTTGAGGAAGTTGGTGATAGATTCAAAGTTTCCAAGAATCACAGAGATATGAAAATGATGGGTGTCAGAAGAGTATTCTTGTAATTCTTATAGATCTTCCCCATTTGGGATGTAACTATGGTGGTCTAGTCCTACATTCTCCCTTCTTATCTTGACATTTATGTAGAATTTAAACTCCTAAAACAACATCAACCATTGAGAGATACATCCTCTTAAAATTAGTTTATTAACCAAATATTGTAGGGCTTGATGGTCAGTGAAGACTTCAAATGGTGTTGTAAGTAGATACTATCATTATTTTTAAAGTGAAAAAATGATGGCCAATGCTTCTCACTCAGTGGTTATATATTTTTTATCTGTATCAAATAGTCTCTCTCTAGTAAAGTGGATATGATGATCAAGTGCACCATATTTGGGATATACAAGTAGAACACCAACTATGATGCTTGAAGCATCCACATATACATGAAAAGTCATATTCCAATCTAGAAAAACCAGTATGGGCATAAAAACTAGTCATTATTTCAACTCAATGAAAGATGCTTGACATTATAAAGTCTAGATAAAATTTTCATTTTTGTGTAGTAAAGATTCTAGCAGAGATGAAATAGATGTTTAGGCTTTGATAAATTTGTAGTATTGGCTTGTATGTTCAATAAAAGAGTAAACTTTAGTAGAATTAATAGGTGGAGGCATACTTAATATTACTATGATTTTTTTCCTAGTCTACCATAATACCTTCATTTCATACTACATGTCCAAGAAATAGTCCAAATGGTTTAAAAAGTAAACATTTCTTTAGATTTAAAGCAATGTGTAGAGCTTGCTAATGTTCCAACATTAAATGCAAATTGGAAAAATTATCTTTTAATAGGGAGAAGACTACCCAATCATCAAGGTAAAATTATAATAAATCATTAATGAAATCCTTGAATGTTATAACCACTTCATGTGATAACACTACAAGTGCATTCTTAAGGCCAAAAGGCATGACCTTGTATGCAAAATAACTCACTCTATTAAAAAATATGTTTTGGATCAATCTTATTTTGTGATTGAGATCTAATGATATCTATTAAAAACATCCATGAAATAATATAATTCATGTATTTTTATAGACTCCAAAACTTTATCTATGAATGGTATTGGAAATGGATCATTTATGCATGTATCATTAAGAATGCAATAGTCCCCACATACTTGAATTTCACCTATTTTATTGGGTTAAACTACCATAGGTCTTACCCAATAAATGTTTTCTACTATAAATATTATCCATACATCTTTAATTCTATCCAATTATACGTTTACTTTTAGTTTCATATTTAGATTGAGCCTATATGGTCGCTTCTTGATCATCCATGCACACTCTTTTAGTTCAATGTGCATATCTCCAATTGATGGTTCAACCCTAAAAATTCTAATAATTTGGTGGGAAAGATGTCTTGGTAATCCCTCAAAAGTTGTAGAGTTTCTAAAATTTCAATTTCTATCCAATAATCACCTATGCTTGCCAATTTTAGAACCTCTTCTATTCTAATGTTAGCGATATGCTTATTGATAGGCTATTAATAGGTATTACATTTTTCATTATCCATAGATCCATATATACTCATTTTACCTTCTTGTTAAATAATTCAGATTTTGTGTAGCTTATCTTCCTTAGTAAGTGTTGTGTTGGTGTCCTTAAGTGGTTTTATAGGTCACTTAGCCTCAAATAAATCATTCAAATCTAGGTCACCATTAGAGTTTGAATATTCACTATCCTTTGCCTCATCTTTTATGTGGTGAAATGGTTATGTCAAAGAATTTTATTAATTATTAGTATATTTTTACCTTTATAATGCCTCATTTAGATCAGAGGCCATGTTTTGTTTATGTAGTAGATTCAATTGTAGTGCTCAATTCTATGTACCCATGGCATAAAAAATACTTGTATTTTTGTAGTGCATTGTGGACCAATGGATTTTCATTTTCAAACACAAAGGTCTATATAAAATCACTCTATACTTTTGCCTAATTCTTGGTCTCCCTTATGCATTTATTGTGCATGTACCATGCTGCTAGTAGTCGAGTAAGTCTATAGTGGAAGATGTGAACCTAGTAGTTTGGTGTGACACATTCCTCTTTCCAAACTTTAACACACTTATGTATATGAAATTTGGGGCACTCACATTGTAGAAATAATAGTCAATTGGTATGGATGAACCATGGAAATTAGAATCTACTAATCATGAGCTCATAGGAATCATCCCATTCAAGTTGGTAATTATGATGAGTTGCCCACCATGTCATAAAAACTACCTTTAGATCATAATTTAAAGTGATAGCTCACTGATTGATGGTTAGAACATGGAATTACAAGCATAAAATTAAATTATTGATGTCTTCCATTTCATAGTACATAGGTAATTATCACTCATGCATAAAGACCATTTGCATCAGTGAGAGTTCTTAATCACCTCGAGCCTAGTTAAGGAGGTGGGCATCTAAGTTACCACTAATAGATGCAGATATTTCCCATGGTAAAGTTCCTTCCTTTGTTAGATATATTTAGTCTTGCATGTGATCATTAGATTGATATATTAAATTAACTTTTGATCGAGTCAAATATTTTACAGACATAAAGCTACATTCTTTAATGACAAACTGATCTACCACCAACTATGTAGCTATTAGTTTAAGCCTCTACTATTTTGATGTCTTGATTTGCTAATGAGCAGTGATTTTTCCTATGGCTTGGCATGCTATTATTAGAAGTTACATTCATTTTCATATATATATTTTGGATTCTCCTTATTATTGGCCTTCATCCAACTAGCTCCTTATATAACATAGGGGGAGTCTAGTTCAACTAAAATTATGTAAGTCTTGTGAACTCTATTGAGAGGAATGACAATAACTTTATCACCTTGAAGTGCCTCAAGCTGGTTGTGTACTATATTGAAAATTATTTGTCCATCATACACCCATTTTTTCCTTTTAGTGTAGGGTACTACATTGTTATAGTTTTCATGTCTATGACCTCGAAGTCACCTCACAAAGATAAGTCTATGAATTTGATATCAACATCCTCCAATCTATCAATAGGCTTAACTTTTTTGTAATCAACTAAGCTCAGAGTTATTTGACTGTAGTTGAGAGCTAGCCATCCAATAGCTTCCCATGTAGATCTAAGAATCATATTAACTATGATACTAAAATCAAATACAACACTTGGTATCTCATGACTAATAATCTCAATAACAATCAGTGCATCAACATTTCAAGGTTTCTTCATCTTAACATACCAGATCAATTTGATATCTTTTATTTACCATTCTATGCAAATTCCAAAAGATTATGAAGTATATTCATGATTTTCTATGATATATCTTCATTTCATAGGGTAATCAAAAATTTTAGGAAATCTATGAGTGTAGTGATAACTCTATCTTGTCATATAATGTTCATAATTTGGCCATACATCTGTACATCAATTATTATAGCATCACAATTAGTATTTTCTTTATGTTGAATAAACTTCAACAACTACATAGCTTCATGCATGAGATTTTTTTATAGCTAGACCTGTATATTTATTCTATTTAACTTTTTTGATGCCCTGATCTTGAAGCATCTCCAGTGGAGGAAACCATTTTTTTCATGATATTATCATGCCACATCATTCATAAATAAATTTTTTAGGCTCAATACTTACCATATTTACATTTCAAATGACTTTATCCTTTATATGCTTATATATAATAAGAAAATATTCTATGTCATGTTGATTAGAGACTATAAAATATGCATAATATGACTATCTATATGGATTCATTGGATAATTCCATTGGACATGATTGTATTCCCCACATAGATAGTATTGTAGAGGAGGCATTTTATATTTATTTCCTCTACCACCTTGGTATCCTCCTATACTAGACCGATATCCCCCTCAATATCTTCTTTTTTACTACAAAGAGTTCCAATATTGGTACTACTAATTGTTATCTCCCATGTTGAATAATTGCTATGTAACTAGAAGGGTCTAATTCATTTGTTGTTGTTGCATTATGAGTGAGATCTAAGGTGCTTCATACTAGAATTTAAGGGAAGAATTGTCTGAATTAGTGAAGAAGGATTTCATCTAGACAAACTATGAGGTTGATACTATGGTGAACTTGGAATCCATTATGGATCTATTTGAGTCACACAAGTCTTATCAACTTTTGGGCCTAGGATTGCATGCTTCACTAAGAAGATTTGCTATTATTAGATGAATTTTTTTTATAGATATGTTATCTTTAATATCCTAAAAATATCTATAGTTCTTCTCATCATGGTTAGTCAACTTACATAAATTAAAACATAGATTATGAAATTTTTTGATACATTATTGTAGAAGATGGAATTATGTCATGGCATGCCCTATTACCTGGTAGAGTTTATATAATCATATCTTGACTTTAAGATAATAATTTTAGTTGTGTCTTTGTTTTCCATACTCTATGCACCATAGATTGAATTAAGGCTTATCCAACTCATAGTATTTTTCATTTTTTTCATGAAAGCTTGTAGTGTGTTTTTGATTTTTTAATTAGCAATAGGAGCTTCTCCATAATCCTCAATTTGTTCTATGCATAGTGAAACAAATTTGGCATATAATTTTGTTTTATATTTAGTTTTCATAGTGGAAAGCCAAATCTTGTTTTGTAGTCCTTCAATAAACCATGTTTCTATGTCTTTATCTATCAAAGTTAATTCTACCTTATTCATTACATCAAAAAATCTATGATCATAGTCATAGACTGACTCTTTAAACTTTTACCTTATCTTCTTCAAGTCTTATATTATCTTGCTAATTCATTTCTTAATCTTAAATTTTGTGACAAGCTAATCCTAATAATATTTTAAACTTGTTTGATAAATATATCTTTTATATATGAACTCCAATGATATCCTATCTAGAGCCCCTAGTAATTCATACTTTTATAAATTTTTATCAGTGATGCCCTTAACTTGACATTTAATTTTCCAAGTTAAAAGGTATTATTCAAGGTTCATAGACCCATCATATATGGGAAAGTTTAATAATCATCCTGATTTATTCAACATATTGACTGGTATGTATGGAATCTTCTATATAGTTGATATTAGAGGTGTCTATGTTTTTAGTGATCCTACCTATATGATACTCTATGCACTAGAATATTATCATACATACACTTTATGATTTCTTATTTTTGTTATTGTTCAAATTAAATTAATATTATGGCCTTCAAAGACTTTTTAATGGATTTTGTGTTAATTTTCATACCCCAATGGTTCACTTTCTTTGAAATGGTCTTTCCCAATTTTTATCTTCCTATTCGCTTGGCTAAAAAATTCTACCATAATATAAAATATTAAGATGTGTGGATGCATACACTTATGGTGAATAATTATTACTATTGACTTATCCCTTTCTTATGCTTGAACCTATGATAAAACTATGACTAAGTTATGTTTCTATATATAATTCTTATTCTTATAAGAATAACCTTTGTTGTAACTATGAACTACTTCTATCTTTCATTTTATCTACTCCTAAACTACTCTCATCTTCCTCTTCACACATCTCATCTTCATCTTGTTCTTCATATTCACATTTTATCTATCAACATCCATCATCATCATCTTTATTCATCCTATGATCATAATCTTGATCATCACATATGCACACTCATTCATCATCTACTCTATTGTTAATCTTGCTTCTAATCATAGCTACTTGGGTATTATTCTATTTATTCATTTTGTTGTCACAGTTCTTGTTCTAAATTCATATTTTTATTCTAACTCTTATTTCCTTATATCTCCATTCTATATTCAACTTAAATCTCTACTTACTCATGTATCCATCACTCACCTTCATGTTCAAACATCCACATACACCCAAAGTGACTACTCCAAATTAGCTGGAGTAGGCACCATGGCCTTATCCACAACCAACATCTGCAATAGGAAAGGTAGTCACTAAAAAAAATTATTTTGATTCCTCAAAAAAATAGATCCCACATAGTTTTGAATGATATATACCCTTGAAATGTAAATTTAGTGATGTATCCATATATGGTAGTGAAGACCCAATATTCTATCACTCTCATCTAATCAGTTTCTAATTCAAATAACTAGTCTACCTTATCATCAATGTAGGTAATAGTTTCATTCTAGGATTGAATAAATAGTATTCCAATATTTTCAACCATTAGTCAACAGTTTAGGAAAGTCACACTAGAAAATTTCATATATTTCTTCTTAGATATGCTTCTAAATGATTTCACTTGTGGTAAGACTAGTCCTTTTAGATTCTTCTTTTGTGAAGTGTTATACTTTTTGGTCTAGCCATGTTTCAATGTCTTGATATCTCAACAACCATCTTAGTATAGTTTCCTCAGGAAGGAGTGTTTTCAAATTCAATTCACAATTATTATTAGAGGTTCTTGATGCAACAAAACATGTAAAAGATGAGGATAACTAAGTTTTATTGTACTGTGTAGGATGGTATATAAAATTCATAATTAATAGAAACATGATAGAGATGAGTTATCATGTGATAGATAAGAACTAATATTAATCCAAAGATTTATTAAAGTTTGTAGAACATTCATATTACTTTAGATAAGATCAAACCAGACATTAAACATGATAATGTAGAAAATAGATAACATAAGAAATATGATAGGAAACCATAACCAAAAAGTATATATTGATCTTAAAAAAGGTTCATATTATGCTTCATATAAACATGCATATTTATATTTTCTATAGTTCCTAACTATTCATATTTTTCTCATATATTTCCACCAAAAAGAGGAGACTATTCATCTTCAATCCCTTTTCAAATCATGAAGGATAGGACAAAATACTTATATCTGACAATTTCATATATTATGCATTTAGTTTCAAGTTTGTACTAATTATTTATTTTACAAAATCAAATCAAGAAAGTGTTCCTAGAGATATTCTCCTATAACCCTAATTGTCATTTATTAGAGTCCCTTTGGTAGACATGTAAGTGTAATTTTCTTATGAGACTCTTTTTATGATAATGTTTTTTATTTATTTTTTAAATATTAGAGGCATCAAAGCTATCATAGCCTCAACAAGGCCCAATCAATGAGATGGTTCTAAGTATCTTTTGTCAATATCATAGTGTTAGGGTTTTTATATCACCAAGAAGACCTAATCAATGAGAAGGTGTTGTATGTCTTTTCTCAGTCCTAAAACATCAAAGCTTTTAGATCCCTCAAAATTCTTAATCATTGAGACGGTTTCATGTGTCTTTTAACAAAACCTTAGAAAGGTCTAAATAATGAGAATGTACCAGATGTATTTTATTAGTCCCATGGTGTCAAAGCTATTAGTACCCTGGGAAGGCTTGATCTATGATAAGTCATCACATGTACCTTCCATACATAAAATGGAAAAAGGATTATGACCATCTAATGGAGTTAGAGAAACATATAGTCATATCTAAAATCAATGGTAGGATGTCATGTGTCTCTCCTATACACATAAGTATAAAAAAGGCCTAAGGTATCTTAATGGAGTCTAAAAAGGGTGTAAGTTAACCTCATCCTATTATGAGGCACCACATGAACTTATCATGTCTAAGTGGATGATCTTGGTGAAAACAATGATACTCCCCTCTACACATAGTTTTTATAGTATGTGGTATTCCTATCAATCTACAAAAGACACCTATCCAAACCTAAAATTACTCATAGTGCCATAAGGGATAAATTAGGTACATTACTACCACACTCCCCTCATTAATCAATTTAAGTAACTAGGCCCATGATCTAAAAAATAATAACATCCCCTTGTCATCACTAATAATAATTATGATCCATATTTTGAAACATCATGAATTAATGCCAAATATATATGTGGTCAAGGAGTTTGAGGTAAAAAATAAAGTTTGAATTCATGAAAAATGATCTATAAAACATTGTAATTATAATATATTTTTATCAAGTCTTATAATTTTTTAGTGCAATCAAATCCACCATGACTTGCTCCTAGATCATAAGAATTAAAATCCTACTACCTTAAGTTCAGTCCTGAGCTTTCACTACCCTCATTTCCAAAAATTATATGTGAATAAATTGTAACTTCAAGTGATGGCCACAATGTCCTCCAACCCTCAACCATTTTCCTCTTCATGACTAAAGATCATCTCTAATGATCCCACACATACATCAAGATAGTCATCCTCATTAACAACAAATTTAAAAAAAAACATGGTTATCATCCATAAAGGGATGTTCCTGAAAATTGTGTCCATGCCCCTAGTAGCTCTTAATCTATACTAGACATATGCATGGAACATGTGACTCTCCATTTAAGACTAGTTAAGTGCATCACACACTATAATCAATCCACTAGAGAATAATAAATAAAAAATCTTGCCCTACTTTAAGGAGGTCATCATTTCTTTATTGTTCCACTTTGATATCACATTATTTGATATGAGGATTTTAAAGTTATCATATCGTAATTTGATTAAATAATGAGAAGAAAGGTGGCAAAGGAAAATCCAACTAGAGATAAGGTGATCTTGGAGATATAAATCTAGCCCATGATGAACATTAACCAATTGTATGAGGTTAAAGTATCATTTGAGGCCCCACTCTAAGACCATGAGTGACTACTAGCCCAAGATAAAATTATCTTATAAGATCCACATATGAACCTTAACAACTTGGATAGGAAGAGAAACTTGGTGGTTGATGCACTAATATCTTAAGAGGCACGTTCTAATAAATTAGGAAGTGGTTTACCCCTAAATCTTTAGTAATATATTCTCAGTGGGCCCTAGGAATATTTTTTAGGATGAGTAACATGTTGTATTTCAATTATAAAAAACTCTTCAAGACATGATGGCCATAGGTGGGATCAAACACTATTGTGAGGTAGGCCCCATTTATCTCTATACATTTTTCTATACATTCTTGTGAAAGGGTTTTATATTTGTAAACAAATGCTTTTGAATTAATGAAAATTTAGATTTCCTTTAGATTGATTTTTTCATGGTGGTTGTCCATAATTTCATTTTTTATGAAATAATTCTAGTGTTAATATATTGATAATGTTATCTCTTTCAAGTAGTAACTATATTACTTAGAATGTGTAATTTTAACTCTAATTCATTTATAGACTCATTATTTATTTAGTGGAATATTGGAAAGTTTATGTGTGCATAAGCTACATATTAATTTGGAGTCCTTTTGTTTAATTATTATATAGGTATTTCACATGTTTATATCTTTTAAGTAGAATATAAATCAAGAATTCCTTTCACTTCCATAGACTCTCCCCCTATGTGATTAAGTGTAATGCCAAAAATTTACATCTCAAGCACAAAAAAAACAACACCATTTTTTTATAACACTCCAAAAATACAATAAATCCTATTCATATAATGAAATTGACACTAATGTGGCATAAACATTAATAAAACATAGGAATAAGATGTCACTACTAAGTTATGGTCCAACTAGTTATGCTTCAATCTACTACACAAAGCAAAGTGCACAAAGAATCAAGGTTCAAATACAACCTGAATGCATTATGTGCTTTGGGTTCCATCAGTTTGGCACAACATGAATTGAAATTATTTCTAAGGCAATCACTAACACTCAAGTCTAGATAGGTTCCAGTTCTCCTTACAAATTGGCTAAGAACCCAATAAGCAAGTAGAAGATAAATTTTATAATTTAAACTTGAAAATAGGGAAGGATAACCTCCTAATATTAAGGATACTCAAAATTATATATTTTATAATAATATCAATCACAATGATAAATCGATTCAATTCCAAAATTGAACATACCAAAATTACTCTTAAGGCTATAAGGGTTCAACAGGTTTAAACAAGCTACAAAACAACACTAGATTAAATACCTAGATAAAGGTTTACACAATTATAAGGAAATGGGTAAAATTTATATAATAATTTCACCACAATAGAGTAATTATTTTAGAACATGGATAGATGAAATGATAAAAAGGACTACCAAACCAAACAACACTTAATGATATTTTATGGTGTTCCCAAAAATAGTGACAAATAGGGTTCAAGGAGTGCTCACTAAAAATATCAAATAGAGTTGAAAACAAAAAATGTAAGCTTATACATGAATATAAAACTAAAAATAAGAGGCTAAAACTTTAATATTAAATAAATGTTAAACTAGATGATTATTACAACACCCTTTTCAGAGAGTAACTTCACTAATCAAAATCAGATTCAACAAGAAATTTTTGAATAAATTAGGTTTGAAAAAAGGGTCACTAAAAATATAAAATGGAGCTAAAATTTGAAACTAATGGTTCTTATATAAATTTAAAGGTAAAAATAATCATTATCAAGCTCTGGTTTCTCTTTAAGACTCCTCTAGCTATTTTTGGCAATGAAATATTTTAATCAACTTCATAGGCGAGAAAAGGAAGTCAGGTGAAAAAAATTACCAAATGCCTTTGAAATTGGATCCAAATTTTTTTTATCATAATGGGGTACAAAAATAATGGTTATATAACTTGATTCACATATGATAAGTCTATAGGTCACAAGTTTCTATTTCATAAAATCTCAATTTTGGGTATTAGTTTTAAACCCATTTCTAAACCAATTTGGTTGATTTTCAAATAGAAAACTCTTAGTGAAAGCTTAGATTAAATATTATAAAATTGAATGTAATCATCAAACCATCAAAAAATGATCCTATAGGATGATATTTCTATCTTTGTTGTTTTCAATATGGGAATAAAATCTTGAAATCATTTACAATCCACTAGTAATATTTCAAAGGATACTTCAAGACACGCCACTGTCAACCTTTATAATTTGGGTTCCTACAATGATTAAGATATGAGAAGAATAATATTTATGTTGATACACTCAGTAATAGTATGGGTTATATTTTATCAAATGTACTCATTAATTTCAACTATATATGTTTAACCTAATGTTAATTGTATAACTAATACAAAATATTAAGATTAATCCATAATTAAAATTTTAATACACTAAAAATACAATACATCAATACAGATGCAAAATAATCAAACCACTTTAACACAAAAATGCTAACATAACTAAACAATTTGTACACTCCCCTTTAGGAGTATATAAGGAAACCAAAGGATTCTCTACATTGGTTTCCATTCACAAATTACTCAAATTATAAGACAAGGATCTAACTCATCCATACCTATTAAGGTGAAAACCAATCTTGTCATATTCCCAAGGTACTTTCAAGTGCACTATATAGACAAGTATTTGATTTAGCTATCAAAAGAAAATTATATATATTATGTTTTATATATATATATATATATATAACTCATATACATATTTATAATAATATATGTTCATGTGCTACAATTGAATTATGTTTACTAAATATGGAAAGATAATACATATACATATTTATAACTTTAAAATTTGATATATATATATATATATATATTAAACAAATAAAATTTTATAAAAAATAAATTATGTCAAAATACCATTATATGTGTGTGTGTGTGTTAAAAACCATAATTTATTATTATCAAATTTGGAAGAGCAAATGGAAAATAAATCAGTGAGTTACAAGATATATAGGTTTTGTATATTTATTTATTTTATTTTTTCTCACAAGCAAACAACTAGATTTATTAAACTAAATCATAACTAGAACATATCACAAATTTAATCTACTCGATAGTTTGGGAAAAGCCCATAGGTTTAAGAGAAAAATAAAGCACTTGCCTATTTATTTTTAGATCTTTGATTCATTATCCTTCACCACTCCTTCCTCTATCTTCATTCTTATTTATTCATTTTCCCTCCACCTATTCTTTTCTATTGGCAAAATCTCCAAAATCACTCCTCTCTCTATCGGGTAACTTTTTAAAGGGAAAATCTATGATTATTTTATTATTATATTTTTAGGATTAGGGTTTTCATTTTTTATTATTATTTATTAATGGGTTTGTTATTATATTTATTTTGATTAAATTAATTATTACATTGAGAAAATCAAGTAATTGAATATATTATATTTATTACAAAACTAGTAATACTATTGTAACTAATATAAGATATGAACACACTCATATGAATATGTATAAATACTAAAATATAAATATTTGATTCAAAATTATCTATTGATCCAAATTAAGAATAAACATGTACATTTGTTTATTTAATCTACTTATCTACAAAATACCATTTTAATATACATATATTTATGTAAATATACATTTATATAAAATCTTATTTATGCCCATTATTAAATATTACCTAGGATTGGTAAAAATCATAACAATATTATTATTCCCATTTTAAGATTAGATATAATTATCAAAAGACCAATACAATATAATTCAACTAATTAGGACCAACTTAACACAACATGGATACTCGATGGGTTCAAGAAAAATGTTTAAATAAACACAAATTTGGTCCAATGAATAACCTAAAAAAAGTGATTTTTTGACATAGAAACCCTAGTAAGGAATAAGAATCACATTAAACATAATAAAAATAACCATTTTCATTAAATATACACATCCCAAGGTGGTCCTACGTGAGTCATAGTGATCCTGATTCCAAGTCACCATAATAAGGTAATTGAAATCAAGACCAGCAATAAATCATAATACTTCCCACTCACAAGTCATGCACATGGGCACACTTGACACACCATAGTCTAAATGATGTCATGTCAACAAGAAAACACTAAAGATATTGATAAGGGTATTCCTACCTTGAAAAAGGCATCATCTTCAATGCTTCTAAAATAAAATCATGTAGTGGAACCCACTACTGAGTGAAACCTCACATTATTTCTAAAACTCATATAGCTACTTTCAAAATGGTCACAAAAAGTGATAACACCAAAATGTTATTATTAATATTCTGATAATCTAGAACATAAGTTACTATTCCAAATAATCTTTATGCTATCCCATGGTATGATATGAATAAGAAAGATAGTATAAAACATGGAAAAAATGTAATTACTATAATATCATTCAGTTATGCAATGTTGAATTAGCTATTAAATTAAACATACTATCATGTTCTTACTAAATAAAATATCATAACTCTGATGAATTTTCATACATCATATTCACTATAAACTAATATTATGAACTATCAATATCGCTAATAAGAGTATAATTATTGATCTACCATAATATAATATCATATCCATTGTGCAATAAGAAATAATGAGAATGACAACCAAGCCATATAAGAAAGCATATATTTATAAAATAATATCAATAACACTCTAGTGTGTAAAGAATAATAGTTCCCATCAATTACACCATCAAAAAAATCTTGATAAACCTCCTTAGACCTCCTAAAACTACTTAGACATCTTAACTACTTAGACCTCCATAAACCTCTTTATTTCCTTCTTAGACCTCCCAAATAAATGACCATGTGTGTGTGTGTGTGTGTGTGTGTGTGTGTGTGTGTGTGTGGTGTGTGTGTGTGTGTGTGTGTGTGTGTGTGTGTGTGTGTGTGTGTGTGTGTGTGTGTGTGTGTGTGTGTGTGTGTGTGTGTGTGTGTGTGTGTGAACACCACATCTAGTGGTTGAGAAGGATGGTGTCACAAACCTATCTATCATAGGTTCCCATCTTGACCCAATATATTTTAAAAGCTACTTCTTCTCCCCCATACAATGCACACTGTGCACATTACAACATATATGTGTGTGTGTGTGTGTGTGTGTGTGTGTGTGTATACATATGTATGTATATATATATACATATATATGTATATATGTATATATATGTATGTATATATATATACATACATACATATACATATATACATACATATATATATATACACTAAACACACAAACCATCATTGGTAAAAAACCAAACCATCATAATAATTTTGAAAGATCAAAAGTCAAAATAATGAATTTAAGAGTCAATAATCCAGTGAAATAAGAAAATATAAATAAAAAAATCATAAATCAAGTTCATAATAAGTTGGTGCCCATAAGAAAAATAGATTCAAGTCATAATTATCAAGTCATCAAAAAATAAAATAAAATAAAATTATAATAAAATGTAAATCCATTTACTTTAAGTTCAGTAAAATAGCTTATAAATTTTTAAAATTCCAAAAGGATAATAAAATTCAAATTCAAGTTCAAGGACTAGCACTCATTCTCAAAGTAAAATAAAAAACATCACATTACTCAAACTATGTGAGTATAAATGTCACACAAGGGGAGAAGGAATAAATAAAAATCAATCACCTCGTAGAGGTGAGAAAATAAAAGTAACTCAACTACCTCCCTTAGGTAGGAGAAAACATCACATCATCCTCCATACACCTCTTAAAAGAGCAACATGATTACCTTCTAGAGGTAATAAATTAAACTCAAATACCTCCTAGAGATAGGATAAACAATAATATTAGTAATCCTCCCTATGCCTCCCAAAAATAAGTTTTGATATATCTATACAAAAATAGATCAAGTATGAAACTCATACTTGGAACCTAGTGTCATAAGTGCCCCAAAAAATCTACCAAATGTCTCAAAGTCTTTGAATCACCTGATATACAAGTCTCTCATCAGATAATATGTCATTTTTGATTTTGCACTTAACTCAAATGATTTTTTTTAAAACACTATCTTCAATCCTAGTTTTTTGTTCTAATACAAATTAATAGTGTGTATTGATAACTCTTATGTAATACCATTAATTCAAATATATTATTAGTTTCACTATCACAATTGGTTCTTAATAATATATCATTTTTCAATCTCTATTAACATGTCCAAGGTGGGCTAATCATATATATATATATATATATAATTACACTCACATTTACAACCAATATTCCATGCTAAAATGAAAACCCAAGTGATCTGTAATCACAACATAAATGGTCATCTCAAGAGAAAACTAAATAGCTTACTAACTCTCTCATAAATAGGAAGGCACATTCATTTTTCATAATGAACAGGGAGAAATAAAAAATTCAATCAAGACCCTACCCACACACTTACTCTTGAATCACTTTAGGTTATATGTAAGGTTCAACTACATAACTTGAAGATAATAATAAAATTTCCAACACTCTTTTTTAAAACACAAGACCTCCAAACCATACTAGTACCAATTGGTTATTTAAAAATAACATATACAAGGTTAATAATGCACTAGGATTAACTAATTTCCATAACTACAACATAATAAAACAAAGACTCTTTATAACCTCATCGCTTATACTCAACCAAGATGAACAACAAAACATTAACTAGAGCATACTAGCTTAGAGACACCACTGTTAATAATTTGATTTAAAAAAATCAATTTTATCATATTGTTAAGTATGAACACATTCTATTATTAGATCCATATTCACTCAATGAAATAATACCTAATCATTATAAATATATGGGGTATATTTCAAAGTATATATTTACCTTGTACACATACAAACATACATATTTTCTCCATATATAGTTATTTTCTTCTAATGACCAGAAAAACTAACCAACATAAATATTCATTTAATGAGACATGAGAGAAATACAATCAACTATAAAATTTCAACATCATTCTATACAATTTAGGTTCCAATGGTCCATAGTGGCTAGATACTCTAGCACTTACAATGGTCCACAATGTCTAGATATTCTAGCACAATAGTAAATAAATAACAAGTGGGATCTCTCTAACATGATGCTCCCATTCACCAATGAAATGAATCCTACAACAAAAATTTAGTGATTCTAGACATATTCCATGTCTAGAAGTACATACATTATCACCATGTCATTCCACTTGTAAACACATAAATAGAAGATTCAGAATAAATGTAGTGGAACACCAAACATTCTAGAGATCTTAACGTTTAATCATGCTTTGATACCAAAATATAATGCCCAAAATTTACATCTCAAGCACACACAAAATCACACCAATTTTTTTCTAACACTCCGAAGAACATAGTAGCTCATATGTACATAATGGCAGTGACACTAACATGCCAAACAACTCAAGCAAAAATAAGAATATGACATCATTACAAAGTCATGGTCTAATCGGTTATGCGTCGATCTATTACACAAACCAAAGTGCACAAAAAATCAATACTCAAATACAACGTAAATCATTTAATGTCATTTAGGTTCTATCAATTTGGCATAACATAAATTATAAATATTTATAAGGTAAGCAAAGATGCTTAAGGCTAGTTAGGTTTCAATTCTCTTTATAAATTTGCTAAGAACCCCACAACTAAGCAGAAGATAAATTTTATAATTTCAACTTCATAATAGGTAAGGATCAACTAATAACTCTAGGGACATTCACAATTATATATTATAGAATAATATCAATCAAAATGATTATTTGAGTCAATACCAATATTAAACATGTTAAAATTACTCTTAAGGCTACAAGAATTCAACAAGTCTAAATAGGCTACAAAACAACACTAAAATAAATACCCAAAAAAAGATTTACATAATTATAAGGTAATGGGTCAAATTTATATAATAACATCAAAACGAAATAAGTATTATTTCATAACATGGATAGTTGGAATGAAGAAAAGGAATATTGAACCAAATAACACTTAATGATATTTTCTACCATTCTCAAAAAATAGTTACAAATAGGGTTCAAGGAGGGATCACTAAAAATATCATATAGAGTTGAAAACAAGATATGAAAATTTATTAGTGAATGTAAAACTCAAATTAACAAGTTATAACTTTTAAATTCAAGAACTATTAAACTAGGGGATTATTACAACACCCTTTCTAAAGCAACTTCGCTGATGAAAATTAGAATCAACAGGAAATTCTTGATTAAACTAGGTTCGGAAAAAGGGTCACTAAAAATAGGAAATATAAATAAAATCTAAAAATAAAGGCTCTTATATAAAATTAAAGATAAAAAGAATCACTATCAAACTTTAGTTTCTCTTTAAGACTCCTCTATCTATTTTTGGCAACAAAAGTTTTGAATTGACTTCATAGGTTGGAAAAGGATATTAGGTGTAAAAATTGCCAAATGCCTTTAAAACCAAATCCACTAAAAATTATCAAAATAGGGTAGAAAAATGATGGTTATAAAACTTAATTCACATATGATAAGTCTATAGGTTACAAGTTTCCTTTTCATAAAATATCATGTTTGGGTATTACTTTTGAAACCATTTCTAAATTGATTTAGTTAATTTTCAAATAGAAAACTCTTAGTGTAAACTTGCACTGAATCTTATAAAAGTGCATGTAATTGTCTAACCATCAACAAATGCTCCCAGAAAATGATATATCTATATGTGTGCTTTTTAATATAGGAATAAAGTCTCAAATTCATTTACACTCTAGTAACAAGATTTCAAATGATACAATAAGACCCGCCATGATCAACTTATCCAATTTGGATTTATACAATGATGAATCTATGAAAATAGAATATTTATGTTAAACACTCAATAATAATCTAGGTAATATTTTATTAACTTTAATCATTAATTTTAAATGTATATGTTTAACTAAATGTTAATTATATAATTAATACAACATATTAATATTAATCCATAATTTCACAATGCCAAAGTAATTTAAACTCATTATAATTCATGTCTATAATTACCAATATTTTCTTTTTAGGTATTATGTTATTGATGTTATTTTACTATTAAAATTGTGCATTCTCAACACTAACTCTATCCTCCAACTCTGAACCTTATATATTACAACATTTGTTTATCCAAATGATTGCTACTTTTCACTTAAATAATATTTAATTGACCTACTCAACAAGGTTCTCAACTAATAGATAAAATAGTTTCCAAATCATTATTAAATAGTTTCCAAATAATTATTTGAAGTAAATAAATTAGTCAAACACTAGCCTACATCTATTGTCAATGCATAAGTGTTACAGACAAATCTTTTATAATTTAGATTAAGGAATATCATTGTACATTAATATCCTTGAATAATACAACCATTATAGCTATCTAGTACATAAGTTATAACATGGATCCTTGTAATGGTAAGTCAACTTAGGTTAATGACAATCTTCAAGAACAAAAATTTATAAATATACCAATTGAACAACATACATATAATCATCATTTATTCAAAACTCCAATCAATCATACACGACACTATTAACTTCAATATAAAAAAATTATAGCTTTATACTTTATTTACCACAACAAACTTGCCAACCTACATTATGAAAAAGTCAATAAGGGGGTCATCTTATGCTGTGCAAGAGACTTATCCCTCTTAAATACTTCATTTTTGCAAATTAATACACAAACTAAATAAAAGTATGAACTACAAAATAAATAATATTGTGATAAATTTAATACTAAGTAAAAATTATGATTAATTTTATCAAGACGAAGACTATATAATTGGTACCCAAGTTCATCAACAAACCAATGTAGATAATTACAATTTTAATACACTAACACCACAATACACCAATATAAATGAAAACAATCAAACCACTCTAACACAACAATACTTTCATATAAAAAATATTTTTACAAACATTGCAAGTGCATTAAATTTATGAGTTTTCCTCTAGGAGTATACAAACAAACTGAAAGATCTTATACATTGGTTTCTATTCACAAATTAATCTAATTACTAGAGAAAGAGATAACTCATGTCATACCTATTAAGGTTAAAATTGATCTTATCATATTCTCAAAGATCCTATAAGTGCGCTAAATAGATAAAGCTTCAATTTAGCTATCAAAAATAACATATATATATATATATATAACATCAACAAACTTCCTATCTATAAATTCATCTAAAAGGATTTTAATCAATCTTATCCATATGGAGAGTATCCAAATTAATTGTATTCTTAGATCCCTTTAAAAATGTCACTTCATGAAATGTATTTAACTTAAAATCCATGTAATGCCATTCTATAATTCTATATAGTTATCTAAACTTAAGTACTTATTAAATATAAGAGTTCAAACCTGAATCCATTTAAACACGCTAATTTCTTCCACACCTAAATATGATCAAGAGTAGTAGTGGTTGGAGGATTAATACTTACTTATTTTACATATGTATATATACATCTTGTATTTATATAGTATTTATCTATCTAAATATATTCAATTTATAATTAATTGCATGAATATTTTTAAAATATTGTGTGTGTGTGTGTGTGTACAACTCATATCCATATTTATAATAATATATGTTCATGTGCTACAAATAAATTATCTTTACTAAATATGGAAAGAGAACACATATATACATATTCATATATTTATATAACTTACAAATTGTGTGTGTGTGTGTGTGTGTGTGTGTGTGTGTGTGTGTGTGTGTGTGTTTATGTACACATGCAAACACACACACAAAAAAACACAAATTTGTATATTTAAAAATTAGTATTTATTATTAAAAAATCTAGAAGAGCAAATGGAAAGTAAATTAGGGAGTTACAGGAGATATAGTGTTTGTATATTTATTTATTTATTATCTAAATAAAATAGATAGATTTATTAAACCAAATCATAATGAGATTATATCTCAAATTTAATATACTCATTAGTTTGGAAAAACCTCATGGATTTAAGAGAAAAAGAAACCCCTTGCCTATTTTTTTGAGTTCTTTGCTTCATTCTTTTTCGACACTACTTCCTCCTCTATATTCATTCTTTATTATTCATTATACCTGCACCTATTTTTCTCCTTTGTAAAAATACCCAAAATTGACCCTCTCTCTATTAGGTAACTTTTTGATGGGAAAAGACATGCTTATTTTTTTAGGGTTAGGGTCTACACTCTTTTTCCTTTTATTCATTAATGGGTTTGTCATTAATTTTATTTTGATTAAGTTAATTATTACAATGAGAAAATCAAGAAATTTTTTATATTAAATTTATTACCAAACTAATAATACTATTCTAACTAATATTAACATATAAATATACTCATATGAATACATATACTAATACTATAAATACTGGAATAATAATATTTAATTCAAAATTATTTATTTATTCAAATTAATAATAAATATGAATATTTTTTTATTTTATCTTATTATTTATAAAATACCATTTTAATGTACATATATTTATATAAATATGTATTTATATAAAATATTATTTACACCTATTATTTAATATTACCTAATCTTGGTCACAATCATAACAATGTTATTATTACCAATTTAAAAGTGGATATAGTTGTTGAAACACCAAGAATATATAAGTTAAATAATTAGTACCAGCTTAACATAACATTTTTACTCAATGGGTTCAAGCAAAGTGTTTGAATAAACATAAATCCAGTCTAATTAACTTGACAAAAGTGACTAATTGACATAAAAATGCCTAGTAAGGCATAAACATCACATTAAATGATAATAAAAATCATTTTTGGCATTAAACATAGACATCCAAAGATGGTCCTACATTAGTCTCAATGAACCTAATTCCAAGTAACCACGAAAAGGTAACCAAGATCAATATTAATGATCAATCACAAGACATCTCACTCACAAGTCATGCACATGAACACACTCAACACATTGTAATCCAAATGATGTCATGTTAACAAAAAAACATTGTAGAGCTTGGCAATGGTATTAATTTGATATTTTAATCTATTTGTGAAAATTGGAATATAGTGATCTAATTATAAATGGGTGCATTATTAGTTATGGAAAATCTAAAATCTTTATTAAAATATGAAACTAGCTTTTTTACCTTACCATATCCCTTAGTTTTATGTTTATTTTGAGATAAGAATATCTCCTTCTAACTTAAAAGTTGATGAAGTTAAACTTAGTTATGCCTTGAGATTAAATTTATTGAATTATTTTAGATATGTGAAAAAGAGACCCTTTTATCATATTTAAATTAAACCTCTAGTGGTAGCTCTACATCTATTAGAGATCTATTCCAAGTAGGATACATCATGGAACCTAATACATATAGCATGTGCCATAGATTATCCTAAAAAAATCTTAAGATGGGAGGATACAAGTCCCTTATTATCCTCAAAATATCATAAGGGCACCCATTCTGATAGCTGTACCCAAGGTCATATTTTTAGCATGATAACACATTTTCCAAAAACCAATATGATTTACTTGCATGAAAATTATAATTCCATGATGATGTAGCTTTTATATCCAAAGTTAATTATATTGTCACAATGTATGATTTTTCTAACAATGAATTCATTCAATAATATTTTTTTTATCTTATGTAAATTTACCAGCTTACCATCAAAAGAAGAGACATCCCTTTAATTTTAATAACCCTCCATATTTTTGGTATTTGTATCCTTCACATATTGATGAAAATGTTTAATTAGATAGTTTCTATTAACTACCAGTTACTCCATATATTGATAATCGATCTACATTAAGAAAATTTTGAAATGAACACTAAACTATAGTGAATAAAATCATGTAGGCGAGAACCAAAAATCATGATTCACATTAGTAGGAGGATAGGTATGATGGCCCAAGTGGTTCCATCCAAACCCAATCGGTACAATACCTAATAAAAAAGAAGAAAATAATGGTATTGGTTTATGTTTGGGCTTTATTTTTAAAAATAATGATTAAAATGAAGATAAGTGTTATTGGGATGAATGGGAACAAATCAATGAATTTATATGTTGAATTCCATCCTCTAGATCCATATATATGTGACAAAAAATTTCATCTAATCATCCTTGATATAGTAGTATACATATCCTCTTTTAAAATGGAAAATAACCCAATAGGTAAATTTATGGGATCTAGATCAATAATTGATGTCTTAAAAAGTTGGGATAAATAAAATGGAAGACAAAAGGACATATCAAGATCTAAGTTCTGACCAAAGGTTTATTATTGATATCATTTTCAAACCATGAGGATTGTGTTATAATCATGTTGGGAGGGTCATGATTTTGAGGTAAGTCAAGATTATTATTAATAAAATTGAAAATAGGCTTTGACCAAGATAAGTAAAATATAAACATAGTTTCAATTTGGGTTAGTCTACTAGGTTTCTAATTAAAATACTATGAATATAAATTCATGATCGGTATTGATAAAACCTTTGTAAAAGTAATTAATTTTGGTATGATTACGAAACCAAGTAAAATACTAGTCTATGCCAAATTTAGTAAGAATTCATATAATCATAAAGATATAACTTCATCTATCAAACCTTCCTCTATGTTTAGACATTGGGTGCAACAAATAGAATATGAAAATAATTTTTAATATTTATAAACTAACATAGAGTATGACCTGTGGTTAAATATTTTACAATTAATAATAATAAGTAGATGATATAGAAGAATATGTATAAGAACACCCTTCCCAACCCATATGATAAAGGAATAAGGAAGAAGATAAATTGAAGAAATTGGAAGAGGAAAATTTCAATAGTAGGCTATAAGCCAAGGAACATGGAGAGGATTTCTCTATATTAACATATGTTTAAGGAATGTATTTTGAAGAAGGAACTAATTCTAAAATAAATTAGGATAAAGATAAGGAATTTTAGTTTCAAATAAAACATAATGAATTGAAATAACTACACCACTAAATAAATAAAATTATATAAGATGAAAAATAATAAGATAATAACATGATGGAATACATATATCCTAAATAAAATTACTCAAATAATTATAATAATGAGATATACACACAAAAGGTAAGAAAAATTTTAATCATCTCTCTCTCACTTTTTATCTAAAAAAATTTATCTACATAAAAATGAAGAGAAAAGTGGCTCTTATTCTATATAAAAAAACTTCGGATTTTGATTTAATACGTAAAACTATGTTAGAACTAGAAAAGGTTTTACCATTCTCTCTAGATTATCCATTGGACAAAAGATAATTCTCCTTCAACAATATTGAAACATAGTAGTGAATATTCATGTGTAATATTAACAAGATTCAAAAAAAATAGTTGACATAGGATTGGAAGTTAAGAAAAGAATTATGAGTCTTAAGGAAATTTGAAATAATGAAACAATGAAGGATATACCTAATGGAAAGAAAATTGCATTATAACTAAGAGGACACAACAGACCAACAAAGCACAAAATGAATATCATATAATGGATTATAATAAGTAAGAATAATTGAAATAAATAGAGGATACTTAGAAGTCACAATAAATATCATTGACCTATTTTTATTTCACTACAAGAAATAAAAAATGTCTGAAAAATAATTTTTTTGAAACCATAAAATAAAATATGGAAAGACACTTCCTACATTGGTGTAAGTTAATTATGTGCCTTAGGTGGGCTGGTAAATTTTTGGTAGCCTCAGGTTGTAGATAGAGAAGTTATGATAAAAATAACCATCATTTGGAAATACTATTAACAAACAAGCAAGATGGATTTATATGGATTATATATAATATTTATGTTCATAATTATTGTACATGAAGAATATCTCTATGAAAGGAATTGAAATAAAATAGAATACATTTCAAATATTTTATATGGATTCTGGTTGGTAATATTAATACTCCTCTCTCCCCCTTGGATAAGAATGGAAGTACCTAGGACTTTATTGATAGTATGGAAGATCTAGCAAGTTTTATCTCAAAATTTGGTTTGATGGATTTAGAGATGAGAGGATAAAGTTTCACCTATAAAAATATATGATTAGGGGATAATATTATTTAGGTAGAATTATATATATTTATTGTCTCAATGAACTATCTTATCTCTCAATATTTCTATCTTTCTTCACTATCCAAAGCAGGATTAGATCATAACCCTCTTTTTCATGATCTAGAACTTGAATCTAAGAGAGAAAAGAATACATTTAGATTAGAATATATGTCTTTTTCATCTAAAACTAGAATAAATAATAAAGTAATGGTGTAAATTATAAGTGAAAATTTTAACCACGTTCAAGGTTTCTATTAATTAAAAAAATGTAGATCCAATTTTTAAAAATGGAATAAATATACCTTTGATAATATTTGTGAACAAGATAAGATAATTATGAAGTATTTAATCAAATTAAAAAAAAAAAATTATACTAATGGAATGCATAATTATTTATTTGCAAAATATATCTTTTTCTAAGAGATCTCTAATTCCTTGTAGTGAATGATGAAACTTTCTAGAGACAAAAAGTGAGAGCTTTATGGTTGTTGGTAGGTGATATAATCACCAAGTTATTTCATATATCAACCATGAGACATAGGAGTTACAAATAAATTAATTATAACTCTAAATTAGATGGAAAACTTAGTTTATATATTAATGTTATTAAAAAATAGGCAACTGATGAATTGGAAAGTAATACAAATGTAGAGAATAACATATTAACATATTGGAATACATCCCTTATATTCTCTCATATATGGATAATTATTATATTACAATACTTGTTTATAATTAATAAGTTAAATATGTGGTGTTTTCTATGGGAGGAGATAAAGCCCTTAGTCTAGATGGATTTTCACCTACCTCATTTCAACATTTTTTTGGAGATTGTCAAGTCAAATGTTGTTACAATAGTGGATATGTAAATTATATGAGAGATAAAAATAATTTTTTAGTTTTTATGCATAAAAATTATGGATAAAAATATTTTAAAATATTTTATACCCATAAGCTTATGCAACATTATCTATAAATTTTGTACTAAGATTATAGCCCTAAGGATGTAGTTAATACTTCCTTTGATCATATCACAAATAATAAAAGGGATTTGTTCAAGGCATGAAGATAAATGAGAAAGTAATCATAGTTCATGAAGTTATCCACTAAATTTATAAGAGTAAAAAATTAGGTATTATCTTTACAATGGATATAAACAATGCTCATGATAGGGTATCATAAAATTTTATTGACAAGGTCAAAGAAAGATTCGGTTTCCACAAAAATTTTATAGCCCTAACCATTACCTACATCTCTTATCCAATGTTCCAAGTGTTAATTAATGGAACACTAGTGTATTTTTACCATTTAAATATTATTTAGTAAATGAGACCTCATTTACCCATATATAATAATTATCATGGCTAAGGAATTAGGAATAAATTTCTCTCCAGCTCTTGGTATCAATATAATAAAAGGATTTGAAATAACTTCCTCTATTGGTTTGGTTTCTCATCTATAATTTTTTAGGACACATTAATTATAGAAGGAAAATATATAAAGGAAGAAAAATAATGAAGTAAAATTATAAATTTTTATGAATAATTTTCATTTGAGAAAATTAATCTAGATAAGAGTACAATTTTATTTCTCAACACTCCCTAAGAGCATGAAAACAAAATTTTAAGATGTCTAGGATACCAAGCTAAAGAAGTTCCATCTTCTTATTTAAGCATGTCTATTTTTAAGGGTAAAATGTCTACTCATGTTTAAAATCATATGCATGATATATTTTAGTGAATGTTATCTAATTTTAAATCCAACTTCTCATTCAAGAAGGTAATTTATATATCTTTAAAATTACTCTCCAAAGTCTCCCTATTTATTTTATTTTTATATTCAGACTAATAAGGAAAGTTGAGGATAATATTGAGAAAATTAAAATACTATTATTATGAATAGGAACTAAAGATAATAATTTAATATCATTGGTCACTTGGGATAGAGTATGTCTCCTCAAATAATATGAAGGTTTAAGGAATTGAATATAGAGATCTATGAAAAATTATATCCTATATAAAATTGGCTGGATATTTATAAAATAAATTAATAAATGGATGGGTATTTTAAAGATTAAATATTTGGATAGTTATAAAGTTGAGATATTCATAAATGTTAAATATCTACATCTAAGTTTATGCTTTTAGAAAAATATTGTTGAAATCATGATATTATTATGGAAATGACGTAAATGGAATGTGGGATCAAGAAAATAAAAATTATTCCAAGAAGATATATTGATAATCAAATTTCCTCTAAACTCAACTAGACCTTGGGGAAAATTAAATAGCCCTATCAAATGATCAATGGGAGAAATGATCATGAACTACATTAAAGAGGATTTCAATTAAAACATGGAAAATAAAATTTGAATTTAAATAACCCTGAATACTTCTCTCATATAATTTATTGGAATCAAAATTTAAAAGGATTCCATATTAGTCAAATTGAGAGAAAACATTAGTTGGTATGGTTAGCAACATATTATGGTAATTAATATCACATCCTACTATTTCATCGATTTAAATTCAATATTAGATGGATTCCTGTGAAATAAATATTGTGATAAATACCTTATTCTAAAATTAAACTTTTTTTTATAGGTAGAAATCCAAAATAAAATTATAACCTAGTATAATTTGATAAATATAGGTTTAATTATTCCAAACAAATGTGTCTTATGTGAAAATTATGTTTAATCTATCTATAATATCTTGTGGAATGTCCCTTTCCTTATGAAACATTGAGGAATAATTTAATTTTAATTGGGTATATTCTACATCCATCTTGGATTTTATTCTTTAGTGGTTACCTCCAATATCTATCTTTTAGTTGAGTAAAATTTTGGAGATATCCCTCCCACATATATTTTAGGGATTATGGTGATAAATAAGTTTAAGAATATTTCAAGACACGAAGTGAAGTGAAACCATAGGAGGATCAATAATTTTTGAGGTAATTATAGATAATGATCTATGATGAAAAATAATGAAAAATAGCAAATAAATGAAGATGAAACTAGGATAGCTTCAAACTAGAAACTTAAACATATAGATGACTGAAAGGAGGAAATAAAGTTGACCAAAAATGAGTTAAATGGTTATGCCCTTCTCCATATTGGGTCAAATTAAACATTAAAGGTACCTCTAGAGGCATGAAATATGTAGTGGAGTTATTAGGGATAGTAGAGAGAATCTAATTATAGGTTATGCATTAGTATTGATATCCAATCTAATAATTATTTAGAGGCTAAACTAGTTTTATAGGGATTGCAAGTAAAAATATTAATTAATTTCACTCACCTATCACTTGAAGGGTACTCTCTTAACATTATAAAATTAATTATGCAAAAAATTCCCCCAATTTGGACCATTAATAACAATATTATAGATGCAATACTGACCTTATAATCCTTTGAAGAAGTTACCATATGGCATATTCATAGGGAAGGAAACAAGGTGGATGAATGGTTATCTAACTAAGGGATATTCATCTCAGGTCTCAATAAATGGTTAAATATTCAAGCCTTACCTTATCCCATGGTCTAATTATCATGTGCTGAAACTAAAAGGTAATCAAACTCTAGAACTAGTTTACCTTGTATATTCATTTTTGACCTTTTTAGTAGTTAGGTTTCATATGTTCAGTCAATTATTTAGAAACACCCTCATTTTTTATATCACTATAAGGAAGTATTTTTTAGGAGACCTAATTATTTCCTTAACCATAATTTATAAGACCCCATTTATTTGTTTTTGGATCCATGTAATAAGTATTTATATTGGGTTATGATTTGTGTTTATCTCTTGAGGCCTAATGACAAGTATTATAGGAAAATAAAGAAAATTATTTGTTTTATCTATTTACCTCTATCTGTGGCATGATTATCTCACCTCTATTGTATTGTAAAGATTGTGTTAATCCCATAAATAAATTTTTGAACCTAATAGAGATATCCCCTATATCTCTAATTTCTTTTCCACTATTGAAATTAGTAGTATCATTCATGATGATGATGATGATATATATATCTATGTGTGTGTGTGTGTGTGTGTGTGTGTGTGTGTGTGTGTGTGCGCGCGCTACTTATTGAAATTAATTATTAAATTGATTAAAATTTTTGAGGATGAAAAAAATCAAAAGATAAAAATATTTTGTATTATAATGGGCAGAGATAGAGTTAATGTTGAACCATATTCTTGTGAAGGTGTGATGAAAAATCCCATGGCTTGGAGTATTTTAAGATAAGTATAATTGACATAATTTATTGATAGAATAATGTGATTTGATATAATGTGTTGCTACTTTTAAAACACACGCCATTTTTAGTCTAAAAGTGGGGACCCTCTTTTTTTTTGGAGTCTAATCATATACCTTTCAATATTTCATTGTGATTATTAGTTTAAATCAACATTCTTATAAATATACTATATGATTAGATAAAAATGATTGGATGGGTTTATTTTAATGTCTTTTCATTTATTCATTATAGTCAAAGGTTTCACCTAGGAATGTATTCATTTAAATATTTGAATTTACATCAATCTACTACGTATTAATCTAATTTTTGGCTTTTATTTTGAAATAAATTTTATAACTTAATTTTATAAAATTTCACCTTAGGGTTGTGCAAATTACTTAACTTTTTAAAGTTTTATATTTTGAAACATTTTTATCCATTTCTACTTTAATTTCAATCTAAATGACTAAATGTTTATAAGTTTTTACCTTTTAACTTAGTTTATTCTCATAAAAATGGATGAAATTGGCTTTGGAATCAAGTAAATGACTAATTAGTTGTGCAATTTCTATTTTATACTTGGTATTTTTAAGGAATTGACCTTAGCCATTTATTTTCAAATACTTAGCCACTTGTTTACAAATACTTAGTTGTTTTTTTCAAATTATTATCCATTATTTTTTTAACTAAATTTGATGAATGTGCCTTTCCATATTGTGTTTGTAAGTACCCAAAGGGAGTCATCAAAACTTTTGCACATCCAAAATTTGTGAAGACTTAGGTCTTTAAAAAAAGTGTCATGATAACAATATTTAAAAAAATGTTCCAAGACAAATTTTGTGAAGACCAATAATAAGCTAAAGTAATTAAGAAGGGAAAAGAGGATCATACTTTTTCAATAATTTTATCCAAAGTTTGCGCTAGTGAGAGTCAAAAACTTCAAAAAAATTGTTAAAATTTCTAGGTATTTAGAGAAAATGTTGCAAATTAGTCAAAAAAAATGGTTTGAACAAAAATTTAAAACAAAAGTCATGAATAAGTAAGATATTATCAATCATTTCATAATAATTTTATAATCTTTTTTATCTTTGAAAAACATTTTACAAATAATAGTCAAATTTTTTTTTGCAAACAAAAGTTCTAAAGATGAATGCCTAGATAGAAGTTGCAATAATAAAAATTCTAAAATCTAAGGAAAAAGTTATAAAATAAAAGAATAAAAGTTGAAACTTTTGTTTTAGGGCTCAAAGATAAAACTTCTAAAGTAAAATCCATGTGACAACTCTTCACAGAGACTGAAAACATGGAAGCTTTATGCCATTGACCATTGGCCTATAGTTTAGAGAGATGAGTTAATGACACATGTCCAGAAAAAATAGTACCCAAGAGGATATATATATTCCATGATTAAGCTTATCAAAACCCTAAAATCTAACCAACTAGTGCTCCCTTGTGTCAGACATGTTAATCTCCTAATTCTGATAAAAATATCAAAACTCAAGGGATCCTAATACAATGAATAAATTACATGTGGCATATAATCAAAATATTTAGTCTCCTAGGCCTGATAGAGATTTTATAACCTATGAGATCCTAAATTATCACAACATGACATGTGTCTTAACTAGGCATATTAGCAAGTGGGGTCCTAAGGTCCCAAAAAGCTCATAATGAACTATAAGTGAGGATCAAAGGTCAATGAAAAATGGACATGTTAGTTGGGTATCCATCAAGGCATGAGCCTAAATTTGATATCCCATATATCCATCAAAACTAATAAGAAGATGAGAATGGACTACACATACAATTTGATTTATAGAATCAAATCACAATCTAATTGAGTCGTGAATAAGATAAGAATTCTTAACATGACTTATGCATCAAGATTAAGTATGAAGCATAAAATAAAAAAACATATGCCTTAAATAATAATGTATATAAATTCATAAGATGTGGGTGAGTAACTATCCTAATGCAATCTTAACTACATTCCCCATAGCCACTATTTTTTTATTTAGTCTAGCATGGTTCTCAATATTTTCATGATACAATTGAGTGGGATTCATTCCCAAACAACCTCAAGTGGGTTGACCACATTAATGATTGATGAAACATCCCAATTAGTGGGTGAATTAAAATTTTAATTTACATTTGAACTCCTCAGGCCTACATACCTATATAATAATATCTCTTTCACCATAAAAAGCATTGGTTCTTTGTGGATTGTGAAAGGGGACATACAGAACTAGAATTTTTATTAATTTTTAGAAGAATTTCTTCCCTTTTATTTATTTAGTATTGTTGTTACATGGTTATTTAATAAGTCTTAGATAATTTTATGAATTCTAAGATATTTTTAATTGAAAGGAAAATCCTAATAATTGGAAGACTATTGAGATTGTGTGGTCATTCCTTGTGCATTTTTATGGTAGTTATGTCCTTCCTTCTTATAGTCACTCTCCCCTCTAGAATCTTACACCATATTTAGTTGGAGTTTTTATAGTTATGGATTAAATAAATATTAAGTTCCTGGGGTTCACTTAGTTATATAACTTCAAGTTCATTTATGTTGACAATAGGCATTTTATCTCTTTACCTCTGATCATTTTCTCTTTCTTCTTTATTAGGTTAATTTAGGAACATAAAAATATAAACTTAACTATTTATATTGATTTATTTTATATAAATGTATCAAATTTTATCATAATTATTACATTATTTAATTCATAGACATGATTAACTAATGATGGAAGTCCACTTGTGTTAGGAAGTAAATATTAGAAGTTTGATCTCTCTAAGAGGCTGGACCCTAAAAATGTATCCTAAGAGAATTATGTGGCATATTTTGAATCCCTTAGAGTTAATTAAGAATTAAATAATTAAAATAATCCCCTTATAATGGAATAATTTTTATCATATGACTAATTGAATACAAGTATACTAAGACTAGGTACATTTAGACCTTGGGGAGGTATTTTATCACAAGCTTTCCCTCCTTTCAAGAGAGGCTAGGGATTAAAAACCCCTTGAATAATTATTGGTTGTGTCAAAATGCACATCAATATTATTTGAGGTCCCTAAAGAATAATTTATCATAGTACTATCTGACCATAAATAAAATTTAGCATATTATGCCAATCCCTTGGGTTTCTTCCTAAAATTTTCTTCGTAAATTTCAAAAAATCCTTATTTAATATTTCAACCAACCCATTACCTTATGGATAATGACTTGAAGAAAATTTAAGAGTTACTTGATAATCATAAGTTCATTTAAGAAATTATAAGGAGGATAAATTAGGGCCATTATCAAATACCTTCATGGAATGCATAACAAACATTATAGTAATGTGTTCTTCTAAGAATTAAATGACTATGTCTATGGTGTAATTATCAAATGGTTGGGATTTAGTACAACAAGTAAAATAATCCATCACTATAAGGATTAAATTTTTTATATAAAAATAATTAGAATTGATTCCCCCACTAAGTCTAATCCCCACTTAGCAAAGGGTCAGGCCTTGATGACCAATAATGGTGGCATAGTTGGGGTGCATTTAATTGATACAATAACTTATGAGATGTGGCAATTCCTCACATGTAGATGTGCAACATAAAAAATGTGTGGCTAATAATAGCCTTATTATAATATTATATGAGTGGTAGTACTTATTGAACCATGTTCGATATCATATTTCCCATGTAAATATCTAAGTATTACAACTACTTCCTCCTTATTTAGGCACCTTAAATATATGGTTTCATAATGTCATCTATAGAGAGTGGTAGTTTTGACCATGAAATGACTGATTCTTAAGCATAGTGCCCTACACTACATGGATTTTAGGTTCTTTTTACACTCATTATTGAGTATATATATGACTATATCTATGTACCAATCATTATGTAAGATGTCATGCACTGAGTACTATTGACAAATGACTTGGGGATCTACCCTAATGATGATTTGTAGAGTTTTTGTCCTCAAAAAATATTCATTGACTATAGATATAGTTATAAAACCTAGAGTATGTTCATCCATTTACCATGCCTTTCTCCTAATTCATTCTACATCAATAAGACCTTAAGTTAGATCAGGTACAATAATAAACACCTTGCTATGTATAATGTAATATTTGAAGTGTTTACTAGCCTTGATCAAAGTAAAGGATTTTTCATCAAGTGTGGAATATCTAAGTTCAACATTCTTGAGTGGTACACTCATGATGGACACCAGCCTTTCATATTATAAATCCTTCTTCTATGTTAACATGATAGCTGTAGATTGCTTTAAGGCAAATGAGTAAAGGTAGAAAGGTTGTGTGTAGTCTAGGCTAATGAGTATGTGCTTATTCATAATGGTATACTTGATTTTGTAAAAGTATATATTTTTTTAGTAGTCCAACAAACCTTGACATCATTCTTTATCATTTATTAAGTGATTTGATTATCTCAACAAAATATGAGATAAGTTTTCTTATGAAGTTGATTTTGCTAAAAAAACTCTTCAGTTATTTATTTGTGTTAGGCTATGATATTTTAAATATCACCACCACTTTATTAGGATGTGTGTGTGTGTGTGTGTGTGTGTGTGTGTGTGTGTGTGTGTGTGTGTGTGTGTGTGTGTGTGTGTGTGTGTGTGTGTGTGTGTGTGTGTGCGTGTGCGTGTGCATGTGTGTGTGTGTGTGATCCTATTAAAGATAAAATGGCTTAGTAGTTTACCTTTAGTTACCCTAAATATACATTTTTTGGTATTTAATGAAATCCCATGGTCTCTACATCTCTGTAACAATTTCCTTAGGGCCTTTTTATGATCTGATCTCCTCTTAGATAAGAATATAAGATCATCCATATACATAAATATGAACTTACCCATTAATTATTTTAATATAATATCCATATCCCTCTAAAATATAGAACCTACATTGATCAATCCAAAAGGAATTATTTTATGTGCATAGGTTCCCCACTTAATAGTGAAAGTTATCTTGATTATATCTTCATAATTGACTTTGACTTGATTATATCCCAAATACCCATCATGGAAGGACATCAGTTTGGCATTATTTATAATCTAAAACACTTCATCCAATGAAGGGAAGGGGTAATTATCCTTTTTTGAAGATTTATTGAGGTTATATAAATCAACACAATGTCTGATCTCCCCATACCTTTTCCTCACTTGTACCAGGTTGGTTACCCTTGTATAATGTCTTAATAGGAAGATGATCCTTGTTTCCAATAGTTTTTATACTTCATTAAAAACTAAGTGCTCTATAATTGGATTTATAGGCCTTTGTATTTTCCTAAATGGTTTGACTCTAGGATTAAGGTGAATAGTATGCATTAAATTGGAAGTGTTAAAAACCTTGAGATATTCAAAATCCATGCAATCACATTCATGAATTATTTGAAAGATTATAAAAAATATCATTTCTCTTCTAGGGTATAGGTGGTGCTTAAAATCACATTCATCATGTCATTTTCACTACCTAGGTTGTATTATTCATGCTACATACCTTTTTTAGAGGTAGACTCCTTCACATTCTACTTATAGTCTATATCTAATAAGATTTAAAGTGCGATCAAATTTTTAGGTATGTTATTTGGTTTTAGGTTCATCATCTTATCCTCATTTAGTTTAAATTACTATTGACCATCCTCATCCATGATTTTATATACATACACTTTAGTATTGGTTATGAATCCTAATCTATGCTAATCATCATTAAAGACTTGTATATTATCAATGTTATCTAAGACTGAAGGGGTAGAGACTAGCTTTACTGAGAACATTCTCATTCTTGAATGGGTAATGGGTTACTATGTACTCTTAGTAGCGTTCAATCCATATATTATTTAATTTTTTTGTATAGGCAATGTTTGAATGTCAAAGGTATCAAATTTTTTAATCAGGTTCCAAACTCTACTATGATACCTAGACAAGTGTTTTTCATTACAATAATAATGAATTCTAACCTATCTAACTACTAATTTAGATTCACCCAATACTTTGATATTATTTACTTTATTTTCAGGGGTGAATAGAAAACCATGGACCAATGCTTCATATTCAACCACTTATTAATGCAAGTGAACTACTGATGTTAATCCACTAGATAAAATTTCCCTCTTGGATTAATTAATTCCACCATAGCATCACATCTATTTATATACTTTGACCCATCAAATTTAAACATCCATAAATCTAGTACTATTGTTAATACTAGTGTCTTGGGGAGGGGTAGTATTAATACAACATTTACCTCTTTATGAATAGTTGACTTAAAATCATCAACCCTAGTTGTGCAATGGATTTTATTTACTTGTAAATAACACAAACATTATTCACTTATGTTTTATTTACTGTGCCCTAGACTATCACATGCAAGAGCAATATATAGGAAAGATACTAACTCAAGCACTTCATAAAAGTATTATTAATCTAGTAGATCCAATTTTTCCATATCTAGTCTCTATTGTACACTAAGCATAGTAATATAGAAAGAATTATGTGTTATTTCTTATTTATTTAGTAAATACACTCCCATTTCAGATTATTCACAAAGGATATTATTTATTTTATTATACTCAGTGGTTATATGAACCACCTTGTGTTATTTTTATATCATGATTTTGTTGGGAAAATGACACCAAGGTAGCCACATGTGTCTAAAATTAGTTGGCACATAGCCATTCAGATTCTTTGACTAGTCTTAACTCAGTAATATGTTGTGAGCATCTGGGATGTCCACCACTTATATATCAATGAATTAATAAATATTTGGATTAAAATATAATTACACATGGACATTGTTTAGCTCTCAAAATACCTTTACCTATATTTTATCTAATTAGATAACCTTTTAGTTTGACTTCATAGGCATCAGGGCCAATTATTGAAAAATAGCATAAGGCATGACATTCTATAAATTACCTAAATCAACCAAATAATTATGACAATTTTTGTTGAATATCCTAACTATTAATAGCAAAGAAGGTGTTTTAGTTTGTTCCTTATAGAGATAAACATGTCCATAAGAAACACTAGTAGATTCATTTCATTTATTACCAAAAATATCTTTCAAAATTAATTACCTTTGATTATAAATATGAAGCCACTCAAACATAGTTATATTAGATTTAGCTTTCTTAAGGTATTCAATGATATCTTTACTATTTTTGGTTTTCTCTAATTTCTTATTATTCAAGGTATATTTAGTGATATTTTGGGATGGATAAGAGGTTGGAGGTCCTTTGGGTAGAGAAGGATTATTACTTGAATTCACATTAGGTGGAACCTAAGTGTGATTTGGCTACTTAAATTTGGTCAACATGTTGGCTTAATTACTCCTTAGTTGGTAATTATTCACTTTCTAAAATTGTTTTAAATAATATACCTCCTCTAGGTTGTCCTCATGATCATTTTCATCTTCCAGTGTTAATTCACAAGTATCTAATACAAAGGCCATGCCTAGGTCCCCTCCTTCCTAGTTCTGATTATTATCAGGAGTAGGCACAATAACCATATTACCCACCTCTTTTTGTAATAATTTTTATGTATGAATTCCAAATAGTTGGTTTCTACATTGTGTATGTAACTATGCAATCTACCCCAAGTGTTTAATTCCATGTTCATGAAATTCATGAAATGGGGAGCATTGTTACTCTAGTTTCCATTATCAAGGGGACAAGGCACATTTCCATTATTAGGTCATGAATTCCATTATTTATTGGGTTTTTAGAAATTGAAATTCCTATCTTGAGACTAGTTATTAGTATTATTATAGGAATTCTAAAGTCCATGACTACATAATTTGGTCACATCATTAGATAGCTTCTCAAATAAGTGCTTCATATTACTCACTTCAGGATCTATGTTACCACTAGGTTGGTTTTCTAGTTGAGGTTGTAGGCTAGTATAGGCACAAGGGTATGGGCATTGTTAGCATTTTCTTAGGGACTCAAGTAGGATGGAATTACTTGTTGAGTGATACTAGTCATGACATCCCACTAATGCTTAACACAGTAGAAACACTATTATATGTCATAGGGCACATATGTTAGTTATTTGACTAGGGGACTACATGGTTGGTAGGAATGAAAGGTAGACCATAAGGTAAATAGTTCATTTAAATAGTATTATAAACCAAATTAAGGATTGCATATATGGATCCTATGATATGATTCATTATAGGTGTATGTTGTTATATAGATTGATTAATCATTGGTATGTGATTTCATACACCTAGTTGGCCCAATGAAGTCAAATCTCTAACTCCATAGCCTTTTAGAACCATCTATTATTATATTTTAAAAACTTTGTTATAGGATAAATAAATGATGCCAGGGTTGTTAGGGTTCTCCAAAGGAACATACAAGTCATTGAATTGAAAGCCCTAAGGTAGGTTTATATAGAAGCTCCTTCAGCCTAAAAGTAATGATCCTTTACAAGATGGTATAGCTTATGGAATTGAGCATTGAACATACTACTAGGCTCATTTTATTCATTGTTTGTAGATATAAATTAATTTTATAGGATTATCAAGTCAATAGGGAGCCTAAAATGGATTAAAAATACAATTTATAACCGAACCCAAGTAGTAAAAAAATTGGTAAGTAATCCAAGATACTAAGCATACATTTATTCCCCTAAGGAGTAGGGAAATATCATATGGGCAACATCTTCATGTTTGACCAAGGTTTTTATCAAGGCATGAATGTGTTCCTCTACTGTGTGGACACCTCCCATTATGAACTTCATACATAACTTGTTTAGATTTTTGAGAAAATCATGAGCCATGATTGAGATAGACACATGAAAATAGCCTCATTTTCTAGGTTAGGACATGTTTTCATTTGGTAAATACAAGGGGATTATGAATAGGTTAATAAAATGGGTAAACATAGATTGGTGAACTACTAGCTAACTAGATAGGATTGAGTCTTTCTTTCCCTTTGTTAGCTCTCTATTTTGGTATTTTATGGTTAGGGAGTTTTAAGAGATCCAAGTCATCCTTAGAAGAATTTAATTAAGTATTAAACCTTATACTCCTTAGTTTAAGATATGGTTTAGCTTAGTGGGATAGAAGGCTTTTGAAATGCTTTAGCTCGAGTTTTTAACTAATAAATTTAAATTGTGGTTCTATCCCTCCTAGTGCTAGAAAAATTTTGATGTGAATTTTGATAAAACTAATAATTAGGCAAGGGGTTGTTAATTCTTGGCTTCTCATAAAAAGAGGGAGACCCCATGAATAAATTACCTCTGCAAGATATAAATGTACTAGGTCTTATTGTGTTTGTCTTTACTTAGTTGGTTGATGTGAACTCTTCCATTATAATGGGCATATTTTAATGATTTGAGGCATAGTAACTATGGATAAGGGATTGAAAAT
This sequence comes from Torreya grandis, assembly GCA_037957365.1. Classification (NCBI taxonomy): domain Eukaryota; kingdom Viridiplantae; phylum Streptophyta; class Pinopsida; order Cupressales; family Taxaceae; genus Torreya; species Torreya grandis. The sequence goes on along the minus strand of JARHVA010000851.1, from coordinate 4,109,098 downwards.
AGGCTACGCACTTATATTGGGGCAATTTTGTAGGATCTATCCTCCAATATAAATCAAGCTTCTAATATTTACTTTTTAGCATAAATTAACTTCCCTCATTAGTTTATCATGTCTATGAATGTAATACTGCAATGCCGATGATAAAATTTGATACATATATATAAATGAAATCAAGATAATTAGTTAAATTTATATTTATATGTTCTTAGATTAAATTAATCATAAATAAATAGTAAAATATTATAGATAAAGAGATAAAATACTTATTGTAAACACAAATAAACCTAAAGTTATCTAACTGAGTAAATCCCATGAAATTAATATTTAGTTGAGCCAAACCTATCAAAACTCCAACTAAAGATGGTACAAGAGTATAGGGGAAGGGTGAATGTAATAGGGAAAGACATAACTACCATAAAAATGTGCAAGGAATGACCACACAATCTCAATAGTCTTCAAATATCAAGATTTTCCTTTTGATTAACAATATCTTAGAATTCATACAATCATCTAAGACTAAAAAAAGCCATGTAAAAACAAGGATAAAAAATGAAAAGGGAAGATACTATTATAAAAAGCATAAAAAAGTATTGCTCTATATGTCTTCTTTCACAATCCATAAATATCCATCCCTTATTATGGTGCAAGAGTTGTTCTTATATAGTCACACAAGCCTGAAGAGTTTAAATGCAAATTAAAATTTGAATTCACCCACTAATGGGTTATTTATATCAATAATAAATGTTTTTGGGATACTTAAGGTTATTTTGTAATGAATCCCACTCAATTGCATCATGAAAATATTGAGAACCATGCTAGACCAAATCAAGAATGAGCACCTCCAAGGCAATGTAGTTGATATTGCATTGGGATATTCAATTGTCAATGTTATTTATAGTTAGATCCATGCCTATTCAAAACTTACATTTTTTCCTTTATTATTAATGCTTAATATTTATGTGAAATCCATGCTAATGATTCCTATCTTATTTATTATTCAATTATATTTTGATTTGATTCTACAAATAAAATTAGATGCATAATCCATTCTTGGTCTCTTGTCAATTTTGATAGGTACATGGGTTTTTGAATTTAGGATCATGCCTTAATTGCAATACATCTAATGTTTCCTTTGTTCATTTACCTTTGATCCTTACTTATATTTCATTTAGACATTTTTGGGGCCTTGGGACCCCACATACTAATATACCCATTTATATAACATGTTATGATATAGTAGGCTCTTCTATGGTTTGACATCTCTATCATGCCTAAGAGACTAAATTCTATGAAAATAATCCATGTGAGATTTCCTTATGGCATCAACCTATCTCGAGCTTTGAATTTTTTTAAGATCGAGAGACATCTAAACTTGACATAAGGGAGTGCTCATTAGTTGGATTTTAGGGTTCTAAAAATATACTATGTAGAATCTATATGTCCTCATAGGTACTTGAGGTTTTTTTTTTCATTTACATGCATCACTCCCTTATCTCTCTATACTTTAGGCCAATGTTCAATGACTCTGAGATTTTGTGATTCTAGGCCCTCCAAAGATCAATGACTTGGATTTTACTTCAAATTTTTTGTATTTGAGCCCTCACATAAAAGTTATACATTATATTCTTATCTTTTCTAAATTTTTCCTTAGACTTTGAAACTTTTATTAACTAAAATTATATTTTGGAATTGGTCTTCAAAACTTTTGTTCACAACATAAGTTCTGAATAGTCTTGACAACACTTTTTTTGAATATCAAAACACTTAGATTTTTTTTTTAAGTGCTTCAGGCTCTGTTCCCTCTTCATGACTTTCCTTCAAATTTTTTTTTCTAAATAAGTCAAAACATTTTCTCTAATACCTAAAAATTTGATCAATGTTTTCTAATTCTTCAAAACATTTGTAAAATCTTACTCGTGCAAACATTTTGACATAATTCTTGTGAAAGCGAGAGCCTATTTTCCCTTCTTCATGACTTATACTTCTTCCTGGTATTCATTTTTTAAATTTTGGAATATTTTTATAAATATTTTTATTGTAACACCCTTTTTAAAGATCCAATTCTTCACAAATTCTGTATACACAAAAGTTTTGACTACTCCCTTTAGCTACCTATGGGCAAAACATGAAAAGGCACAATCAATGAATTTGGTTAGAAAAATAATAACTAAGCATTTGAAAATAAATGGGTGAGTATTTTAAATAAAATAACTAAGTATTTTAAAATAAATTGCTTAGAATTTTAAAACAAATGGCTCGGCATTTGAAAACAAATAGCTAAGGCAAAAGTTGAAAACAAACTAAGTATAAATCAGAAATTACACAACAATTTAGTAATTTGATTTATTACAAAGCCAATTTAATCTATTTTTATGAGAAGTGTCTAAGTTAAAATTTAAAAACATATAAATATTTAATCATTAAGATTAAAATTAAAGAAAAAATAAACAAAAATTAGTCTAGAAAAGAGGTAGAAAACTCTAGAATGTTAAGTAATTTACACAAACCTAAGAAAACATAGTATAACAAAATGATATAAAATGTGTTTCAATACATAGGAATAAAATTACACTAATAATATATATATTTATGTAAATTCATATATTTAAATGAATACATTCCTAGGTGAAAGATTGGATTGAACTAAAGAAATGCAAAGACATTAAAGTAAACCCATTCAGTCACTTATAAATAATCATCTAGTATATTTACAATAAGGTTGATTTGAAATATAAACATAATAAATTAATAAAAGGAATAATATAATATTCCATATAAAAAATATAATCCCCATTTTTAAACTAAAGTTGGGGCATGTTTTACAAGCACCAACATAATGATTTCTCTAGAATTCACAAAATCATAGAATGTAAAAAGAATAAGCGTGAGAGGTTTATTCTTCATTGTGTAAGAGGATAGAATAGATAAGGAAATATGAATGGATATGAAAGGAACATAATTCTATATATCCAAAATATCCAAGAAGGAAGATATCAAATAATTTCTTATAGGAAAAAAAAACTAACCAAACTACAAATTATATACTTGAGAGAATACCTTCTTTGTCCTTGGAGAGAAGTTTTATTAAAAATAACTACCTATGTGACTCTATAGGGAAGATTTAAATTAAAATTTTATTACCATTTCACCCTAATCAATCACTTACAACATATAAAAATGGTAAGCATCCATTTATATTTGTTAATGTCTTTCTAGAATTGAGTTAATGATGTCTAACTAGGAAAGTCCAACATTCACCTCCATTAAACCTTAATTTTTATACTATTAAAAGTCATTAAAATATTATATTTTCTACCCAAACCATCCATTAAGATTTAAATATTAAAATTACAACCTTTTAAACTTAATCCCATTGAAAATTCCTCAAATTATAGCTACAATGAAGCCAAATTACCCATATTCATTTCTATTAAAATTCTTGTAGAGTGGATGGAGACCTATGTAAAGGATCCTAAGCTAGGTAATGTTAATAAAAATTTATATCTAAATGTAGACACCTAAAATTAATAAATGACTTATTGATAATGGTTGTCCTTGACACTTTTACCTTGTTTGGCCAATTCACCATTATGATAACCAATAATATCTACAAAAGCTTTTAAAGTCTTGTAATTACTAAGAAAATATTTCAAACTTCCCTATTTTATCCTTATTTATCCATATTAAACATGAACATCACAATCATTTTTTTTTATAATCTTACTCTCCTTTTTGAAGTGTATGCACTAGGAAAATAGGGGTGCATTGTGTACTTGTGTAGAAGTACAAACTTATCTCCATGCTCTAATGACTATATTTTAAAAAATGATACTCTTCCTAAAAAATTTATTATGCATATAAATATGATAATTATCATAAATTTTAAAAAATATCTCTCTATAAAATCACATCAAAATCCACATATAAAAAGACTATCTTTCACTAAATATTTATTTTATGATTTCAAAAGAATCTATTTTATGAGTAAAGACTCCTATTGTAATGTCGTTTTAATTTTATAGTCATTATCCATATATAAAATTATTATTATAGGTTGAGACATCTTATAATAATTTTTATATTTGTATTCATATGATATTTCTTAAAGGGAAATCTACTTTGGCTTGAGGCCCTTTAGGATATAAAGGCAACACTTAGTCAATAATGATATTTTTGAGGATACATCAACCTTTATTACTTACCCCATTTTCACCCATTTTTTATTTAATCTCTTGAGTGTGTTTGTCAAATAATATTTTTTTAATATTTTATATGTATTTCATGTATAAATTAGAGCTTTTCACATAAGCAAATTGTAATCAGCAATAAAAGAACAATCCTAGATTTCTAGATCTAGTGCATAGTCTGAAAGGGAAAAGTCACATTAGAGAACAATAATACATGATGATCCTATCCACCTCCCATAGACTTGTCATAGTTGACAACGAGTCACTTTTTTCTAATGAAGATTATTAGTCAATCTAAATGACCCACCCAAAATATGAATATTTGATTAAACATTCTAAGAGGATAAAGGGAGGAAATAGTCATGGGACAAAAATCCCCTTATTTTTAGGATTGTGTTTGTCAATCCAAGGTCTAACATTATACCAAGTACTTACTTTAAGAGTAATAGATGCTACCACCAGAGGTTCAATTGATATAATCATTCATGTTTATTTACTTTCTTACTTATTATTTATCTAGATATTATTGTCTAATTGATTCAGCTGATAAATAAATTAAGATCTACTCTACTGTAATTAATTTAAAAATATTATAAGGTAGGAAATCATAAAAAAAGATAAAAAAAAGAGAGAATAGGGTAAGGCACAAAATAGAGGATATATTTGATCTAAATTATCTTCTTGATGTCAATTAGTTGAAAGCATGCCTCACTATAGTTATCCCAATGTGTGCCTAGTCTAGAAATTGCACAAAAATGAGCCACTTAGTGGGAAAGCTTCTAAAGACAAGTGTGAAAGATATTTATTCATTGAATTCATTATAAAAAAATACTTATAGTCTATATCTATATACATTTTACATAAATATTGAGAGAAGTATAAATAAAACATAAAATAACTCAATAAACTATATATAATATCTATTACATATCATAACTAATACAATCATATTCAACTAGGCATATTAATAGTTTTAGCATTAATTAACCAACTAAATCAAAATAATAGACACATTAAATGAATAAAAACTAATAGAATATGCATTCAAAATTTTAAAAACATTTTTTGGTAATTAATATCTCAAGGCAGATAGTCTGGGAAAAACATATAAAGAAAGGTAGACGTAATCTCGACATAATTCTAATAAATCTTCAACACGTCAAATGATTGCTAACCTTTGGTAGATAATCTAGGTAAAGGATAAAGGAAAGGGTAGTGAAATCCTGGTGTAATTCTTATATAACCTTGGTACCCAAAAGTATGGTCCATTTACAATGGGAATGCAACCTATAAATATAGTCAACTCTTGAATCTCATGGCCTCATCTTCCTGCTTAGCCCACTAATGGGGTGGTTACAAATATTCATTGATAATTTTAAAATACAATTGGGATTCAAACTTTCATAATAAATTTGAAGCTTTCCACTTTTTTCTATTGAACCATGCCTATTTAAGGTGAATATTTGTCTTTTATATCCTTTTGTGTCCTTTATGGATCTCTACAACTTGATATTCCTTACATGCAATTCTAAGGTTCAATTCAATTACATTAGTTACATGTTAGATGAGTAGATTAGATTGGACACATAGTCCACTTGAATTATTTGATAAATTGGATATATTTGCATGCAACCAATTCATATTCCTTTGCCTCTATACTATGTGGTGGGATGATATTTGCTTAGGTAACTAGGTTTGATGGTTTTCTGACATGTAGAGTGTCATCAGATTTATGCTTGTTTCTTGATGACATCATTGAAAACATGTCCTTTTACATCAAGGTCTTACCACATCTTATAATCACTCTTTTAATACTTATATTAGGTTTGAATATAGGTTAACTCTTTTTGGTCATGATATAATAATATGTTACCGCATGGTGACATCCCGCTAACCTAAAGGTCAGATGTGTACCAAGACTATACAAACTTAGCTAGGAAAATGGGTCACTAAGATGACATCATGTGGTGGAATCTTACTAATCCACTTTCTTGGAGGTTCTAATTACATATGGATAGCCAAAAGATAGTGGGTCATTGGGATGGAACCATGTAACCTACTTACCTAAAGGGGTTGTTGATGTACATATGAACCTATGATATCAAGTTATTGGGATGACACCACATAGTACAATCCTACTAACATACTTTCTTAATGAATCTTATAAATTGAAATTCTTTTAGAGTGGTGTAAATATGTGATGTGGATTTGGGAAGAACTTTAAGGATCAACTATGTTACAAAAATATTTTTTGAATGGGTTGAAACCATTGAGCTATGAAAAGTTACCGCATGGCTCTAGGGATGGAATGAACACCTATAAGAATGAAACAAAGGAAAAATTATAAATTTTCAAGTAAAAATCAAATAGATAAGTAATTTCAAATTTAAATGGTTAATTTTTGAAATGAAAGAAAGTGAATTCAAAAACTTAATGAAAAAAAAATTCATTTTTACTAATTTCAAATACAAATTTTTGGTTTTGTCCATTATTCATAGATCAATTAAGTCCAAAGATAAAATAATACAACCATATAGTCAATAATTATAAAATTTAGTAGAAATGGATTAAATTTTCAAGGAAAATAAGCCATAAAACTCTAAAATAGTTAGACAACTTGCCTAAATCTAAGGTGAAATGAGTTGAAAGGGGAAGCTTGATGTATTTCCAAAACATGATTCAGACCAAGATTTAATAAGTCTAATAAAATTTAGATATTTAAATCAATGTATCCTTGGATTAGATGTTTAAACCAAGAATATTAATGAATATTGGATTAACATACTTGGTTAATATCAATAAAGCATCCATCAGGCATAACTTCACATCTAAGAACTTGTAAACTAGACACCAAACTAGAATAAGAGTGTCTCTATCTAAGCAGTTGAGGATGGGGTACGTTGGACCCCAAAAATGGTGAATTATATGGGTAGAAAACTATTAAAAGCATTTAAAACCCAAAATATCTGGTTAAAACACCCCAAAACATAGAGTGTGAACACTTATACTCAAACACAAGTATAAATTAAAAAAAATTCTCTTTAAATAAAATAAAAAAATATGAAGGAACTAAATTTATCTTCAAGATGTGGTATATTAATTTTAAATTCTATTTCAGGCCATATTTTATATCCCTTGGATGCACATGAAATAATTTAGACTAGCCAAACAATTATAACTTCTAAGTGGGAAAACATTAGCTATTTGGCTTGGGGAAAATGTCACAAGTATTGATTTGCTACTATCTAAGCATTCATATCCATAAAATAGATGGTTGTAGTCCCAGTCAAGGCCTTTCTCCCCTTTTATCCAAGATAAAAATCCTATTATGGAGGTTTCCTAAATCACCCTTTCAAGGAAGACTTTATATTTTACATTTTTACTTCATTTCCTTCAAAAAAATTATGAAAATATTTTGTAGTTATATCCATTAAGGGATGGCTACCAATCCAAGGGCATAATGATAAACTCAAAAAGTTCAGATTACTAAGATAAGATTAAACTATTTCAGTGTTTCTTCATTGCTTTAGATGTTTAATTATGTGTAGATGATGGATTTAGACAAGAAAAGAGAAATTATTCTAAAATCCATAGATTATATTTTAAATCACTATCCTTAAAAATTCAAAAAATGCACAAAAATAAAATTTAAACATCTTATGTAATTGTTTGAGTGTGACTCTTCACTTTCTAACTTATACGGTCTAGAAAACATTCATATTTCTAGCAACCATTTGAGGTTATTATCCCAATAATATAGGGTAATGTATAGATTATAAAGGTTTATACTCTTATACTTAGTGATTTTATTTCCAAAACATAGATTAACTACTAAAATAACATGCCAAGAATAAGGAAAAGGCCAAAATTCTAAAGCAAAACATAGCCAAGATGTGCCCATGTGAAATGAAACCAAACCAAAGTAAAGAACACAAAACCCAAGAAATATAATTTAAACCAAAAAAACCAATAAATTATGTACACTAATTTAAAAAAATACCAAAAAAATTTGGAGGTGGGTATGGAAACTTAGTGTGGAATGTCTCCCACTTGCTAGTAGTAGCAAGGTTCATCTAGTCACTATCCTTAGGAATTAAACAACATCCTTTTATTTGTTGATTCATCCCTTAGGTTTCTTCCCTATGAATTCAAGGAAAATAGTAAGCATACATTCAAAACAATCTTCTCTCTTAGTTAAAAAATTAGAGTATGGATAACTAATGGATGCATTTACCTCAAATTGTTGTCAAACCAATGTAAGAGGCTCAATTATCTAGATCCCAATAATTATAAATGTTTGAGAAAGAGGTTAAAATCATACCAACCCTTTAGAATATGGATCTTATACTTGATGAACATATTCTTCATCTTCCTCTTGGGTAGGTTCATTATTCTCTTTTAAATTTGAAATCTAAAGGATATCATCACTACCAAAGTTGTCATATTCTTTTGTAAGAAAAGGTTGGATATGTTTTTTTTGAATTTATAAGATACTTTCACTCATCATCATCTAAAAATTCATCATCCTCTTCAATCATACAATGATTGATAAAACTAATAATTATAGGATCGACTTATTTGTACAAAAAGGGTTATATTGTATAAATAGGAGGATCTTGGATATTTGAATGATTAGGTAGAAAATTATAAAAAATTAAACCATATTTGGGCATAGAAATTGAATGTTAAATTGAATAACTTTTATGAAATATATTGCCAAGTTATTTGTTTTAGACTTCCTTACAAATGTGACACTTAGTGGGTCTAAAACATGCAAATACAAATCTAAAATAGTTTCTTAAAGTGGTTTATGACTAATAGGAACTATATTAAGACTCTTTTAAAACCTATAATTGAAATCTATAATTGGCTCAAGAGGATGTTTTATAATCATAATTAATTCATTCAATAAATCACGGGGGTCAATCCTCAAAACAAAATGAAGTAAAAATAATTGTTCCAAGTCATTCTAATTGTCAATATAATTAGGTTTTAAACACAAAAACTTGTCAAATGTTTCTTCCTTTAGAGTAAAATGAAATAACATGCAAATAACATATTGAAATTTGACATTTAAAACATTAATAGTGGACTTATAAAACACAAAATTCTCTTCAACATTCCTCATGCTTTAATTTTGAAATTTAATGAGAAATTTAAAGGTATTTCCATATGGGAAATCATGTTGAATACATAGTACATTAATGGTTGATCCACCAAGCCAATACATGATGATATCCATGAAATAAAAGGAATATAGAGATAGGCTAAAAAGGAAATAAAACCATCTATAAGAGGTCTATCTCTATTGGTTCCTTTGCATTTATCTCTCAAAAAATGAAACAAGTTTACGAATTAGGATCTAGACGTTATGATCCTTTCAATGGGGTCTAGATTATTTTCAAACAAACATCAGTCAAAAGAAAATAATTAAAAATTAATAAAGTTACCTCATTTTAGAACCATAAATGTTGGTAATAATAAATGACCTTGATTTACACTAGGGGGCTCAAGACCAAGTGTGTAGGGGACAATCAATTTAGGCTGTGCAGAGTGAATGCTTGGAGATAATTTATATGTAATAAAAATAAATCAATTTGATGGAGAAAAGGTATTTACTTATAGGAATTGAAACTTATATTTAATATTAAATAATAGGGAAATGGTAATATTTATTATAGTACATGAATTATATAGTACATACACAAAGGATGTTATCTCTCTTATGACTTTGTATGTCATAAACCCTTGGCTAGATGCATATGTTACATATTTATTCAAAAGTAATACAAGAGAAAATACAACTACTATCAATTACAAATAAGATAGTTGAGTTATTTCATCTTGCTTATTAGATGAAAGTTGAGCTTCTAGTTTTGGTGGTGATAAATGATTTAACTAATAAGATTAGTAGTTGGAAAGTACCACCTAATAAGCCATGTGCTCATATTAAGAAGACACATGGACCTATTAGAGTGAAGAAAAATCCTGGCACATGAGTCTATGAGTGAGTACTAGTGAGGCGCATAGTGGTATGAGATGATAAGTGTGTAGTGAAGAGTGATAGTTATGATCAGGTATGATTTGAGTGAAAAACTATGAAAATACATGTAATAATTATCCAAAAGTGTGTACGCAAGCTTCATCTTGGGGAGTTTGAGTTGTGTGTATAGAAATAAGTGAGGATCTTACTCTACTATAGAGGATTTGTTCATGGATCATTCAACCTTTATTGAATAATAATGGTCTCCATTACATTCATGTACATATGAGGAAACTACACTCAAAGTTGTCGATAAGTGTACCACTTGACTTGATCATGAAATTATCCAACCTTAACCACTCAGTAATTTTTATGTGTGATATGGTCAGTACATGTGTATATAACTTCAATTTTCTAGTCCTTTCATATAAGGTACACATGTTGGGGATATAAATTAAAATGATGTTTTGTCACTAATATCTCAAGAAGTGGTAGATTGAAGGACTTGAGAAGTTCCATGTTGAAGATTATGTGTAAGCCTAAGTAAGGAAGGAGATCAAGATTAAATGTATTATCACTAGCTATATGTATAATGGTGTAAGGAACATAATGTAGAGGCTTGATCATCTAGTTTGGACCTTTGAATCATTCTCTCTAAAGGTGTATCCAAATTTTATTATCAATCCAAAATTTATGAGGTGTGAAATGTGCATCATAGTGCTTATTTTACTTTACTTGTGTGTGAGAGATAATTTTTTGCAACTAATAATGAATAGACTAGATGTGTCATAGATTATTCTCATATTTTCCCACTTCCTATTCCTATGTACATGACTTAGTGCCAATTAGTGCATGGTAGGAGATGTCTATAGGTACCAAAGGTTGAAAACTAAGACACTATAATAGACTTTGACTCATAATTATATGAATGGGTCTATTTTAGGCATGTTAAATGTACAAGATATTATCATCTCAAGTGCAAGAATGTGTGAAATTTTACATTTTCATAAGATGAATGAGTGTATAATTGATCACTGTAGTTTGCACATTTATCTATGGATGAAAATATATTTACCAATCCAACTACATAACCATCAAGTCCTACAATGATATCCAAAAATCACTCAGAAATAATGGATATTGATCAAAGATAATAGATGTTAGAAGCCCAAAATTAAACAAAACATGATTGAATAAGGTGTGTCAAGTGTCAGTTATGTCAATGTTTCTCTTGCTTGCAAGTTACCATGATAGCCATCTTGGAAAACCTATCCACTATAATAAACATAATGTCATGTGCTAATCTCATCATAGGCAACCCAATCATGAAATCCATGCTGATAGATTCCTATGGTCTAATTAGAATTAGTAGAGGTGTGTAAAGACCTAGATTCATGTTTATGGACTTGGATATGTAACAAAGAATACAAGACTTGATGTGGATTTTTATGTCTATATGAATGTGTGGCTAGTATAAGTGTGACTATAATGTAGCTAGAGTCTTTGTCATGAAAAGTGTCTCATGGTCTTGGCATAGTGCACCTTCTAGATGTGTCATTAGCGAGGTGAGCCATTAGTAACATGTATATGTTTGACCTTGTAGATAATCTATTCAGATAATTATATTTCTTGAATTTATTTACCTTACACTAGGCTATTGTAAATCACTAAGAAGTCTTGATCAACTGAGTATAGGTTTACCTAGTCTGTGAAGTTGTGCATACACATGTCCAACATTGTGATGAGTGTATGAACTAGTGGTTAAATAAGGTAATATCAAACATTGTTGTCCTTATATTTATTTTATTGATCACGATATGTAATTTCTACAATTAATTCTTTCATTCCATATGTCATGCATTCTCCAACTTATTCTACATTTGTGGGAACTAAAATATCTTGTGATCTAAATGAAAAACTATCTCCTTCCCTAGAATGTAGTGTCATCATCACTTGATTTCTTACACAATATAGCATAAATATTTATCATAGGTGGAGTACCTTTACACCATGTTGTTGAGCATTTTTGAATGGTATGTGACTGAATAGCCATGTTTCACAAGCATTTCACTGAGTGCATAGTCAGATGCATCATTATAAATTTTAAAGGAATACACAATGTTAAGAATCATGATAATAGGTGCTACATAGATGAATTTATTGAGTGCCTCAAAATTATGTTTTTGTACATGAGTCCAATAAAACGTGGATTTTTTACATGTTATCTAGTTGAGATCCCAAGAGATATGTGATAAAATAGGGATAAATCTATGATAGAAGTTAGAAAGTATTAAAAAACTCCTCAATTATATGAGATTACATGGATTGGGAAAATATTAGATAAATTTGATATTATTTACATCTACATGGATGCTTGTGCAATCAATAATGTAGCCCAGATATTGATTTTTTGAAGTGTCAAATATATACTTAGCTAAGTTAGATGTAAAATTATATTGATGTAAGGTATCTAAGATGTGGGAGATGTGATCCATATGCTCATACAAATTTATACTAAATATGAAGATGTATCCAAGTAGATTATGATGGAGTTTAGGAAAGGCCTAAGTATATCATCCATCAAGTGCATGAAATTGGATATCACATTAATTAGGGTAAAAGGCATGACCAACATTAGTATAATCCTTCCCATATCTTAAACATTATATTCTAGATGACTTTAGGATGGACTATAATGGTAACCTACCTTCAATTTAACCCTTGTGAAGTATTTTGTTCCTCATAATTTGTCCAAAAGGTCATCAAATCATGGTAGTGGGTATCTATTTTTCACCATTGTTTTATTGAGTGCATGATAGTCTATACAAATTCACTAAGACCCATATTTATTAGGTGTAAGGACTATTGGTCTCTTTCAAGATAAAGATCTAGGCCTGATCAAGGAGCTATTTTATCTAACTCTATATTTAATCATTCTTCCAAACTAATCTATGATATAGGGGTTATTCAAAAGATGGGATCTAGGAATAAAACTGATGCAATGCTTTATTATGCAATTTGTTGAAAGGCCTTTAATATAAGTGAAGACTTGACTACATTAATCTAGTAACTTGTCAAGATGTTTCTACTATGAAGGTGTGTGATTTTTATGCACTACCAAAGTGTGCTTCATATTCAACATAGGTGTATCGAGATGAATCATGAGTAACATGAAATTATACACATGTGATACAAGCTTGTGACACTACTTGGCAAAGACCAAAGTGACTTTGGTCATGGGTGTTGATTTAAAGAGTTTTTAGAAGTGATTTTACACATGAATAGTCCAATGGTGTGTCTTGGCTTGATATGTAACTTCATAGTCAAATCGATAATCTCTACCCAAAAATATGTCATAGACATCTAGAGGTGTGATGTGACAAGTGGCATTATCCTCCATAGGCTTAAATTTATACTAAAAAGTGAATTATCTCTAGACCTATATACATACATACATACATACATACATACATATATATATATATATATATATATATATATATATATATATATATTTGTCCTACTACATCCACCATAGATAAGAATAAGGCACTGATAAGAATAAGACACTGAGCTATGGATTATGTAATGATGATCTTATGTGTACCATTATCTATGATGACATTGTGATTCTAACCCTTTACTCAAAACTAGGGTGTGGAAGAGATATTCATGTTCCTTAGAGATGTTGATTATAGTGGTGTTATTACTTAGATAAGAGGCATATGTATTAATGTTATCCATTGGTGTGGGTCCTAGTTTAGATTGTGTGAGAAAGGATTATTTTTTAATAACATTCAAAATCATCATGAGTGGATGAGTGATGGAGGTGGCACCATTTATCACTTGACTTATTATTGCCTTTGTCTAAAGCACAATCAATAGGAGCCTTCAAGTGTTGTGTAGTATTATGAGGCTACTCATCTTTGTAAGAAGTGTTTTGGTTTTGTGTATAATTTCATGGTGTATATTTTTTTAAGGGATGTCCTTTATAGATTACATTACATGTAGAGGTGGAATGTTGATTCATCATTTCCTTGGATTTGATATTTGGAACATTACAATATGATTTCCCCAATGTGTTAGAAGTAAAGAACTCCATATTAACATAGGTATAAGGTGAGAATCCACTAATTTACTTAATCACTATATGTTTATCATAAATTTCTCTCATACACATGTAGATTAGTCATGAAATATGTTGGTTTAGTACTCCACTAAATGATCCATATGTTGATGAAGTTTTTCTAATTTAATGTATTCATATTCAAAGTGTCAGATAGGGTAGTATTCCTCCTTTAGTACATTGACAAAAGTATTCCATGATTTTATTATAACACAATATTGTGAACCTTATGAACTAAATGTATCCTAGAAGTGAACAATTGAAACAGACATCTTCAGTATTGCAAAGGTAATCTTCTCAGCATCAATAAAGTAATTAACTAAGAATTACTCTTTGAGATACCATATTTAGGTATATAATGCTTTGGTGTTGATCTTGTCTTCAAATAGAAGGATTTAAATATTAACATGTAATTTTAATTGATTTTGTTGTTGAAACAACTATTGAGCATACTTTGGAGGTGTAAAAGAAGGCATCAGGTTGCATTTTATGATCAACTCATGGAAGTGACCTAAACATTTAGTGTGTTATGCCTCCATTGCATCAATGATGAACCTTCAAACCTATAGTGATACCTTAGGTTTATTTTGGGTGTCAAACATATTTATTTTACTATTATTTTCTTTTGGATATTCTAAAATAGAAATAATTGATAGACCTTATTTCTTGAGTTGCACTCACATGTTAAAAACCATAGAAAGGAAAGAGATTTTATGCTCTGATACCAATAATATACACCATGTATCTTATGACCAAGTGTGTGGGGAAAATGAGCTTAATTATGTAAAATTAATGTATAGACTTAATTTATACATAACAAAACTAATCACATTTGATGGAGTGTAATTATTTACTTCAAGGAAATGCAACTTCTATTCAATAGCAAAGAATAAGAAAATGGTACAATGTATTATAGTACATGAATTATAGATTAGATATATGGATCATTCTATCTTATTTATGATTATGTATGAAATCAACCCTTGTTAAGATGCATATGTTAATATTTATACAAAAATAATACAAGAGTAGTTATAACTGATTTTTTTATTAAGGTTAAAGTGGGGTTTTGAGCTCGGGTCCCCAAACCCTAGTAAAATATCTAGTACAAAAATACAAAAGGATAATTAATTTAAATAGAGAAACAAGAACAAACATAGTCTAAAAACATACGCAAAATAACCCCAAAATAACATAAAAACTATACTAATCTAGGATTCTAGATACATTTTTGTAACATGACTTCATTTTCTTGAGATTCATATCTTTATACATCTTTAAAATTTAATGATATATATTCTATTATAAATTAATAATTTTCCCATTTTTACCCTTACCTTTTCCAACATAGTTGGGTTCAAATAATTCCCTATGATGAGCCCTAAGATTTTACATGTTTTGAATACCTTCATTAATTGCAGTCTTGTTTTAATTGACAAAGAAACTTATCTTGTTTTGTATATTCTCATTAGCATGTTCAAGTGAGTCCACTCTAAGGTTCAAGAACTAAATCTAGATGTCCTTCTCTCTCTTTGCCAAGGTTTTAGAAAATATAAAATTTTCCTACTAAATCACATTGAACTAACTCTTTAGAATCATAATTTCATGCATGAACCACCTCATTAGAGCTTTCTAGAGGTTAAATTCAACTACTTTATCTACATTTTCCTTGCCTTTGAGAGAATCGATCAGATGATTGAAATCCACATTTTTGTCCATTTGAATATGAGATGTCTCCCCTTTCTCCAGAGTTCTAGGCCCCTTGTCTTTATTTTTCTTAGGCATTGTCTATAGCTGATCCTACTCTCTTTCATTCTTTCCCTCATTAATAATTTATTCCAATTCCACACTATCTCTATCCACATCAATTAATTTTTCAACCCCTCTCTTATCCTACATCTCCTACAAGTTCTTATACGCCTATTTCCCCTATTTCTCTTTGCTATGATTTGTGGTTTTTAAAGCACTTTTAAGGAACTTTTTGATTTTTTCCTATTCTTTAAATATAGATTTCCCTTTCTTATTTAATTCCTTCTTGACATATTTTTTATTATTTCTTGATGACCTATTGGAGCTACCTAGATACTTAATTCAGACTCTTTTGATCTTCATTATATCCACCAACCCATCATCTATCTTTTCTTGTTGGTTCTGAGGTATTTTTTCATGATTTAGTTAATTCCTTTGAAATATTTAAAGATAAGGAGAATTACCCCCTCATGTCTCAGAGAAAAATAGTTCCCATTTTTGAATTTTAGGGTAGAGGTCTCCATGGATTTGAGAATAAATTAAAGAAGGCTAAAATATAGTCTATGCATAAAGTAATTGAGCATTCTAAACATAGACCATATTACCACATTATATCAACCCTCTAATATAATATAATGAATAAGATGAAAATTTACCTCAATGAATGGACTATGAAGGGATTCTCTATCGAAACCATTATACAACTACTCTATTTTCTCGTCATCTTCTAGAAAGGCCTCTTTATCTAGTTTAAATTCTTTATGGGTGTAGTATCTCTTGGTCTCTTCAACTTAAAGAACTATCACATGAGAGATAAATTCCTATGTGATGTCAAGAATAATACCATTTATGGTAATAGACCTCTCCTCCCAAGCATTTATGAACTAGTTAGAGAGATGTCTGTAAACCCTTCAATTATCTTCATGAAACTAATGAAGCCCCCTACCTATAGGGATTTACAAACTCTTTCATTATTTATATCTTAAGATTGGAGATTAGGTTTGATCCTATTTTGTAGACCCATTTAATTAATATTTTCTACACTATAGTTGTTCCCCATCATCTCTATTCTCAAATACCATCCAATTAGGGATGTATCCATGTATAAATTTTTGGTCTTATTTGAGACTCTTTTCCTCTTATACATGATTCTCCATAGAATAACTAAAGTTAAGTTCATGGGGCCTAGTTACATGATTCATAACATACCAATTCACATCTCGCCTAGACATTAGGGAAAACATCCATATGCATATCATTATTATGAATTTTACCTTCATTTTTGAATTTCAAAATCAACTCCCTGTGGAGGTCTTCATGGCCAAACCAAGTTCTAAAACCAACATTGCTAACACCCATGTTTAAAAACCAGTCATCAATCCTATTCGCTGAAGCATATGTATGTTGGATACACACATGTTGGAAGGAATTCAAAATTTATCTAGCTTCATCAATGACATGCTTGATATACCAACTTATGGGATTTTGACCATTTAAACAATTGATAATTTTCAGTGAGTTACCCTCCAAAAAAATATTTTGTGCATTTATTTTCTTTGTCAATTTGACCCCTCATAGTGACACCAAAGATTTAGCCTAATAACCCATTTTTAGACCCATATCACTCACATAATCCATGTGACATTTCCTTATTGCATCAACCTATCTCAAGATTTAAATTTTTTTAAGATCGAGAGACATCTGAACCTGACATAAGGGAGTGCTCATTAGTTAGATTTTAGGGTTATAAAAATCTACTATGTAGATTCTATATGTCATCATAGGTACTTGAGGTTTTTTTTCCATTCCCATGCATCACTCCCTTATGTCTAAATACTTTAGGCCAATGGTCAATGACTCTGAGATTTTGTGATTCTAGGCCTTCCAAAGATCCACCACTTGGATTTTACTTCAAAATTTTTGTATTTGAGCCCTCACATAAAAGTTATAAATTTTATTCTTATCTTTTATAAATTTTTCCTTAGCCTTTGAAACTTTTATTAACTCAACTTATATTTTGGAATTGGTCTTGAAAACTTTTTTTCACAACATAAGTTTTGAATAGTCTTCACAACACTTTTTTTTAATATCAAAACACTTAGATTTTTTTTTTTTTTTTTTTTAAAGTGCTTCAGGCTCTCTTCCTTCTTCATCACTTTTGCTCAAAAATTTCATTCTAACTAATTCAAAAAAAATTCTCTAAATACCTTAAAATTTTATCAATGTTTTTTAATTCTTTGAAATTTTTGTAAAATCTCACTCATGCAAAAATGTTGACATAATTCTTGTGAAAGCGAGAGCCTATTTTACCTTCTTCATGACTTATACTTCTTCTTGGTTTTAATTTTTTAAATTTTGGATTATTTTCATAAATATTTTTATTTTAACACATTTTTTAAAGATCCAAGTCTTCACAAATTTTGTATACACAAAAGTTTTGACTACTCCCTTTAGCTACCTATGGGCACAACATGAAAAGGCACAATCAATGAATTTGGTTATAAAAATAATAAATAAGCATTTAAAAATAAATGGGTAAGTATTTTAAATAAAATAACTAAATATTATAAAATAAATGGCTTAGAATTTTAAAACAAATGGCTAAGTATTTGAAAATAAATAACTAAGGCAAAAGTTGAAAACAAACTAAGTATAAATTAGAAATTATAGAACTTAGTAATTTGATTTATTACAAATCCAATTTAATCTATTTTTATGAGAAGTTTATAAGTTAAAAGTTAAAAACATATAAAAATTTAATCATTAAGATTGAAATTAAAGAAAAAATAAACAAAAATTATTCAAGAAAAGAGGTAGAAAACTCTAGAATGTTAATTAATTTCCACAAACCTAAGAAAAAATAGTATAAAAGAATGATATAAAATGTGTTTCAATACATAAGCATAAAATTACACTAATAATAAATATATTTATGTAAATTCATATATTTAAATGAATACATTCCTAGGTGAAATCTTGGATTAAACAAAAGAAATGCAAAGACATTAAAGTAAACCCATTCAATAACTTATAACTAATCATCTAGTATATTTCCAATAAGGTTGATTTGAAATATAACTATAATGAATTCCTAAAAGGTATAAGATAATATTCCATATCAAAAATATAATCCCCATTTTTAAACTAAAAATGGGGCATGTTTTGCAAGCACCAACATAATGATTTCTATAGAATTCAGGAAATCCTAGAATGTAAAAAGAATAAGTGTGAGAGGTTTATCCTTCATTTTCTAAGAGGATATAATAGATAACGAAATAGAACGGATATAAAATTAACATAATTCTATAGATCCAAAATATCCAAGAAGGAAGATATGAAATAATTTCTTATAGAAAAAAAAAATTAACCAAACTACAAATTGTATACTTGAGAGAATACCTTCTTTGTCCTTTGAGAGAAGTTTTATTACAAATAATTATATATGTGACTCTAGAGGTAAGATTTAAATTCAAATTTTATTACCATTTCACCCTAATAAATCACTTAAAACATATAAAAATGGTAAGCATCCATTTTTATTTATTAATATCTTTGTAGAATTGAGTTAATGATGTCTAACTAGGAAAGTCCAACATTAACCTACATTAAACCTTAATTTTTATACTATTACAAGTCATTAAAATATTATATTTTCTACCGAGACCATCCATTAAGGTTTAAATATTAAAATTAGGACCTTTTGAACAAAATCGCATTGAAAATTTCCCAAATTCTAGCTACAATGAAGCCAAATTACCCATATTCATTTCTATTAAAATTCTTGTAGAGTGGATGGAGACATATGTAAAGGATCCTAAGCTAGGTAATGTTAATAAAAATTTATATCTAAATGTAGACACCTAAAATAAATAAATGACTTATTGATAATGGTTGTCCTTGACACTTTTACCTTGTTTGGCCAATTCACCATTATGACAACCAATAATCTCTACAAAAGCTTTTAAAGTCTTGTAATTACTAAGAAAATCTTTCAAACTTCCCTATTTTATCCTTATTTATCCATATTAAACATGAACATCACAATCAATTTTTTTTTGTAATCTTACTCTCCTTTTTGAAGTGTATGCACTAGGAAAATATGGGTGCATTGCGTACTTATGTAGAAGTACAAACTTATCCCCATGCTCTAATGACTATATTTAAAAAAATGACACTCTTCCTAAAAAAATTATTATGCATATAAATATGATAATTATCATAAATATTTAAAAAATATCTCTTTATAAAATCACATCAAAAGCCACATATAAAAAGACTATTTTTCAGTAACAAAATATTTATTTTATGATTTCAAAAGAATCTATTCTATGAGTAAAGACTCCTATTGTAATGTTGTTTTAATTTTACAGTCATTATGCATATATAAAATTATTATTATAGGTATGAAACATCTTATAATAATTTTTATAGTTGTATTCATATGATATTTCTTAAAGGGAAAACTACTTTGGCTTGAGGCCCTTTAGGATATAAAGGCAACACTTAGTCAATAATGATATTTTTGAGGATACATCAACCTTTATAACTTACCCCATTTTCATCCATTTTTTATTTAATCTCTTGAGTGTGTTTGTCAAATAATATTTTTTCAATATTTTATATGTATTTAATGTATAAATTAGAGCTTGTCACATAACCAAATTGTAATTAGCCATAAAATAACAATCCTAGATTTCTAGATCTAGTGCATAGTCTGAAAGGGAAAAGTCAATTAGAGGACAATAATACATGATGATCCTATCCACCTCCCATAGACTTGTCCTAGTTGACAACGAGTCAATTTTTTCTAATGCATATTATTGGTCACTCTAAATGACCTACCCAAAATATGAATATTTGATTAAACATTCTAAGAGGATAAAGGGAGGAAATAGTCATGAGACAAAAATCCCCTTATTTTTAGGATTGTGTTGGTCAATCCAAGGTCTGATATTATACCAAGTACTTACTTTAAGAGTAATAGATGCTACCACTAGAGGTTCAATTGATATGATCATTCATGTTTATTTACTTTCTTACTTATTATTTATCTAGATATTATTGTCTAATTGATTCAGCTAATAAATAAATTAAGATCTACTCTACTGTAATTAATTTAAAAATATTATAAGGTAGGAAATCATAAAAAAAGATAAAAAAAGAGATAATAGGGTAAGGAAAAAATGAGAGGATATATTTTATCTAATTGAGCTTCTTGATGTCAATTAGTTGAAAGCATGCCTGACTATAGTTATCCCAATGTGTGCCTAATCTACCAATTGCACAAAAAATGAGCCACTCAGTGGGAAAGCTTCTAAGGACAAGTTTGAAAGATATTTATTCATTTAATTAATTATAAAAAAATACTTATAGTCTATATCTATATACATTTTACATAAAGATTGAGAGAAGTATAAATAAAACATAAAATAACTCAATAAACTATATATAATATCTATTACATATCATAACTAATACAATCATATTCAACTAGGCATATTAATAGTTTTAGCATTAATTAACCAACTAAATCAAAATTATAGACACATTAAATGAATAAAACCTAATAAAATATGCATTCAAAATTTTAAAAACATGTTTTGGTGATTAATATCTCAAGGCAGATAGTCTGAGAAAAACATATAAAGAAAGGTAGATGTAATCTCGAAATAATTCTAATAAATCTTCAACATGTCAAATGATTGCTAACCTTTGGTAGATAATCTAGTTAAAGGACAAAGGAAAAGGTAGTGAAATCCTGGTGTAATTCTTATATAACCTTGGTACCCAAAAGTATGGTCCATTTACAATGGGAATGCAACCTATAAATATAGTCAACTCTTGAATCTCATGGCCACATCTTCCTGCTCAGCCCACTAATGGGGTGGTTACAAATATTCATTGATAATTTTAAAATACAATTGGCATTCATACTTTCATAATAAATTTGAATCTTTCCCATTTTTTTCTATTGAACCATGCCTATTTAAGGTGAATATTTGTCTTTTAGATCCTTTTTTGTCCTTTATTGATCTCTACAACTTGATATTCCTTACATGCGATTCTAAGGTTTAATGTAATTACATTAGTTACATGTTAGATGAGTAGATTAGATTAGAAACATAGTCCACTTGAAACATTTGATGACTTGGATATCTTTTCAAGAAACCAATTCATATTCCTTTGCCTCTCTAATATGTGGTGGGATGATATTTGGTTAGGTACCTAGGTTTGATAGTTTTTTGACATGTATTGTCTCATCAAATTTATGCTTGTTTCTTGATGACATCATTGAAAACATGTCCTTTTACATCAAGGTCTTACCACATCTTATGATCACTCTTTTACTACTTATATTAGGGTTCAATACATTCTAACTCTTTTTGGTCATGATATAATAATATGTTACCATATGGTGACATCCCGCTAACCTAAAGGTCAGATGTTTACCAAGACTATACAAACTTAGCTAGGAAAATGGGTCACTAGGATGGCATCATGTGGTGGAATCTTACTAATCCACTTTCTTAGAGGCTCTAATTACATATGGATAGCTAGAAGATAGTAGGTCATTGGGATGGAACCATGTAGCCTACTTACCTATATGGTTTGTTGATGTACATATGAACCTATGATATCAAGTTATTGGGATGGCACCACATAGTACAATCCTACTAACCTACTTTCTTAGTGGATCTTATAAATTGGAAGTATTTTAGAGTGGTGTAAATATGTGATGTGGATTTGGGAAGAACTTTAAGGATCAACTAAGTTCAAAAAATATTTTTTGAATGGATTGAAACTATTGAGCTATGAAAAGTTACCGCATGGCTCTAGGGATGGAATGAGCACCTAAAAGAATGAAACAAAGGCACAATTAGAAATTTTCAAGTAAAAATAAAATAGATAAGTAATTTCAAATTTAAATGTTTAATTTTTGAAATTAAAGAAAGTGAATGCAAAAACTTAATGAAGAAAAAATTTAGTTTTACTAATTTCAAATCCAAATTTTTGGTTTTGTCTATAATTCATAGATCAATTAAGTCCAAAGATAAAATAATACAAACACATAGTCAATAATTATAAAATTTAGTAGAAAGAATTTAAATTTCCAAGGAAAATAAGCCATAAAACTCCAGAATAGTTAGACAACTTGCCTAAATCTAAGGTGAAATGAGTTAAAAGGGGAAGCTTGATGTATTTCTAGAACATGGTTCATACCAAGATTTAAAAAATCTAATAAAATTTAGATATTTAAATCAATGTATCATTGGATTAGATGTTTAGACTAAGTATATTAATGAATATTGGATTAACATACTTGGTTAATATCAATAAAGCATCCATCAGGCAAAACATCACATCTAAGAACCTGTAAACCAGAGACCAAACTAGAATAAGAGTGTCTCTATGTGAGGAGTTGAGGATGGGGTATGTTGGACCCCAAAAATAGTGAATTATATGGGTAGAAAACTATAAAAATCATTTAAAACCCAAAATATTTGGTTAGAACACCCTAAAAAATAGAGTGTGAACACTTATACTTGAACACAAGTATAAATTACAAAAAATTCTCTTTAAATAAAATATAAAATATGAAGGAACTAAATTTATCTTCAACATGTGGTATGTTAATTTTAAATTCTATTTCAGGCCATATTTTATATCCCTTGGATGCACATGAAATAATTTAGACTAGCCCAAACAATTATAACTTCTAAGTGGGAAAACATTAGCTATTTGGCTTGGGGAAAATATCACAAGTATTGATTTGCTACTATCTAAGCATTCATATCCATAAAATAGATGCCTCTAGTCCCACTCAAGGCCTTTCTCCCCTTTTATCCAAGATAAATATCCTATTATGGAGGTTTCCTAAATCACCCTCTCAAGGAAGACTTTATATTTTACATTTTTATTTCATTTCCTTCAAAAAAATAATGAAAATATTTTGTAGTTATATCCATTAATGGATGGATACCAAGCCAAGGACATAATGATAAACTCAAAAAGTTCAAATTACTAAGATAAGATTAAACTATTTTAGTGTTTCTTCATTGCTTTAGATGTTTAATTATGTGTAGATGATGGATTTAGACAAGAAAAAATAAATTGTTCTAAAATGCAATTCAAAAAATGCACAAAAATAAAATTTAAATATCTTATGTAATTGTTTGAGTGTGACTCTTCACTTTTTAACTTATAAGGTTTAGAACACATTCATGTTTCTGTCAACTATTTGAGGTTATTATCCTAAAAATATAGGGGAAAGGATAAATTATAAAGGTTTATACTCTTATACATAGATCTTTTATTTCCAAAACATAGCTTAATTACTAAAATAACAAGCCAAGAATAAGAAAAAGGCCAAAATTCCTAAGCAAAACATAGCCGAGATGGGCCCACATGAAATGAAACCAAACCAAAGTAAAGAAACACAAAAAACAAGAAATATAACTTAAACCAAAAAAAAACCCAATAAATTATGTACACTAATTAAAAAATAATAATAAAAAAATTTGGAGGTGGGTATGGAAACTTAGTGTGGAATGTCTCCCACTTACTAGTAGTAGCAGGGCTCATCTAGTCGGTATCCTTAGGAACTAAAAAAAATCCTTTTATTTTTTGATTCTTCCCTTAGGTTTCTTCCCTATGAATTCATTGAAAATAGTAAGCATACATTCAAAACAATCCCCTCTTTTAGTTAAAAAATTAAAGTAAGGATAATTAATGGATGCATTTACCTCAAATTGTTGTCAAACCAATGTAAGAGGCTCAATTACCTATATCCCAATAATTATAAATGTTTGAGCAAGAGGTTAAAATCATACTAACCCTTTAGAATATGGATCTTATACAAGATGAACATATTCATCATCTTCCTCTTAGGTAGGTTCATTATGCTCTTTTAAAATTGAAATCTAAATGATATCATCACTACCAAAGTTGTCACATTCTTTTGTAAGCAAAGGATGGATATGTTTTTTTTTTTTAATTTAGAATATCCTTTAACTCATCATCATCAAAAAACTCATCATCCTCTTCAATAATACAATGATTGATAAAACTAATAATTAAAGGATCAACTTGTTTCTACAAAAAGGGTTATATTGTATAAATAGGAGGATCTTGGATATTTGAATGATTAGGTAGACAATTATAAAAAAGGAAACCATATTTCACTTAGATTATGTTTGGGCATAGCAACTGAATGGTAAATTGAATAACTTTTATGAAGTATATTTCCAAGTTATTTCTTTTAGACTTCCTTATAAATGTTGCAATTAGTGGGTCTAAAACATGCAAATACAAATATAAAATAGTTGTTTAAAATGGTTTACAACTAATAGGAACTCTGTTAAGACTCTTTTAAAACCTATAATTTAAATATATAATTGGCTCAGGAGGTTGTTTTATAATCATAATTAATTCATTCAATAAATCTTGGGGGTCAATCCTCTAACCAAATTGAAGTAAAAATAAATGTTCCAAGTCATTCTAGTTGTCAATATATTTAGGTTTTAAACACAAAAACTAGTCAAATGTTTCTTCCTTTAGAGTAAAATGAAATAACATGTAAATAACATCTTAAAATTTGACATTTAAAAAATGTATAGTGGACTTATAAGACAAACAATTCTCTTCAACATTCGTCATGCTTTAATTTTGAAATTTAATGAGAACTTTAAATGTATTTCCATATGGGAAATCATGTTGAATACATAGTACATTAATGATTGATCCACCAAGCCAATACATGATGATATCCATGAAATTAAAGGAATATAGAGATAGGATAAAAAGGAAATAAAACCATCTATAAGAGGTCTATCTCTATTGGTTCCTGTGCGTTTATCTCTCAAAAAGTGAAACAAGTTTACGAACTAAGATCTAGACCTTATGATCCTTTCAATGGGGTCTAGATTATTTTAAAACAAACATCAGTTAAAAGAAAATAATTAAAAATTAATAAAGGTCCCTCCTTCTATAACCATAAATGTTGGTAATTATAAATGACCTTGATTTACTCTAGGGGGCTCAAGACCAAGTGTGTAGGGGACAATCAATTTTTGTTGTGCAGAGTGAATGCTTAGAGATACTTTATACATTAAAAAAATAAATCAATTTGATGGAGAAAAGGTATTTACTTACAGGAAATGAAACTTATTTTTAATATTTAAGTATAGGTAAATGGTACAATTTATTATAGTACATGAACTATATAGTAGATACACAAAGGATGTTATCTATCTTATGACTATGTATGGCATAAACCCTTGGTAAGATGCATATGTTACATATTTATTCAAAAATTAATACAAGACAAAATACAACTACTATCAATTACAAATATGATAGTTGAGTTATTTCATCTTACCTACTCGATGAAAGTTGAGCTCATAGTTTTGGTGGTGATTAATGATTTAACTAATAAGATTACTAGTTGGAAAGTACCACCTAGTAATCCATGTTGTCATATTAAGAAGACACATTGAGCTATTAGAGTGAATAAAAAACTTGGCACATGAGTCTACAAGTGAGTACTCGTGAGGTGCATAGTGGTATGAGATGATAAGTGTGTAGTGAAGATTGATAGTTATCATCAGGTATGATTTGAGTGAAAAACTATGAAAATGCATGTAGGAATTATCCACAAGTGTGTAAGCAGGATTCATGTCGAGGAGTTTGAGTTGTGTGTATAGAAATAAGTGAGGATCTTACTATACTATAGAGGATTTGTGCATGGATCATTCACCCTTTATTGAATAGTAATGGTCTACATTACATTAATGTACAGATGAGGAAACTACACTCAAAGTTGTTGATAAGTGTACCACTTGACTTGATCATAAAATTGTCCAACCTTAACTGCTCAATATTTTTTATGTGTGATATGGTCAGTACATGTGTATATAACTTCAATTTTCTAGTCCTTTTATACAAGGTACACATGCTTGGGATCCAAATTAAAAGGATGTTTTGTCACTAATATCTCAAGAAGTGGTAGAGTGAAGGACTTGAGAAGTTCCATGTTGAAGACTAGGTGTAAGCCTAAGAAAGGAAGGAGATCAAGAATAAATGTATTATCACTAGCTATATGTATAATGGTGGAAGGAACATAATGTAGAGGCTTGATCATTTGGTTTATACCTTTGAATCATTCCCTCTAAAGGTGTATTCAAATTTTATTATCAACTCAAAATTTGTGAGGTGTGAAATATGCATCCTAGTGCTTATTTTACTTTACTTGTGTGTGAGAGATAATTTTTTGCACCTAATAATGAATAGACTAGATGTGTCATAGATTATTCTCATCTTTTCCCACTTCCTATTCATATGTACATGACTTAGTGCCAATTAGTGCATGGTAGGAGGTGTCTAGAGGTGCCAAAGGCTAAAAACTGAGACATTATAATTGACTTTGACTCATAGTGATATGAAGGGGTCAATTTTAATCATGTTAAATGTATAAGATATTATCATCTCAAGTGCAAGAATGTGTGAAATTTTACATTTGCATAAGATGAATGAGTATACAATTGATCACTTTAGTTTGCACATTTGTCTATGGATGAAAACATATTTACCAATCCAATTAAATACCCATCAAGTCCTGTAATGCTTTCCAAAAATGACTCACAAATCATTGATATTGATCGAAGATAATGGATATTAGAAGCCCAAAATTAAACCAAACATGATTGAATAGGGTGTGTGAAGTGTTAGTTATGTCAATGTATCTCTTACTTTCAAGTTACCATGATAGGCATCTTGGAAAACCTATCCACTATAATAAACATAATGTCATGTGGTAATCTCATCATAGGCAACCCAATCATGAAATCCATGTTGATAGATTCCTATGGTCTAAATAGAACTAGTAGAGGTGTATAAAGACCTAGATTCATGTTTATGGACTTGGATATGTAATTAAGAATACAAGACTTGACATGGAATTCTATGTCTATATACATGTGTGGCTAGTATAAGTGTGACTATAATGTGGCTAGAGTCTTTTTCATGAAAAGTGTCTCATGGTCTTGGCATAGTGCACCTTCTAGATGTGTCATTGGTGAGGTGAGCCATTAGGAACATGTACATTACTTAGGGCCAATTAGTGCATGGTAAGAGATATCTATAGGTGCCAAAGGTTGAAAAATAAGACATTATAATAGACATTGACTCATAGTTCTATGAATTGGTCTATTTTAGGCAAGTTAAATGTACAAGATATTATCATCTCAAGTGCAAGAATGTGTGAAATTTTACATTTTCATAAGATGAATGAGTGTACAATTGATCACTGTAGTTTACACTTTTATCTATGGATGAAAATATATTTACCAATCCAACTACATACCCATCAAGTCCC
Source organism: Torreya grandis (assembly GCA_037957365.1). Lineage (NCBI taxonomy): Eukaryota > Viridiplantae > Streptophyta > Pinopsida > Cupressales > Taxaceae > Torreya > Torreya grandis. Next base: position 4,080,680 of record JARHVA010000851.1, on the reverse strand, counting down.
ACAATGCTTTCCAAAAATGACTCAAAAATCATGGATATTGATCAAAGATAATAGATGTTAGAAGCCCAAAACTAAACCAAACATGATTAAATAAGGTGTGTGAAGTGTCAGTTATGTCAATGTATCTCTTACTTGTAAGTTACCATGATAGCCATCTTGGAAAACCTATCCACTATAATAAACATAATGTCATGTGGTAATCTCATCATAGGCAACCCAATCATGAAATCCATGCTGATAAATTCTTATGGTATAAATAGAATTAGTAGAGGTGTGTAAAGACCTAGATTCATGTTTATGGAATTGGATATGTAACAAAGAATACAAGACTTGATGTGGAATTATATATATAAATGCATGTGTGGCTAGTATAAGTGTGACTATAATATGGCTAGAGTCTTTGTCATGAAAAGTGTCTCATAGTCTTGGCATAGTGCACCTTCTAGATGTGTCATTGGTGAGGTGAGCCATTAGGAACATGTATATGTTTGACCATATAGATAATATAGTTAGACAAGTATATTTCTTGAATTTATTTACCTTACACTAGGCTATTGTAAATCACTAAGAAGTCTTGGTCAACTGAGTATAGTGTACCTAGTTTGTGAAGTTGTGCATGCACATGTCCAACATTGTGATGAGCATATGAACTAGTAGTTAACTAAGGTAATATGAAACATTGTTGTCCTTATCTTTATTTTCTTGATCATGATATGTAATTTTTACAAGTAATTCATTCATTTCATGTTTCATGCATTCTCCAACTTATTCTACATTTGTAAGAACTAAAATAGCTTGTGATCTAAATGTAAAACTATCTCCTTCCATAGAATGTAGTGTCACCATCACTTGATTTCTTGCACAATAGAACATAAATATTTATCATAGGTGTAGTAACTTTACACCATGTTGCTAAGCATTTTTGAAAGGTATGTGATTGAATACCCATGTTGCATGAGCATTTCATTGAGTGCATATTCAGATGCATCATTATAAATTTTAAAGGAATACACAATGTTAAGAATCATGATAATAGGTGCTACATAGATGAATTTATTGAATGCCTCAAAATTATGTTTTTGCACATAAGTTGAATAAAACTTGAATTTTTTATATGTTTTCTAGTTGAGATCCCAAGAGATGTGTGATAAAATAGGGATAAATCTATAATAGAAGTTAGAAAGTATTAAAAAACTCCTCAATTATATGAGATTGCATGGATTGGGCAAATCTTAGATGAGTTTGATCTTATTTATATCTACATGGATGCTTTTGTAGTCAATAATGTAGCCTAGATATTGATTTTTTGAAGTGCCAAATATAAACTTAGCTAATTTAGATGTAAAATTATATTGATGTAAGGTATCTAAGATGTGGGATATGTGATCCATATGCTCATACAAATTTATACCAAATATGAAGATGTATCCAAGTAGATTATGATGGAGTTTAGGAAAGGCCTAAGTATATCATCCATCAAGTGCATGAAATTAGATATCACATTAATTAGGGTAAAAGGCATGAAAAAAATTTATATAATCCTTCCCATATCTTAAACATTATATTCTAGATGAATTTAGGATGGACTATAATGGTAACCTACCTTCAATTTAATCTTTGTGAAGTATTGTGTTCCTCATTATTTGTCCAAAAGGTCATCAAATCATGGTAGTGGGTATCTATTTTTCACCATTATTTTATTGAGTGCATGAAAGTCTATAAAAATTCACTAATACCCATATTTATTATGTGTAAGGACTATTGGTCTCTTTCAAGTTGAAGATCTAGGCCTGATCAAGGAGTTATTTTATCTAACTCTATATTTAATCATTCTTCCAAACTAATCTATGATATAGGGGTTATTCAAAAGAGGGGATCTAGGAATCAAATTGATGCAATGTGTTGAAAGGCCTTTAATATAGGTGAAAACTTCACTACACTAATCTAGTAACTTGTCTAGATGTTTCTACTATGAAGTTATGTGATTTTTATGCACTACCAAAGTGTGCTTCATATTCAACATAGGTGTATCAAGATGAATCATGAGTAACATGAAAGTATACACATGTGATACAAGCTTGTGACACTACTTGGCAAAGACCAAAGTGACTTTGGTCATGGGTGTTGATTTAAAGAGTTTTTAAAGGTGATCTTACACATGAATAGTCCAATGGTGTGTCTTGGCTTGATATGTAACTTCATAGTCAAATCAATAATCTCTTCCCAAAAATATGTCATATACATCTAGAGGTGTGATGTGACAAGTGACATTAGCCCCCCTAGGCTTAAATTTATACTAAAAAGTGCATTATCTCTAGACCTATATATATTTGTCCTACTACATCCACCATAGATAATATGTCTTGGGATGTGTAATAGTGATAAGAATAAGGCACTGAGCTATGGATTATGTAATGATGATCTTATGTATACCATTATCTATGATGACATTGTGATTATAACCCTTTTACTCAAAACTTGGTATGGAAGAGATATTCATGTTCCTTAGAGATGTTGATTATAGTGGTGTTATTACTTAGATAAGAGGCATATGGATTAATGTTATCCATTGGTTTGGGTCCTAATGTAGATTGTGTGAGAAAGGATTATTTTTAATAACCTTAAAAATCATCATGAGTGGATGAAAAATGGAGGTGGCACCATTTATCACTTGACTTATTCTTGTCTTTGTCTAAAATACAATTAGTAGGAGCCTTCAAGTGTTGTGTAGTATTCTGAGGCTGCTCATCTTGGTAAGAAGTGTTTTGATTTTGTGTATAATTTCATGGTGTATATTTTTTTAAGGGATATCCTTTGTACATTGCATTACATGTAGACATGGAATGTTGATTCATCATTTCCTTGGATTTGATATTGGGAACATTACAATATGATTTCCCCAATGTGTTAGAAGTAAAGAACTCCATATTAACATAGGTATAAGGTGAGAATCCACTAATTTACTTCATCATTATATGTTAATCATCAAGTTATCTCATAAACATGTAGATTAGTCATGGAATATGTTGGTTTAGTACTCCACTAAATGATCCTTATCTTGATGAAGTTTTTGTAACTTAATGTATTCATATTCAAAGTGTCAGATAGGGTAGTATTCCTCCTTTAGTACATTGACAAAAGTATTCCATGATTGTATTGTAACACAACATTTTGAACCTTATGAACTAAATGTATCCTAGTAGTGAACAATTGAAATGGACATCTTCAGTATTGCAAAGGTGATCTTCTCAGCATCAATAAAGTAATTGACTAACAATTACTCCTTGAGATACCAAATCTAGGTATATAATGCTTTGGTGTTGATATTGTCTTCAAGTAGAAAGATTTCAATATTAACATGTAATTTTAAGGGATTTTGTTGTTGAAACAACTATTGAGCATACTTTGGAGGTGTAAAAGAAGGCACCAGGTTGCATTTTATGATCAACTCATGGAAGTGACCTAAACATTTAGTGTGTTATGCCTCCATTGCATCAATGATGAACCTTCAAACCTCTATTACTACCTTAGGTTGATTTTAGGTGTCAAACATATTTATTTTACTATGATTTTATTTTGGATATTCTAAAATATAAATAATTGATAGACATTATTTCTTGAGTTGCACTCACATGTTAAAACTCATAGATAGGAAAGAGATTTGATGCTCTGATACCAATAATATACACCATGTGTCTTACGAACAAGTGTGTGGGAAAAATGAGTTTAATTATGTAAAATTAATGTATAGAGTTAATTTCTACATAACAAAACTAATCACATTTGATGGAGTGTAATTATTTACTTCAAGGAAATGCAACTTCTATTCAATAGCAAAGAATAAGAAAATGGTACAATGTATTATAGTACATGAATTATAGAGTACATACATGGATCATGCTATCTTAGTTATTATTATGTATGAAATCAACCCTTGTTAAGATGCATATGTTAATATTTATACAAAAATAATGCAAGAGTAGTTATAACTAATTTTTTTGTTAAGGTCAAAAGGGGGTTTTGAGCTAGGGTCCCCAAACCCTAGTAAAAGATATAGTACAAAAATAAAAAAGGATAATTAATTTAAATAGAGAAACAAGGACAAACATAGTTTAAAAACATATACAAAATAGCCCCAAAATAGCCTAAAAATAACATAAAAACTATACTAATCTAGGATTCTAGATACAACTTTGTAACATACCTTCATTTTCTTGAGATTCATATCTATCTGCATCAGTAAACTTTAATGATATATATTTTATTAGAAACTAATACTTTTCCCATTTTTACCCTTACCTTTTCCAACATAGTTGGGTTCAAATTATTCCCTATGATGAGCCCTAAGATTTTACATGTTTTAAAAACCTTCATTAATTGTAGTCTTATTTTAATTGACCAAGAAACTTATCTTGTTTTTTAGATTCTCATTAGCATGTTCAAGTGAGTCCACTCTAAGGTTTAAGAACTAAATCTAGATGTCCTTCTCTCTCTTTGCCAAGGTTTTAGAAAATATAAAATTTTCCTACTAAATCACATTGAACTAACTCTTTAGAATCATAATTTCATGCATGAACCACCTCATTAGAGCTTTCTTGAGGTTAAATTCAACTATTTTATCTACATTTTCCTTGCCTTTGAGAGAAGTGACTAGATGATTAAAATCCACATTTTTGTCCATTTGAATATGATATGTCTCCCCTTTCTCTAGAGTTCTAAGCCCCTTCTTCTCTTTATTTTTCTTAGGCATTGTCTATATCTGACCCTAATCTCTTTTATTCTCTCCCTCATTAGTAATTTCTTCTAATTCCACACTATCTCTATCCACATCAATTACTTTATCAACCCCTCTCTTATCTTGCATCTCCTACAAGTTCTTATACCCATATTTCCCCTATTTCTCTTTGCTATGATTAGTGGTTTTTAAATCACTTTTAAGGAACTTTTTGATTTTTTCCTATTCTTTAAATATAGATTTCCCTTTCTTATTTAATTCCTTCTTGACATATTTTTTATTATTTCTTGATGACCTATTGGATCTACCTAGATACTTAATTCAAATTCTGTTGATCTTCCTTATATCCACCAACCCATCCTCTATCTTTTCTTGTTGGTTATGAGGTATTTTAGTCATGATTTAGTTAATTCCTTTGAAATATTTAAGGATAAGGAAAATTAGCCCCTCATTTCTCAGAGCAAAATAATTCCCATTTTTGAATTTTAGGGTAGAGGTCTCCATGGATTTGAGAATAAAGAAAAGAAGGCTAAAAGATAGTTTATGCATAATGTAATTGAGCATTCTAAACATAGACCATCTTACCACATTATATCGACCCTCTAATATAATATATTGAATAAGATGAAAAGTTACCTTAGTGAATGGCCTTTGAAGGGATTCTCTATCAATACCATTATACAACTACTCTAATTGCTCATCATCTTCTAGAAAGGCCTCTTTATCTAGTTTAAATTCTTTATGGGTGTAGTATCTCTTGGTCTCCTCAATTTAAAGACCTATCACATGAGAGATAAATTACTATGCGATTTCAAGAATAATACCATTTATGGTAATAGACCTCTCCTCCCAAGCATTTATGAACTAGTTAGAGAGATGTATATCAAACCCTTTAATTCTCTTCATGAAACTAATGAAGCACCCTACCTATAGGGAACTACAAAATCTTTCATTATTTATATCTTAAGATTGAATATTAGGTTTGATCCTATTTTGTAGACCCATTTAATTACTCTTTTCTACAATATAGTTGCTCTTATCATCTCTATGCTCAAATACCATCCAATTAGGCATGTATCCATGTATAAATTTTTAGTCTTATTTGAGACTCTTTTCCTCTTATACGTGATTCTCCATAAAATAACTAAAGTTAAGTTCATGGGGCCTAGTTACATGATTCATAACATACCAATTCACATCCCCCTAGACATTAGGGAAAACATCCATATGCATAGCATTACTAATGTGAATTTTACCTTCATTTTTGAATTTCAAAAATCAACTCCCTGGGGAGGACTTCATGGCCAAACCAAGTTCTAAAACCAACATTGCTAACACCCATGTCTACAACCAGTCATCAATCCTATTCCCTTATCTATATGTTTGTTGGATACACACACATTAGAAGGAATTCAAAATTTCTCTAGCTTCATCAATGACATGCTTAATATACCAACTTATGGGATTTTGACCATTTAAATAATTGATAATTTTTAGTGTTACCCTCCAAAAAAATTTTGTGCATTTATTTTCTTTTCCAATTTGATCCCCCATAGTGACACCAAAGTTTTAGCCTAATAACCCATTTTTAGACCCATATCACTCACATAAATATTTTGGATATATCATTTCTATTGCATTTATTATCCCTAAATATTTTCTTATTTCTTGATCCCAAAATCCCATATATAATATATGGCAAGGTTATATTCCATAGTTGTTTGAGATGAGATTTTCTACAAGGATAGCTCTAGGACATCCAAACTTTCATAAGAGAACCAAGTTGTACCTACTCTAAGACATCCAAACTTCCATCAGAGTAGTTATAATTATTATTGGTGACAAATAATACAATTGAATCATTTCATATTCCTTGATGGATGACGATTGAGCTTCCAGTTTGGTGGTGACTAGTGGTTCAACTAAAAATATTCTCAACTAAAAAGTGCCACCTGATAATCCATGTGGTTAGAATAGGTTGACATGTGGATGTGCTGGAGTGAAGACAAGTGTGGGCATGCGAGTATACAATCATTTATTTTTATTTATGTTGTTCAAATCTCCCCTCCCATTTTCAAAACATTAATTCTTATCTTTTTTTTCAAAAAAGTTTAAATTCACTTTTGCATATTTTACCTTTATGGGAAAAATACAAAAACATTCATAAATTATCAAAATATGAAAAAGCATATTATTTTCAACAATCTAAAGTGAGGACCTGTAATTATATTTACAATTTTTTTGATTACCTCTTTTTATATGTCATCGTTTTTTTATGTTTATTACATAGCATGTTTCTTTACCTTTTCAATACATAAAACTTCATGCAAGGTATTTGAGTGTGGCACATGGCATAGTTCTATAACACCAAGAAATAATGATACAAAAAAGAAATTATCCTAATTGGATTTCCATGTATTCACTCAATTAAGACAATGTCATAATAGTGAAACAAAACTATACTATGCACTTTTCCTCTATTGGTGCATGTCCCCATGCATTTTTCATCTTTATTTCCAAATATAACATAGTTACAGGGACCTATGATACAAATTTGATGATAGAACATAAAACATATTCATATATAAGTCAAAATTCAAGATAAAGACATAATTTTACATGGTTTCAATCTTGGGCCTACCTTTAACCTATAAACCTTGCTTATTTGGGGGCTTCTCATTACTCTATAAAATCTCTCTTACATGTTTTAACTATCCACAATCTCTTTTCCATGTTGAGTTATAATGAAAATAAATACCTTATAATTCAAATCATATTTTACATGTGTCATGATGCAATATGCTATTTTATAACATGAACATAGATACACATGATCAAAATATGAAGTTTTTAGTTTCTCTATGATTGTTTCATATATTTTCTTTATTACATGAATTCATTCAAATTTATTACTAATTTTTTGTATCCCTTAGCTTTGTGTACATTCAACATACACCCTCACACTTATTTGGTGTAATCATTCCATATTTATGTGGCCCTTGGCAATATATGTTTGTGCAAAATTCACATGTCCCTTGTATTCAACATTTATGCCTTATGTGTGAAATCAATGCAAACCTTAATAACTCTATTTGACATATTACATGTCCCTTGATGTGGTATTTGGGCCTTCTTGTGTGACATGTGTGAGTTTATTTACATGTTCATTATTTTATACTATGGCACCATTATTATTATCATGCACTACTACATATCTATTATATATATCTATGGTTGCATGATATATATCATGCACATAATACTTGTGTTTCAATGATTGATATATTCAATACTATGCTTATAATACACATTCAACACTCATAATTTATTTACATGCTTAATACACTATTTAAACTATATTTAAATTACATGATGCAATGTGCTATAAAATATTTTTACATGTTTTAATGTTACATTTATAAGGTTAAAATATAATTAAAATATGGAAAATTGTCTTACATGATTACCTCTTTCAAAAATACTCTCATTTTTTATTTTCAAAAAGGTGATATGTAAAAAACATCCCTCATCTCAAAATGGGGCATCATGATGGGATCATTTTTTAGTGTTGTCATTGATGTCAAAGGTGCATCTTATAAAGGTTGATGTCAAAGGTGATTAAGAACCATTGGTAGTGTGTGATGTGACAAGGTACATATAAGAATGTTGTCATGAGAGAGTTTTTTCATAAGATAAAGAGAAATATATAATTTAAAGGTAACTAATATCTTATTTTTGCATGATTGATATCATTATTAATATTAGAATGGAAGGTAAAGGTCATTGATGAGTCATGACATGAAGAGGTACATGCATGGTGGAATAAATGAACATAGGAATGTGAAGGTCATATGGAATTAGTTGATCATGTGATTAAGGTGTAGAATAACTCATGAGAGTTTCATGGTAAGCCTATTTAGGTAGTACCCTCAGTGTAAGTTTGCACCCAAACCACTCTTAGACCATGTCTATCCTAGTAAGGTATGAAGATCAGATTTAAAGGAAAGTATGCAAATGAGAGCATGGACAAAAGTGATATTTATTGTTTTAGGAATGATAACTAATTTTGAGGTTATTATTTGAAATAAAAGTACATGAAACATTGTTTTAGGCCTTATTGAGCTCATAGAATGAGGTCTCAAACAAGAGAAGCACTTTCAAATTTTTTTTGGCATGTGTAACCTTTACATGGGAGTTCGAGCTATTTAAGACCGATTGGTAAGTTACCTAGATAAGATCTCTAGGCATTATTTTTGGAATTAAGAGGTAGTCCATTATGAATAATTGTTAACATCAAAACCTATGTTAAATCTCCTTAAAACCCTAATAAAGACCTAATGTGAAATATTTTGTTCAAATCAGATTAGGATGGATTAAAAATCCTATATAAGATATTGGATCATGTATTAAACTCTCCCAAGTACCTCCAAGTTGTGGTTAGTTATATGAGAGAGAAAATACATAGATACATGATTATTTTTCAAGAAGTTATTATAGCTCTAAAAAATTAAATTGGTAAAGAAGAGAAAATGGATGGTATAAGAAGCTAGAGACTCATTTTACATGTCCATTATGTATTTTTGATAGGTTAAAACCTTAAATTACTCTAAATTTATTATCCAATTAATCTAATTGTAGACAGACCTAACAATGTAGATAATGCAAAACCTTGGTAGAGATGAAAATTTAGATTTGAGGGTTTATGCATGATATATTTGTTTAATAAAGTGCATTAATAATTTACTTATGACTTATAATTTATGATAATTATTTGTATAAGCTTTGGAGGTTAGCCTATGTGGTGAAAATGTTGCTCACAAAAAGGCTTGTTTGGTTTAGATAGGATTATGAGACATAAGGTCAAGCAATTAGTATTCAAGACGAATATTTTTCATTAGAAAATATAAATTTTATATTTGAGGATGTTTTATATATATCATATAACCATTTTAATTAATCAATATTTATGAAAAGTGTTTATACATGTGTTAGAGATCTAATTCATCATGACTGGTTTTTGCAATAGTTTGGCCATTCTAAGTAAAAGAGTTATAGAGATGTTCTTGATCTCTTATTTATTTATTGAACGTGTTAAAAGAATTTATTTATGACCTTGAGGTCATTAATAATATATCCTCATGTATTATTATATTAAGTGTGTCTAAGATCCATTATTTTAAGATAGACTTTTGAGGAAAATAGGCCTAATAGGGTAGTTTGTCCTAAAGGAGCTTTCATGGTATGAATGAATGATGCAGGTCTATCCAAGAATGGAGGAAGTTATTAGAGTTAATTATATAATTTTTTTCATTTTTTTATTGTTTTATAAGTCCATCTAATCCCAAGAAGATAAATTTTTATCATTAAAAGGACATACCTAATGGATTTAGGTCTCTATGAGACCTAAAGGTAGAGTAAGGCCTAATTGAATTGTGGAAGACCAAAAGGGGTTAAAATAGTGATATAAACATGTTAATAACATTTATTAATACATATTTCATGTAAAAACTAAGATTTTGAAGGTGTGTTTCGGACCAAGTTGTGTGTGACCATGAGACTAGTATATATACAACGTAGTTTAGGCCTATTTAAAATTCATGAAAAAACAAGCAAATAAAATATTGAATGGTTGTGAGAAAAGAGGTTTTGAAATGAGTTTTATACCATAATAAAATCTCATATTTATGAATATTATCAAAATTTTGGGGTGGATGATCTGGTACTGAGTCACTTAGGGAGTTGGTTATTCCTTCCAAGTAGGTGCTTGCTAAAGTATAGTCAAGTGGGTGCTTGACTTTATTGGGGTTGGTGCTCCAAGTTGAGTTGGTGATAAAATAAATTTGGTATTTTTTTGGGTATGATATTAATCCATTTTCAAATATTAAAGTGTGTTTTCTTCCCCTTGAGGGCTTCCCGCTCATATATGTGTTTTCTTAGTTAATGTTCATGTGAATGATTCTTTATGCATTGCTAGATCACTATGTTTCTTTCATGATTCATGGATATTAAATAATAATTGAATTATTTTTTTAAACTTATTCAGCCCCACCCCTTTCATTAATTATGCTTCTAATGATTGGTATCAAATCTTGCTCTTTTAATGTAGGCCTAATAGCTTAAAAGAGATCTTAGAAGCACAAGTATGTCTAGTAATCAAGTAAAATGATGTTTCTAAAATAATAAGGCTCCTCTCTTTAGTGGGACTAACTACGATTTTTGGATCATTATAATTAATACTTATCTAATGTCCTTGTGGTATGGCATATTATAATTAATTATTGATGGATTCACTCCACCTCCTACACCACCAACTAATAGAACATGCAAGAATGTAAGTGAAAACAAATCTAAGGAAATTAATGTCATCCTATGTGGTATTTCAAAGGTAGAATTTGTAAAGGTCATACATTGTGATACAACAAAATAAAATTTGGAAAAGTTTCAAACATATATGAAGGAGATACCAAAGTCAAGTCAGCAAAATTGTAGACCCATCAAAGGTAGTTTGAAAGTTTGAGAATGAAGGAGGATAAAAACATTGAATCTTATTTGTTGAGATTAGATGAAGTGGTAATTTTCATTAGAGGTCTAGGAAAAAATTTAGAATAATCAATATTAATAAAAAAATGTATTAAGATCCCTTAAATCCAAGTTTGTTTCAAAATTATCTATTCTGGAGGAAATCAAAGATCTTAACAAACTACATATGGATGAGTTTCATGATATCTTTATCACCTATGAAATGAGAATAAGTGATGGAAGGCTTTCAAAGAATTAATTTTCATTCAAAGATGAGAAAAATTCATAAGGTAAAAAGGTTAAGGATAATGTTGATAAATATATAGATGATGAAAAGATAGAATCCATGTTTTTTAGAAAACTAAGGAAAGGATCATGCAAGTATAAGGTTAATTTGGCATTTAAGTGAATTAATTATGGTAAGATTGATCACTTTACATCCAAGTTCCCTAAAAAGAATAATAATGAGCATGATGGAGATAATGTTGAACATCATGGTAAGGATAAGAAGTTTTATTATATTTACTAGAGAAAAAAGACTTTCAAAAAGTACGAAGGCAAGAAAGGGTCATTCAAGAGTAAGAGAAGTTTCTATAAAAAAGAAGATAGTATCTCCTCTAATATAAGTGACACAAATATATCAGATAGTGATGATGACAATAATGACCATGATATCAATGATAATTTATTCGTGGCCATAGAAATAGACAATAAAGGCTTCTCAAAAGGGAAAATTCTTATGGAAGATGAATAATTAGATGAAAAAGAGGTTGAATTGAACCTTGTGGTATAATTAGTGAGTTCTCTAGAGGAGATGAAGTTCCAAAGAAAGAAGAATCAGAAACTAAGATCATTGGTTGAGAGTTATGAGAAAAAATCAATATATTTGAAGATATTATAAGTAACAACACCAATGAACATAAAGAGATCATTAAATAGCTATAAAAAAAATTTGAGATTATAATTATAAGTCTTAATACAAATAAGGAATAATTCACCAAGTTTATAATATAAATAGAGTCCTTGAAGGTAGAATTAGATCAAGCAATAATCAATTTGAAGACACATCAAAAATTTGAAAAGAGCACTAAAATATTTGGTGATATTTTGAATGGTCAGAGGTATCCACATGATAATATAGGTCTTGGGTTCAAATAATACCAAAAATAAAACAAGGAGAATTAGACCTCAAAGGATAATAGACTATTAAGAAGTGATGGTACTGATAGAGTAAAGACCTATGTAGAAACTCTCAAATCTGAGACTCAAATTGACCATCAACAAGTCAATAAGAATGTAACTCCTTCAATAAAAAATAAAGGTATAGATGCACCATTTAACAATCATCAAAATAAAATTCCAATTATACAAACAAGATATGTTAAGTCCATCAATGGTTACTATTTCTCATGCAATCAATATGGACATAGTGTTGTGGATTGTAGACATCATTCTAGAATTAATTTCTAATGGAGGAATAGTATGAATGCTCATCTCAACAGTAGATGAAAAATTATGTTATATAGTTTTTATCAAAGATGACATATGTAATGGATTACAATATGAGTAATATGAGGAAGATCAATCAAGACAAAAAGGTACATAGTCATACTAGTGAGAAGTGGATCAAGAAGTCAGATTCTATGGACAAGGTGAAGGAGGAGTAGAAGACTAAAGGAGAAGGATATATGCTATCTCAAACTACCTTTCACATCTAATATGAAAACATGAATTGGTATATAGATAGTGGTTACTCAATCCACATCATAGGGGACAAGATTAAATTCATTACATTAAATAAGAATGTTAGAGGGATAGTGAGATTTGGATATAACATAACTACCAATATTATTTGTAAGGGTATCTTGATTTTGGATAATGGGAAGACCAAGATAGATAATGTGATGTATGTGTAAGGCTTAAACATAACTTTATTAGTGTTGTTCAAATGTGCAACCAAGGACACACATTGACCTTTTATGAAAAAGGGTGTGATATAAGGAGAGCCAAATCAGGAAGGCTAATTACCAATGCTAAGAGGACTAGGAACAATCTATATGTCTTAAATGAGATCAAGAAGGATAGATGATTTATGAACAAGATGGTATAATTTTTTATATGACATAGAAGTTTGGGCAACCTAAACTTTTATAATTTGGTCAATATAATCTCTGAGAAGTTTATGAAGAATATGCCTAAAATCACCAAACCTACAAACACACTTTGCAAGGCATGTCAACATGGTAAGAAAAATAGAAGGAGGTTAAAGTATAAGGAATATTATACTAAAAAAAGTTTAGAGTTAATATACATTAATATTTTTGGACCTAAAATAATCCAAATCATTTAAGGAGATAGTTATTTCATGTTACTCATAGATGAATACACAAAAATGACATGGGTAGCATTCTTGTAATAAAAGTCAAAAGCTCTTGATAAGTTCAAGGCATTCAAGGATCTAGTTGAGAATGAAAATAATGTAAAGATAAAATGCCTCAGATATGATAGATTAGGATAGTTTTGGTCTAATGAATTTTATGACTATTATGGGTTCTATGGGATATAGAGATAGTTCTCAGCAGCTAGAACACCTTATGATAATGAAGTAGTGGAAATAATAGAATACTTAAATAAATAGAAATAACTATTCTAATTGAATTAATATTATCTAATAGATAATGGAGAGAGGTAGTGAGCACTATATTCTACATTTTTAATAGAGGAGAGATAATAATTAATAGCTAAAACTCCCTATGAATTATAAAAGGTAGACATGCTAATGTGGAACACTTTAAAGTGTTTGAAAGTAAATGCTTCATCAAAAGAGATGAGGAAGACTTAGGTAATTTTGATTTAATGTAAGATGAAGGAATATTCTTTGGGTATTCATCAGTAACCTCAGCCTATAGATATTAAAATAAGAGGTTATAGAAGATAGTGGAAAACACTAATGAAAGTATTGATGAGACCAATTCTAATAAGTCACACTCTCAATCAAAGGATGCATCAGAGAATTTGGAATTAAATAATTAAGAATAAAAAGTAGAGATAGATAAGGAAGAAGAAGAAGTTTAAGAAAGACAAGAATAAAAATGTCCTTCAAGATAGATTGAAAGAGACTAGCTTGAATCACAAATCATTGGTAACAAGGATGTAGGTATGCAAATAGGGAGAAAGATGGTAAGTAACCTAAATCAAGAGAATGTTTTTATATTATCTAATATTAAACATAAGAATATTTTCTAATAAGAAATACATGTTTTGGATATGTGACATGAATGAGGAGTTAGAACAAATAGAAAATAATGAGACTTGGGAACTAGTTCCTAAGCCTAAAGATAAGAATGTCATTCACACAAAATGATTTTTTATGAAAAAATTGAATCAAGATGGAGAATTCAATAAGAATAAGGCTAGATTGGTATGCAAGGTTACACACAAGTTTAAGATATAGAATTTGAGGAGACATTTACTTTATTAGAAATATTGGAGGCTATAAAATTGTTTCTAGCGTATGCAATATTCAAAGGGTTCAAGGTGTATTAGATGGATGTCAAATTAGCTTATCTGAATGGGAACTTGGAAGAGGAAGTGTACATAGAGAAACCTAAGGTTTTATAATTATTAGGTAACAATGAATATGTATCTAGATTAATAAAGGCTATTTATGGTGTAAAGCAAGCTCTTAGATCCTAGTATGACAGATTGGACAAGTATCTATTAGACCAAGGTTTTAACAAAGGAGATGTAGATAGTACTTTGTATATAAAGACAAAAAATGATTATTAGTTGATAGTGGTTGGCTATGTGGGTGACATCATATTTGGTGAAAATAGTGAGAGTATGATTAAGGCCTTTAAGGATGTGATAAATAAGGAGTTTGAGATGTCCATGTTAGGAGAACTATCATTCTTCCTTGGGTTACTACAAATCATTTAATTAGAAAAATGTATATTCATTTCAAAAGAAAAGTACATAAGACATACATTGAAGAAATTTGATATGGAATATTTCAAGGTATTTATCACACATGATAATAGGGTGTAAGAAAGGAGGATGAATCTCCAAAGGTCAATCAAACATCACATAGGTCAATGATTTGAATTTTGTTGTACACTACTACCTCTAGACCTAATATCATGCAAGAAGTAGGTCTTGTGGGAAGATTTTAAGTAGACCCAAAGGAAAATAATTTGTAAGGAGTTAAAAGGATACTTAGGTATCTCAATGGGACTATGGAGTTTAGGTTGTGGTATCTAAGGAGCAAAGAGTTTAACCTAAAAACCTATATCGATGTAGACTAGGTAGGGAGTTTAGATGATAGGAAGAAAACTATTAAAGGATATTTATTCTTAGGAGAGTGCATAGTATCATGGATAATAATTAAGAAGCTATCATTGGAATTATATACTTGTGAAGCTGAGTACATTGTAGTAGCTTTTTGTTGCACTCAAGTCTTATAGATGAGGCAAACCTTAAATGACTACAAAGTGGAGTATGATAGTCCTAGTCCTATCTTTTGTTATAATACTAGTGTCATAAGAATATCAAATAATATAATCATGAATTAAATGGATAATAACATTCCCATTAGGTATAATTTCCAAAGAGACTATGTAAGTGGAAAAAAGTCAATCTTGAGTATGTATCTACTAAAGATCATATTAATGATATTCTAACCAAACCACTTCCAAATAAAACATTTGAACATCTAAGATAAGAATTGGGTGTAATTATTAATCATAAAAGTCATCAATGAAGTCAAGTGCTTAGGGGGAGATAATAAGGTGGTTCACTAGATCCAAGAATATGATATTGAAGTATGCATGAAGATATGGGTAACATGTTTATATGATGCTTCATAGACTCATATTTATCTATGTTGAGTTATTTCATTTCAAGAGATGTGTTCTAAGAATTTACAAGTACCTATTTGTCATTAATGTCAAAGGGGGACAATGTTTAGAATGGGGAAGAAATAGCCTATTGAGATAAGTTTTAGAGATTGGTTTAAATCAATGACAAAGGGGGATATTGTTGAATATTTTGATTGATGTCAAAGGTGCATCTTATGAAGGTTGATGTCAAAGGTGTTTAAGGATAGTTGGCAGTGTGTGATGTGACAAGGTGCATGGAATAATGTTGTCATGAGAGAGTGTTATCATAATGTAAAGATAAATACATAATTTTAAGGCAACTTATATCTTATGTATACATGATTGATATCATTATTAATGTCAGAATGGAAGTTACATGTCAGTGATGTCAAGTGCATAGTGAGAATAGTCATGATATGAAGAGGTATGTGGATGGTGAAATGAATGAATACATGAATTTGAAGGTCATATAGAATTATTTGAGCATGTGGGTAAGGTATATAAACATTCATGATATTTTTAGGGTGAGCTTATAAGGGTAGCAAAATCAATCTAAGTCTACACCCATAATACTCTTAGAACCTACCTAGCCTAGTAAGGTATGAAGATCAAATTTAAAGGAATGTATGCACATGAGATAATATATATAAGTGAGATAAGTTTTTTTAGGGATGATCACAAATTTTGAGGTCAATATTTAAAATAAAAGTTCATGAGTCACTATTTTACACCCTCTCCTGCTCACATAATGAGGTTTAAACCCAAGAAGAACTTTTAGATATATGTTGGAACATGTAACCTTTTTATGGGATTCTAAGATATTTAAGAGAGATAGGGAAGGGTACTACCTAATATATCCAAGCATTAGTTCTGGATTCAAGTGGTTTTCCTTTATGAACTATTTTTAACACCAAAACTAATGTTAAACCTCCCTAAAACCCTAATAAGGACTTGATGTGAAATATTTTTTTAAAATCACCTCAATATGGATTAAAATTACTAGATAAAATACTTTATCATGTATTCAAATCTCCCAAGTACCTTCAAGTGGTGGTTTTTAGTTAGATGAGAGAGAAAAAACATAGATACATGCGTATTTATTAAAAAATTGTTCTAGCTCTCAAAATTTGAATTGGTAAAGAAGATAAAATAGATGATAGAAGAAGCTAGAGAATCATTTTACATTTCCATGATGTTCTATGTATAGTTTATATCCTTTAATTAATGTAAATTGATCATCCAAGTAAGCCAGTCAAAGACATACCTAATGGTGTAAATAATGCAAAACCCAGGCAGAGATGGAGAGTTAGATTTGAGGGTATGTGCATGATATATTGATGAAATAAAGTGATTTAAGAACTTATTTATGATTTTTAATTCATGATAATTCTTTGGATAAAATTTATAGGTTAATTTATGTGGTGAAAATGTTGTTCACAAAATGGCTTGTCTAATTCAGATAGGACTGTGAGACAAAAGGTTAATAAATTGGTCTATAAGACTAATATTTGTCATTATACCATATCAAATTTCTATATAATAATGTTATAAATATATCATATAACCATTTTAATGTATTTGGAGTCATGACAAGTTTCTAGATAGGCATTGGAGGTCTAATTCATCATGACTAGTTTTTGAGGTAATTTGGTGGTTCTGAGTTAGCAAGTTGCATAGATGTTCTTGAGCTCTTATTTCTCAAGTGAAGGTATCCAAGAATTTGGTGATGACCATAAGGTCATATATAATCTATAATAATATTTCATTTTTCATGTTTTATTATCTTAAGGGTGTCTAAGCTCCATTATTGTAAGACAAACTTTTGAGGTACTGATAACATTCTTACAATTTTATGAATCCCATTTGTTAACTCTAGTCAACTGTAAACCTAGGATCAATATAGAAATAAATTGAATTGTATATTTTAGGTCTTCAGTCACTTTTATTCACTATATCTTTATCACTCATGATCATGTATTACTAAACCTTTACTATATTCCTTTTAACTGAGGTCTGCTCTTGACTTTTTTTTCTCAAACATCAAACCTTATTGATTGTATCTTATTTGTTACCCATTTAAGATTTCATAAAATCCTCATCAATAATTTACAACATTATTAAATTATTTAATAACTTTTATTTATACATTCCTACAAGTATTTGATAAATTACAACCAAATATAAGATCTTTCAAATCTTTTAAAGCACTTTTTTTTACTAATAATTTTAAGACTCAATCCTATATAGCTTAATGCATTTATTATTTTAATATTTAAAAATAAAATAAAAAAGAAAAAAAACTTTAATATTCCTTTAAGTAACATACACACCAAATCTTAGGCATTTCCATTTAATATAAAACAAATTACAACCATTTTATTATTCTCTTGATATAATCACTTATACCCTGATTTTTCTTCTTTGACATAGTTATGAACTTTTAATTATATCTCTTTCGATATTCATCCAATAAAGATTTAATTTGAATTTTCATATTCATGACTGAAATCTTCATCTACTGGCCAAATTTTAGCACTTTTTATTGGTTAAATCTTGATATATGATCAATTTTCCAAGCATAACCTGATTCTAATTTTATATAGTCAACGAAGAAATCAAGAGCATATATGTGATTGTTATACCATTTGAAGACTTTTTAGAAACTTATTTCCACTATAATTAAATATAAACTAATATATCCTCTTATTCCAATTATACCTTTCTTTTATGCACCCAAAATAATGTGGAATAACTCTCTTACAAGGACTATTACATGAATTATACACTGTTTAGGAAATCGATAGTATACCTTCTATTTAAATCACCCACTTTATTCCTGATCAACCTTAGATAATGTACCAATTTAATGAAATATCATATTTTATTACCTTTTCCATGCTCATTTGATCTTTATGCACCTAAAAAAATTTCCTATCATCTGAATATGCTTAAGAGCACTTTAATGCATATAAACACAACTTATTAACATATCAAGGTTGTAGATATCTATTAATACTTCCTCCAACTTCTACCATATCAAACATGAATTCATAAAATGAACTTGATCATCAAAATAACTTTATATAAAATTTCTTGCTATTAATAACCATATAATTGGCATCTATTAATTTGTATCATTCCATAGAATTAGATGGCTTCTTTCACAATTGTCATAGAATTACAAGCTGAGAGGAAATAGTTATGAAAATAACTCACATCCAATGAACCATAAAAGGTTTATTTTATTATAATTAGATCCTATACACTCTTTTTCTATTCTATATTATGATTTCTACATTCATCAAATCATAAGAAACACCATAAAAGTGTCTTTGCTCCTGGAACGAATCATAAAATCTCACTTAAATGGAAATACCAGCATAAAGAACACACACAAATAACAATAAAATACTTAAAATTACATGTTCTAAGAAGTTTGTATGTATATTTCTGAATTTCTTCCAACATTCATACTTATAAAATATTTGAGCTACTAGAATACCTTATCTTGATACAAGAAGCATGTAAGTATTCATAAGAAGAATATCATGGATCTTATCAAGAAGAAAAAACACTTTTTTTATTGATCAATATTTCAAAAAATAATTGTAAAACTATTATAGACCCCCTTCTACATACAAATATCTTACTTCAATCCATTCCCCTTACCTACTCAATTCTTCATACCCTCTTTTATGTCACACGGATGGTTTTATTTAGTCTCTCCCCTCCATTGATTCAAAGTCCATCCTCTAACTGCAGTATAAACTTAGTTTTTTTTTATAGAGATAAAATCCTAAATTCTCTCAACAACCTTATCATATGCTAATTTGATGTTCCCCAACATAGCATTTGATGAGGTGTTTCACTCTTTTCATAGGTTAGAATAAAATTAGGACTCTATAAATGATCTACTACCATTTAAGGCTTTTACAATGCAATTTTGAAGTTTTATCCTTCTTTTCAAGGCTTGGTGACTTTCCTATACTATATATGTACAAAATTATGAAAGTGAGTTGATGCTCCTACATCAGGTACATATGTCTAATAGGAAAATTTATCCTAAAGTAACTTTTCATGGTATGAATGAAATATACAAGTCTATCCAAGCATGGAATATGCTAGTTGGGTTTATTGGATAAGTGTTTTAATGGTTTTTTATTGTCATAAACATCCATCTAATCCAAATAAGATCGAGTTTTAGCATTAATAGGGTATACCTAATACAATTAGGTCTCCATGAGACCTAAAGGTGGAGTAAGTCCTAATTGAGTTATGGTAGACCAAAAATGGTTAAAATTATGATTGAAACATGTTAATAATATCTCTTAAGACCCATTGTGTGGCCTAAGAGGTTGAAGGTTTGTGGCTAACCAAGTGGTGTCTGACCATGAGATTATTATATATACAAGGTCGTTTAGGCCTATTTAAAAAACATGCAAAAATAAAAAAATAAAATATTACATGGTTTTTTAGAAGGAGGTCTTCAAATGAGTTTTATACCATAACATAAGATCATAGTTGTGAATATTACCAAAATTCTGAGGTGGTTAAGTTGGTGCTTCATTGTAAGTAGGTTCTTGCTAAAGTCTAATCAAGTGGGTGATTTACATTATTGGGGTTGGTACTCAAATTTGAGTTGGTACTCAACTTAATTTGGTATTTTTTTAATATAAAAATAGTTCATTTTCATATATCAAAGTGGTTTTTCTTCCCCTTGAGTGTTTCCCACTCATATATGTGTTTTCTTGTTTCATGCTCATGTGAATGATTATTTATGCATTGCTAGATCATTGTGTTGATTTCATAATTCATGGATGTCAAAGTATAATTGAAAGAATTTTTTAAAAATTTGATTCACCCCACCCTCATTCTCATTAATTATGATTTTAATGATCATTTACAATCCTTGACAATAAATATATTTTAGATTTGATAGTTTATGATATAAAATATTAGAATTTTTAGATTTTATGGGTATTTGGATTGATTATGAACTCTATTATTATAGCTACTCAAGCACATATACACATGAGCAAAGACATATTAAATAGTTTTCAAAATATCAAATTGGCACTTTATATAGCATAAGGGTCATGATATTCATTCATGTCCTAGCTACTACGTTTAAAAATTTAGATTTATCTTTTTTAAGTTTCAAAGTTTCAATAATTTATAGTTTGAATATATATTCATTTGTAATGGTGTGATTAATCTTAATAGATTTGGCCATGTTTGATTTTAGTGACACTTCATGTCTTTGTTTGAATTTAACAAGCCATATAATGGTTACAAATATCTTATTTTTAGTTCAAAAAGTGAGCCAAGTTTGAGCTTAAACATGCTCCATGTTTTGGTTTCACTTTTAGTGAACCACTTTATTGTTTACCATATATTTGAGAATGACATAGTAATCTATGAGGTTTGGAGCATATAATATTTAAAACTCAAGAATATTCACTAATTATTCAAATTTTAACTTTATCATTCTTAATTTCCCACATGTTCATCACTTATCCACATTCCTCAACAAAGGGGAATGAACATATCCAATACAAAGGAAAAGTGTGTATACATACTCATGTTTAAATTTTATTTACTAAGATAATTTTATGCATTTATAGATTAAATAGTGGAAATTTAAATGAATTAAATTAACCAATAAATTCTTGAAATGGGTTTCATTAACACAATTACCTTACTTGGCCATTTTTCCAATCCAATAACCCACAATATCTAAGAAAGCATTTAAATTGTTAAAATTATTGAGAACATATTTTATACTTCCATACTTTATACTTGTTCAACATGAATTTAAATGTTAATATTATTTCATAAGATTATGTTCCTTTTGGACAAGTGAACACTAGGAGTATAGGGGTAAAATTCACACCTATCCAATAATGAAAAATTTTCCCCCACACTCTAATGAATATATTTTTAAAATAACATGCTTCCTAATAGCTTTCATATGCTTATCAATTAGTCAGTTATCAAAAAATATTTAAAATATATCCCTATAAAATCATAATGAAGGTCACCCTTGAAAGGACCTAGATCTGATTAATTAAACATCTCTTTTATGATTTCAAAAGAATGTATTTTCTGAGTAAAGATGATATTAAAATTATTCTATAATTTTATAGTAATAGGCCATATCTGACAATGTTATTTTAGGTTGGGGGCATCCTTTTGTCAAGAATTATATTAAATTTTAATAGTTTTATTTATATGAACTTTTCTAAAAGGATAAGTACATCATTTTGATGTGGGTTTTATGAAAACCAAGAAACCTTACAAGCTAGCCTCTAACATTTTAGGATTAATAAAAAAATATTCACTCTAAGACATGAGTTATAGGGTATTGGGTTTTTTAAACAACCTATTATTAGAATAAAAGTGATCAAATTAATTGTTTACCATAGATGGTTTAGATATGGATGTCCATCTAGATCTAAATGAGATAGGTAGATAAATGATGGACATAATGTAAGGTAGGTCTAACCAAAAAAAGCTCAAAAAAAAAGAAAAAGTAGGAAAGATAAGAAGACATGGAATAAATAATATGAAACCTTTATAAGCTAACTCTTGAACTAGGGGTTGGGAAAATAATCATGATCCAATGTTTGCTTCAAGATATTTTATTCACACCAAAAATAAATAAAAGTTAAGAGTCCTAGGAAACAAGAATGCATTAAACTTTAGCATATAAAATCAAAGGTTGCTACCAATGTAAGATTGTAATTGTACATATACAAAAGGGGATTATTATGATTACACAAAAGGCATTCAAATTAACAATATAATAATATGAATAATTTTATTTAAAATAAAACTCATGCACAAACAAAAGAAAAAACACCATAATTGTAATACTTATTATAAGATTCATATGTTTGGAGAAGAATTAGATTTGCACATCAAGATCAATTACAAAAAAAATAAGTATAATTTCATATTTATCTTATTATTCAAAAATATTCTCATTTTAGGATAGGGAGGATACAAATATATATGCTTGGGGAGAGTTTTTCTCATCCTCCAATAAAATTATAATTTTGCATCTCCAAAAATATAAATATGTGTCAAAATCTTGTATAGCATGTATGTACAAAAGTTTTTTCCTAAACTATAATTTATAAACTAAAATATAGTATACACACACATATGCCAAATAAATTAGGAACCAACAGTTACAAATTAACTAAAATATGAAAATGCATATCCAAATTTAGAGTGGTGCTAATGTGTCACTGCTAGAATAGGATAATGACTGAGTGACATCTATGGAAACAAAAATAGACATCATTGTTACTAGGGGAATCATAGCTAGTCTTGTTGGAGTATTCATTATTGCATATCTAAAAAATTATGGACATTGTGATGATGTGGCAACACTTTTAGTTTCCTACATGTTTGGTGTTGATATAGATGTTTCCTTTATGGATATGAGTTTTTCAAATAATATATGTGTAGACTCAAACTATTTATTAATAATATCAAATTTAAGTAAGGTAGGCTTGAATAATTTTATGGCCTCAACCATCAACCTAGTATGTTTTACCTTTGAGTTATTGAATTCATCTCCAAGAGCTTCAGCCTTTGTCACTCTATATCTAAGAAAATTGATCATATATAGGATTGGTTTTATGTATAGTTCCTTACACTTCACCCTTAAATTTATTTTTAGATGATTTAAGGAGTGTCTTAAAATTGGGCCCATTGACCAACTCTCCACTAGAGGTAATCACATTAATGACCCATATGTATTTAAAAAAAATTAATGCCTCATTTTCGTAACTTCTAAAATGTTTCACTAAATCATTCATTTATGAAATTTACTTAATGGAACCATCCCTTTTTACAATTACATAATTCAAGTCCCATGCAACATCTTGGCTAGACATCAGGTTAAGATGATTGAATGCATTACTCTTTCATAATTAAACTAAAAAGCTAACCCTATTAACATATTATTTTAGTTGGTGCCAAATTTTAATCAAATTTATTCTATTATATATTTTTAATCCTCTAAAGACTTGAATATTATTAAAAAAATTATATATACTTGTGGTTACACTCTATACACTATTTGCAATTTCATGAGGGGCATGCATAATATATATCTATAGTATATTCTATTGTGCCTATCCTTACTATTTCAGATTTATTTCATTACTTCTCCAACTGAATCCATAAAAGTGTAGAAATCCTCTTGGTACTCTATTAGGTTAGTTGGATTCTTTATGTCCTTTTTGGAAAAGGGAAACATGTTTTCCCTTTGTTCAAACTCTATTTCCTCCTTGGTATTTAAATTCAATGATTTCCTCTAATTCACCCTCTAAATGGTTACACTCTACCTATCAAAGCTAGTGGAAAGTGTAAGTAATTATATGATAACCAAATTATATATGTCATCCCTTAGGTCATACATCTCCTTAACCCATTGAGGAAAAAAAGCTTCCCTTATTATTTTGAAGGAATTAGACCTTTAGAGGTAAAGCATGGAGTGATTATTAGAGGTGGAGTTATTAGCATAGGTTCCAATTAATTACTTATTTTAATAGGGAATTAGAGGGGTGCATAAATAATTTTTGACCATGGTGAGGCTTTTCTCTATGGGTTGACTTTAGCCACATACTTGGTCAAGGCTAAAGTTTTCATAACTATTATGGTGGACGAATGTGTAGGTGTGGATTGTGGTAAGGGAAGATCTAATTGAGATGAAAATGTAGGGGGTACTGGTGGACTATTATGATCAAAAATGGAAATTGAAACTAAATTATCAAAATATAATCATTTATTTGGATTCATTATTTGTGCAGATGTTGAAAGATTATAAGAATTAGTTGAAATAGAAAGTGGAAGCATTGAAATAGTCAAATGAAAATCTATAGCTAAAGTTAATACAATATTAATATAATAATCAAGATAAGAAACTAACTTATTGATGTTTTTCCTTTCCTCTTCAATGCGGCTCTTTTGGTCCAATTCTCCTACTAGAGTTTATTCTTATTGCAAACTTCCTAGCTCATTGATTTGGCCTTTTATAATTTTGTTTCCTTTTCTACTTCTTTTAGGACTCTATCCTCACTTGAATTTTTTTTGGTCCTATCATTATTTATTCATTTACTTCCTCCTCATTTTTATCATAGTCCACTAAGGACATTAGACATCCATGTTCCTCTTCCTCTACTTCTTCCTCATTAAAGATTCTTCTAGAGTAGAAATACCTAATGATAGTATCTCCTCTAGTTGCTAAATTTTGGAGAAGTTTTGAATAATTTTGGATTTACTTTAGTATGTGAATATGGTTAGAATGGAAGGTGAAGGGATGATGAAAAAAATTATGGATCCATAGTATTAGGTACTACTATTGTAGGTGGTGGTGAAGGAGTGGAGAGTGGAATGATAGTGGTGGAAGGAATAATGGATGAAGATGGACTTGGATGATGCACTTGAGGGGATAGAAGGGTGGATGGGAGATATGAGAAGGAATATTTCAAAAACATTTGGAAACTCACCTATGTAGGTGTTGTAAGTAGAAGAAGAGGTACACAGATAATGTGATCTTTTACCTATCTTGATGAGGTGTAGTATTCTCCACTATAGTGTTTGTTACAAAAATGGTGTTAATAGTTAGATGTGTGGAAGCCAAATGGGGACTATGGATAGCTATGAGAATTTTATTTTTTATTTGAAGTTTATCTTCCCTTTGACTATTATAATATCACTCTAATAAATTATTTTTTTCTCTTATAGGGTAGGTGTTGATGCTTCCATGTGTACCATAAATGTCCTTAGTGTTCAAAGACACTTCTCATTTTATAATTCAGAGCATGATTAATAGGTTGTGGCAACATGATGTTACCTATGGTGAAATAGGAGTAAAGCAATATTTAACTATCCACACAATTTTATATTAATTGATGGTTGGTAGTCATAATGGTCCAATTTTATATGAAATTATAGTATCTATGATAACACTTAGTGAATTATGATCAAAACTTAATCTACAAACTAATCTAGATGGATATTTATAATGAAGTCTAAGCTATAGTGATCTGGTTAAAAATAGAACAAATGAGAAGAGTAGGGAAGAAATAAAAAAAGTGATTACCTATATTATCCTCAAACATTATGACAAAGTATAAATTTAAATTGAGTATGCATTAAAACCAATATATAATGAAAAATAGCCTAAGCTTAGATTTCACTATAGACTAGGAAAAATTTGAAGGATGACGTAAAGAATCACAAGTAAGAACTAGGTTTAATTTAAAGATTTACTACTATAATAAAATAACATTTTCAATTCTAAATATAGAGAAAAATGAAGTGAAACAAATCCAAGATCCTTCAACTAATATAGCATATGCACAAAATGGAAACCATCTAATTGAAGATGGAACCCATAATTCAAAGAAACTATTCAAATTTAAGACATATAATCAACAACTGAGAGAAAAGTTATATTAACAATTGACACATCAAATTTGGATAATCTTTACATAATTTCTTGATAGTATTAATTTCTTAAAAGGATATAAATTTTTTAAAAAGTTTATTTCTTTACAATATGGTAATACATGACTTTTATAGAAATATAAGGTAATACACTAGTCAGTTACAAGATACAACTATACAAAAGATAAGGACAATTTTCCTTTAGAAAGCTCTAAAATACACTTATTTTTAAAAATTGGATTGACCTAGAGGCAATATTCTAAAAAACTAGCATATGTCTTAGAAAAGAATATTCCCTATATCAAATATTACAATGTTTTTTCAAAGAAAGAATATCAATCAACTTGGTGGGCCCATTACTGAGGGACTCCCCTATTGCTCTTGTAGAAGTTTTATGGCCCTCTGCTATTATTATTTGATAAGCTCTAGATCCACAATTGGATTTAAGAGACAAACCTCTTCCTAATCAGCTAGGTCATCAATACCCCTATCATTTTAGGCCATAGATTCTTTTATACTCCTAGATTTTGTAATATTTTCCTCTACCATGAAGATCATGACTAAAATCCTACCATTTTTACTTCTAGTGACTCTATGTTTGTACTTTTCATCATCAATAATCCCTAGGGCTATAGTCTTGGTAGGATTAGCTAGCATAGTGCCCAAGAGTTGCTCAATCTTGGTGATCAATTCCTTATCATTAGTTAAGAGTCTATCCAAATAATTTGTCCATGCACTTAAACTCTAGATCTTATCCACTACTATTCCCAATATGGCATTTAGTGGGACAAGCTAATAAATTTGAATTTAGGAATCCTACTCATAATTAAAATTCTAATGAGATCCCTTATCCTAGTGTATACCTCCTACCACTATATTATTAATCCCTTGTCCACCTCACCTTGTTAGCCTATGACATCTTGCCTCAGCTTTGTTGATTTCAAAGAATCAAATATATCAAATAATGATGCTTCAAACATGTTTATTATGGCATCAAGCACTAATAAAATGGCTTGTGTCTCCAAATTTTCCTTTTTCTTTTCCAAATTTTGAATGTTTTATTTCATGCCCCTAATGAAAGATCTGACCTGGGCACTATGAGCCTCTAATAGGCTTTAAATATCTTCCTCATGGTTATGAACCTCACCAACTTATTTCCCTCTAACTAGGGTTAATACTGTAAAGGGCTAAACCTTATGGAAAGTGAATTCCTTAGTTCCTACCA
The DNA here is from genome assembly GCA_037957365.1 of Torreya grandis. Classification (NCBI taxonomy): domain Eukaryota; kingdom Viridiplantae; phylum Streptophyta; class Pinopsida; order Cupressales; family Taxaceae; genus Torreya; species Torreya grandis. Next base: position 4,052,857 of record JARHVA010000851.1, on the reverse strand, counting down.
TGGCTTTCCTTGTTGTGTCCCTTTATAATCCAACTATTTTTGGATTGAATTTGAATATAGTAATTGGATCTTTGTACTTTAGAGGCTCTGGGACCTCAACTCTAGTGTTATTGGATGCTCTTGTAGCATCTACTTTCTTGATTTTTATCCCTACAGTGGCCATAATTCTTATTTATTCTTGTTCTTTCATTATAGACCTTATAAATGCCTTGATTTATTCATGTATATCCACATTGATAGATTGGGTCAAGGCCCAAGAGTGGGAGTGGGAAGGGATATTCTATAACTTTCCATAGATAAATGAATCAGGGATGATTAGCTCATGAATGGTAAACTATTCACTGAATAAGTTAATCTCACTTATTTGATGAGTGAGATTTAACTTTGGCCTCTTCCTTGATCCCATAGGGACCAATGCCAACTCTACCTTCCTATCTTTATGTTGTGCCACTAGGACTATGTCAAGAGATACTTCCTTCCCTTTCTCTCCCTTAGCTTGCTCTATTTAAACTTGATCTTCTTCAACATAAGATTCTTCTTCCTCTGAGCCATATGCCTCAATTAGGTCTTTGAGGGTACCCTCTACTATTTCATTAGGCTCACAGGCAATTAGCTTTAAGTGTTTAACTAGGGATGGTGGTATTTGAGGGGGAGTTAAGGATGAAGGCCCCTCACCAGGTCTCTCTTCTAATTTCTCCTTATAACTTCCATAGAAAATTTGTGCTTGGGGATATGGGATCTCTATCTAAGGTTGTTCTTGAGGTGGCCTAGAAGGGTTAGGAAATAAATGGTACTAAAGGGGATGCATCTACCATATGCCCCCTAATATTTTATTATCATTGGTTAGTCTATGTATAATCTTGAGTTTGGTTCCCTTAAACCTAGCCAATACTTCCTCAAAGTTGTTTGCCTTTATGTACAAGGTGTCATGAGGGCCCATTTCATGCTCATAGATTGGTTTCGGTAGTTTCTTATTCTTTAAATATGGGCCCACTACATTATTAATATCTCATTATCTAAGATCATCTAATTGAAATGTAAAATATTCCTTATGCTTAGACATGGTGGCCACCTACTTCCAATCTTGTAAAATTGTTCTTTCTATAGTCAAAGGAAAGGGATGGAGAAGACATTTATTTTTTCCTTGCATACTCTATCAACACCGTGAAGGAGTTGAGATGAAATTTAATATTCTACTAGCTTAGGAGTAATGTAGATAGGTAATCTATAGGGTTGGGTTATAATTCCCTCAATTCTAATAATTATGTAATATGGATAAAACCAAATATCACCCATCATCTCCACATACTTCTTGATCAAAGGGGGAATCCTACACATGGGAATCCCTATGATGGCCTCCACCAATGCAAGATAGACAAAGTCACATATGAATTGCATGTGGTATCTATACTTTAAAATGTAAATTTTTGAGTAGTGGTGTGATATGGTGATTTTACCTTTAGGAGACCAATTCTTGATGTTAGGGATCTTAGTGGAAGCCAGTAGGGCATCTAGTAAATAAGACATCATGTAAAACTTCTTGTTTGTCTTCATTTTGATTTTAGTGATTTTATTTCCTAGGAAGATACTAATCATATCCCCAACTAGAGGGATAAGCTCTTTTTCCACCATAAAGTAGACATAGGAAACCCAAGCCTTGTTGATATAAGTGGTGATAGGGGCTCTAGATACTTTGTTTAATAGGGTCATGATAACCCTAATGCCTTCTCTAAACTAGACAATTGGGACCTTTCCCTTGAATTCCAAAAGTACATGTTTCCCTTAGAACAACCATGGTGTAAGGATGGTGTCTACCTCATGCTCAATGGTCCATCCTTTTATTGTGGGTAGGTCTACATGGGGTTTTAGAATATTGTAGTATTTTTCAAATGTTAGTGGGGAAATGTAGGCTAAACTCCTAGATATTCCCTCATGGATAATCCAATCACCATCAATTATAAAATGAATGAAAATTAGAGCAAGGATGTAAATGTAATGAAGTACCTCTAGTTTGGTAGATACATGGTGGGGGCCAACCATTTGAACCACGACTAGGTCATAATACTTTGTCCTTAATGTAGCAATCCTCTAATCCTCCTTAGTGATGGGTTTTAACTCTTCTATGGTGAAGAAGAGTTCAAACCAATTCTTATGTCTATTGGTCATGGTAGTGACATCTAACTTAGTATCCTTTAAAACTTTTCCTTTGTTATCTATAGATAGGTACAACTCTATCTCATCTCTCAATTATTGTTTTCAAGCTACCATGGCTTTTGTACATGCAAATTCTTCATAATTGGATTGTAAATGGTATCTGGTTAGCTCATTCATGCTTAAAAAATACAATTAATCTTCTTTTCAATTCACTGATAATCAATCTAAGTTTACTTAAGGTCATTTTATGCAAGTTTAGGGCTTTAAATCGTAATGGTGGTATCCCATTTAGAGTTTAGCTCGTATATTCTTTGGATTTGATTTGGACCTTTGCCTTTATAGTTTTGCATTTTGAGGCACACAAGATCTCTTAGTTTCTTGTTTTCTACTTGCATGGTGCTTATGTGGCATTAATTTGGAACCTTTCATGGCATTTCATAAATTCCTTTTGAACACTAGCCATTTGAATTTAAAAATTCCCTTTTACTTTGTACCATCAGATCAATATCCTATGAGTAACCATGAACCATCAATTTTGATCTAGGCCCTCATTTTTTATTAGCTCTTTGGTACCATTGCCCCATGGTTATTCTACTTGGCACCTCTATGATCCTTTCAAGCTCTTTTAAATATTCATTGGTGATTTTTCACCATTAGATCAAGGATCTTGATGAAGCATGAACTATTAGATCCTTTGTCAGTCATCTTTGATTATGATTTTTCCATGCATTGAGCCCACAAGCTCTTAGGGATCCATTGAAAAGTCTTCAATGTCTACATGTTATTGGATCATCTTTCCATGATGAAGAATGAGTTATTGATCTAAAAAGATGGATGAGATTTAAGCTAGTCAATATACATAAAAAAACCTATATTAAAATGCTTTTACCTAAGTCTATTTTGTGTTAAAAAACACATACAGACTCAAGTTAAATAACCTTATGATAGGTTTTAAACCAAAGGGATCAGGTAGGGACTTAGGTTTAAATACCTTAGAATAAGTTTCATTTTGTTTTTATTAAACACAAAATGAACTTTAGGATAAAATGATTATACCTAAGTCTCCTATATTTATACAAAGGGGACCATGGCTAAATACTTTAGGTCAAATTTTATACTATGTTTTATAAACACAATTCATACTTTAGGATAGAATATTCATGTTAAGCACATAGAGCATGCTTAAAGGGGTCAAAATGATATGATGCAAGGTCATCTATCTATAACTAGGGACTCGATTTTAAAACCTTTATACTTAGACACATACATCCCTTACATACAAAATCATAAAAATGACCCTGCAAAGTCCGTAGATTTTCCTTTTCCTGCATAGTCCATAGATTCAAGCCTATAGAGTCTGTAGATTCAAGCCTATAGAGTCCATAGATTCAAGCCTATAGATTCCATAGATTCAAGCCATTTGTCATGGTCTCATACTTAACCCCCAAACTAGCAAGTGTATCCCCAGGCTGCACAACATATGAAAAGTAAATAGCAGGCAATCCATTATCAGTAAACATCCTTGTCTTTCTTGAAATTGAATAGACTCTTAAAGTAATCCTTGAATGCAAATTTGAGTGTCTGAGTGGGAAAATAATGTATGATATTAGCAGTGTTTCCTCTCCACAAAGCAAGCATGCCTAACCTTTTGATCGCATAGCTTCTAATAGGTCAACAACATCCATTTCTCCTATTAGATGATCACTCCACAAGGACTTCATTTAAGCATGCACTGCTCTTATTATATTCTCTTCTCCTTGGTCACCCTGTGTCACGTCTAGATCCTCATCATCAGTCAGTGATGATCCATAGCTAGAATGATTATCATAAGATCTTGATAAATCTATTTGGCATAGATAGAAACTCGTCAATATACTTATGTGCCTCTTCATTCAAGGATTTAGACAACTACTTCCTATCTGCACTATTTTGTCTTTGTCATGATGATCTTTCCATTTGAGTAGGTTTTGATCCTAAAAGTAACTCCTTCAATACTTTTGCAAGTTCCTGGTAGCGTTGATCTTCAACAACCAACTCAGTTCGAAGATTCTTTGTTCGCTTCTCTGACTGCTCTAGCTTAGCAATATAGTTTTTCCTGACATTAGTTCTCTTTGGCTTAAGTAAATCATTGGAATCCTTTGAATTTTTTGGTAGAGTATTCTTCTTTGCGTTGGTTTGCTTTAGCTCACTCTTAAGTTCAGAAATTGCATGCTTGAGTACCCTATTTAGACCCTCTTTAGGATTCTTATAATATTCAAAGTTCTTTAAGATCTCTTGGTCACATAATACTAGTTTCAATTTGTTCCCAACATACAAGATAACCAGTCTTTGTCAATGTTCTATGGAGAACCATAATACACATACATAGGACTATCACTATTGAAACTAGAATTCTATAGAGGAAACCATAACATTATCATGGAAATCAAAAGTCTATTCTTTTCTTTTTTAAATAGAATTACTTACAAATAATGTTCATTGATTAAAGGCTTATGAAACCTTCATAGACACATCCATGCTTATTCTTGGACTCCACCTACAACTTCTCTTTCTCCTTCATTTTACATTTTTTGAGATCCTCTCCTCTTCTTACATCTCTTCCCTTGAAGAGAGGTCCTTTCCTCTCTATCCTTCCTTTCCTCTACGTCCCTCTCATCCTCCTTAATGAATTTTTATTTTGCTCTTTTCAAGAACCTCTTCTCTAACCTCTATGCCCAATTTGTCTTAAGGCAAAACAAATACACTTTTTAATCTTCAAAAATATACTAAGGTTGAAATATTTTCAACCACTTCTCCCTTATTTCCGCAATAGCCCCAACAATTACTTTTTACTTTTATTTTTTTTACAATTATTCCTTAGTAACAGCATATTAGAGGGAAAATACAATAAATTGAATTTGAATTTAATCATGACCATGTCTTGCCAAGATATATGTAGATGCTCCTACATCATACTCTCCCTCTAGAAACAATTTTCTCCTACATCAAATGAACTACTTCCTCCATGTATTAGTCTTCACTATAGGCCTAGATCCCAAGGTGTTGTTGTGAATGCCAATGCTGCTATTTGTCTTTGATAATATTTGTCTTTCATCTTTTTGCTTTTCTTCCTTTTCTAGTATGTTCTTCTCCTCATCTCCTTTTTAACTACCATCTCCCGCTTCCATGCTTCTTCATCTTCATACATGTCTTATAGATCTTCTTGTTGTCCTTCTTGTCTCATGAGCTTCTCCAATGACTCATGTATGTCATTCACTTTAACAATATTCATAACTGCATACAAACATTCAAAGCCACCTCAGAATCAAAATCTTTAGGCCATGAAGCCTCTTGGATACCTTCACATTCTTGCTCTTTAGCCAAAACTGCCTTTGCCTCTTTAGTGTGCTCTTGTCTTGTTTCACTCTTCCCAATGGTGTCTTCACCATGGCTTGTACCTATATGTAGCTTTCTTGAAGAACCAAAGAGTTCTTCCAACATTCTCATTTCTTCCTTTAGTGAGCTCTCATCTATCTCACCATTCTCTTCATCAAACTTGGGTCCTTCTTTCTTAAGGATTACTTGCCCTTCATCTCTTATCTCATCTTTTCTTAGCTCTTGCCTTAATTCATTTCCCATCTAATCAATGGTGCCACTATGTTGATATGTGCCTCTACACAACTCTTTTGGAGGATTCAACAACTCTTCTATCCTCTTCAACTCTTCACTCAACACAAAATCACCCAAATATTCATGTCCTATATCAAACTTAGGACCAAATTGTCTTTCATCCTCTATAAATACATTCATCCACTCTATGGTTTCTTCATACAAGTTAACTTTTTCATCAACATCAATATACTTATCAAAAACAATAAGAGCACTATTACCTTGTCTCTCATTACTTTCTTCAATCTCTACCTGAATCCATCTTGTTTGTTCTTTGTTTTCAATGAGGCATTGCTTTGTTGTACACCCATCTCTTTCTTCATTATCCAACCATTTGAAATTCTCTCTTTGCTGAATATTAGTTTTCATAGACATTTTTCATTCCTCATTTTCCATAAAAAGATCATTAAATGATTCAAAAACATCATCATAAACCATTTGTTTACCTTTTACCTCTTTGGTATACCTCTCAAGTGTTCTATCTTCATGGAATTCCTCTTCCATACTCACCATCTCTCCTTCATTCTCTTGGCTACTGGAATCACCTTCAATCCTCTTCCATTGAATTCTTGGTGTTGTTGTCTCAACACTCACATCTTCTCTCTTTGCCTTCTTAGGTACCCACATTTGATTCTTTCTCTTACTAATTGACTTCACAAGCCATTTAGGCATCCTATAACCATGATCTTGTGACACTACTGAAAAACCAACTTTGTATATCCTTTTATTTTCTTGCACATCTACATTCATATTAGGAATATGAGAAAAATCAATCTTATAAGGTAAACCTGCCTGCTTGCTTACTTTTTGGTTGCTTGTGTGCTTCACCATCCATTTACGCATTACATATCCATGGTTAAATTCTCTTTTTGAGGGCTCTATCATCTTCCTTAACTCTTGCACCTGTACATTAGTAGCTTCATGCTCACAATAACAATCAAAATCAGGTCTTAACACTTCATTTACCTCTCTGATAACTTGATCCATGGAGAAACCTTTCTCTTCCTTTATGCTTGACTATTCTCTTTCCTCTTCTTGGCATTCAATGGCATCATGGAATTCATCCTCATCTTCTATCTCTTCTCTTGCTTGTAGGGGTTCCTCAACACCTTCCTCATGCATTAACCAATGCATCTCTTCTTCCTTATCAACAACAACAAACTTTTTCTTTTCTCTTACACATTCACTTGTGTACTTGGTGTCTCCTCTTGCACCAATCTCTTCATTCTTCAAGACCTTTCTTTGGACCTTCACAAGGATGCTCATACCTACAATTACCCATTCAAAGACAACATTAGATATAAAAACAAGAGACCACAAGGTCCCTATGAGTGCTCTCTTCATCAACACTCTCATCTTCTCAAGTGTTCTTCCTGACACTTCTTCTTTTCTTTCTTCTCTTCTCTTGTTCTCCTCAATGAGAACCTTCTTCACAATCTCTTTCTCTTTTTGTTGCTCTCTTGGCAACCTTCTTATCTTTTTCAAGCCTCTATGGGCTTCTCTCTTCTTGGAAATCTCATTTTGCCTTCTTCTCCTTTTCCTTAGGAGATCAATTGGCCATTTTAACCTCTTCTTCATTGGCCATACCCATGCTTGCCTATTCAACTGCATCCAAGACTCATATTCATATTTAATCTTAGCTAATTCTCTCTTCAAATTAGTAATTTCTTTATCAATTTCAATACTGTTCATACCTTTCTTATTTTTGATGCTTGTTTTCTTCTTGGTGCCTTCATGTACCTTGCTGCTCTGCTCTTTTCTCAGCAATATTTCCATCTCTGAGATCTTCACCCAAGTCTTTTCCACCTTGGTCTCTTGATCCCTGTAGGTCCACTTGTCTCACCCAAGCCTTTCTCCTTGACTGGTCTTTTGACAATCTCCTTGATCTCACCTAGGCCTTTTGTATCCTAGTCTTTTGATCCTACTTAATGGACTTCACACTGAGTCAATGGTCTGCAATATGACAAATATTAATAATTTCACAAATCCAAGCTTACCTTGCTTTGGATCTTTCTCTTGAGAATTCACTATGATCTTCTTTTAGAGCTTCTCTTGGCTCTTCACTAAGCCTTTCTTGGCTTCTTCTCCTCTTAAGCTCAATGGCTTGACTACCTTGAACTTGTAACTTCTTCACTTGCTTCAATCACTACAATTTTATCTCTACAAAAACTGATTAGAAGAGTACCAAATTTTCCTTTTTCTAGGAGCTTACTAGCTCTGATACCAAATTTATGCGAGGTCATCTATCTATAACCAGGGATGAAATTTTAAAACCTTTATACTTAGACACATACATCCCTTACATACAAAATCATAAAAATGACCCTGCAGAGTCTGTAGATTTTCCTTTTCTTGCACAGTCCGTAGATTCAAGACTGTAGAGTCTGTAGATTTAAGCCTGTAGAGTCCATAGATTCAAGCCTATAGAGTCTATAGATTCATGCCATTTGTCATGGTCTCATACTTAACCCCCAAACTAGAAAGTGTATCCCCAGACTACACAACATATGACAAGTAAATAACAGGCAATCCATTATCAATAAACATCCTTGTCTTTCTTGAAATTGAATAGACTCTTAAAGTAATCCTTGAATGAAAAGTTGAGTGCCTGAGTGGGAAAATAACGTATGATATTAGCAATGTTTCCTCTCCACAAAGCAAGCATGCCTAAATTCTAATTGCATAGCTTCTAATAGGTCAACAGCATCCATTTCTCCTGTTGGATGATCACTCTGCAAGGACTTCATTTGAGCATACACTACTCTTATTATCTTCTCTTCTCCTTGGTCACCCTATGTCATGTCCAGATCCTCATCGTTAGTGAGTGATGATCCATAGCTAGAATGATTATCATAAGATCTTGATAAATCTATTTGGCATAGATAGAAACTCGTCAATATACTTCTGTGCCTCTTCATTCAAGGATTTAGACAACTACTTCCTATTGCACTATTTCATCTTCATCTTGATGATCTTTCCATTTGAGCAGGTTTTAATGCTGAAAGTAACTCCTTTAATACTTTTGCAAGTTCCTGGTGGCATTGATCCTCAACAGCCAACTCAGTTCGAAGATTCTTTGTTCACTTCTTTGACTGCTCTAGCTTAGCAGTATAGTTTTTCCTAACATTAGTGCTCTTTTGCTTAAGTAAATCATTGGAATCCTTTGAATTTGTTGGTAGAGTATTCTTCTTTGCACTGGTTTGCTTTAGCTCACTCTTAAATTTAGAAATTGCATGCCTGAGTACCCTATTTAGACCCTGTTTAGGATTCTTATAACATTCAAAGTTCTTTAAGATCTCTTGGTCACATAATACTAGTTTCAATTTGTTCCCAACATACAAGATAACCAGTCTTTGTCAATGTTCTATAGAGAACCATCATACACATACACAGGCCTGTCACTATTGAAACCAGAATTCTATAGAGGAAACCATAACATTATCATGGAAATCAAAACTCTGTTCTTTTCTTTTCTAAATATAATTACTTACAAATAATGTTCATTGATTAAAGGCTTATGAAACCATCATAGACACATCCATGCTTATTCTTGGACTCCACCTATAACTTCTCTTTCTCCTTCATTTTACATCTTTTGAGATTCTCTCCTCTTCTTACATCTCTTCCCTTGAAGAGAGGTCCTTTCCTCTTTGTCCTTCCTTTCCTCTACGTCCCTCTCATCCTCCTTAATGAATTTTTCTTTTTCTCTTTTCAAAAACCTCTTCTCTAACCTCTACGCCCAATTTTGCTTAAGGCAAAACAAATACAGTTTTTAATCTTCAACAATATACTAAGGTTGAAATATTTTCAACCACTTCTCCCTTATTTCCTCAACAGCCCCAACAATTACTTTTTAATTTTATTTTTATTACAATTATTCCTTAGTAACAGCATATTAGAGGGAAAATACAATAAATTGAATTTGAATTTAATCATGACCATGTCTTGCCAAGATATATGTAGATGATCCTACATCATGATATAAGGATATAGTGCCAAATAAAGTTTTATTATATTAATAAACACACTAAAACCTTTGATTAAAAGCATTTGGTATAAGTTTTATATGACAAATACTCTTTAAAATAAGACGTAGTATAAGTCTATAGCCAATGGTTCATAGTATTTAAATAAAATGCAATGGGAACCTTAAGGTATTGACTTAGACTAGGTTCATTTTTCATATACATAGAACATAAGACCATTTTAATATTTTTAGTTCAAATACTTATAGCTTTTGAGCATCCTCTAAGGGTTCCCATTAGTTTAGAAGGCAAATTATTAGCTTTTTATCAACATTTTGGAGTCTATGTTTTAGATTTAAGGTAAAAATAGGTTTTGAAGGGGCCCCGAAACCCTATACATTAGAAGAGAGATAAAACTTAAGCACAACCAGACTACAAAATAGCCTGGAACCTGTTTAAGCAAGACCAGATAACCAAGAATCTAAAAATAGCAGACAAGAGTTGGACAAACAATTAATATTTCTTTTACAAGACCAAAGTTTCATATCTCGAGGGGAGACCAAAGGCTTAGACTTCTTCCTCTTAACTGTTGTCCAACCATCCTCTACCTTACCTGCCTCAGTAACCCAATCCTCAAAAGGCCATGATCCATGAAGTCTAGGGGGCGTCGAAGCCTCAATAAAATCCTTATGAGAACTAGCCAACTTCTGGCTTCTAGGAGAATCCTTCAAAATAGCTAGAGGAACCACCACCTCCTCAGTAATCAATTCAAAGAGATCGCATAGTCCAATCTCCATAGTACCTTCAATAGGGTTAGTCTCTAGCAGAGTCTCTTAATCCATCAATTCAGACTGGGTACTCTTTTTATTCTCATCATCATCCTCTGAATCAGTCGAATCTCCCTTGGGTTGTTAGTCTATGTTAGTCTTAAATAAAATAATTAATTAGCTTAAATTTGACAGTCTTGTAAACATCAAATATGTCCTTATGGACATTGAGTGATGGTCGTGTGATTGTCAAATTTAATCTAGTGAAGATTTTAGTTTGATGGGCTTAAAGTTGATAGACACACGAATGTCAAATACATCCTCATGGATGTCAAATGATGGTCACATGAATGTCAAATTTAGTCTCATCAAAATTTCCTATGTTTCAATATGAAAGTTCCACTTGACAATTTTATGGGGTCTCTTAGGATCATAGACACAATTCACTCCATTAGAACAAGATCCAGGATGAAGCAAGAGCCTTATTATCATGATACAAGAGCTTTCTCATGATTGGTCCTTTCTAACATGTGGGTCCCTTTGCTTTTAATATTCGAATGTGGGTGTGCAATGTGGAAAATCTATGGAGCCCCTAAATCTTTTGAATTTACAAATATGTCTTTGCTCCATCTAATATTTAGTCCATGATGAAGTGAGAACCATGAATCATAATCTAAGAGATCAAATGTGATTAGTTGGAGAACTAAATGCTTAGTTTTGTCAAGATTTATTTGCATCATCTGATTGAAAGGTTGTGAGGGAATGGGCATTGTTAGATGTTATGAGTTACATGTTTTTTAAGTGTTAAGATCTAGGCCTTCCCCTCTCCATTGGATCAATCCCCATGATGAAATTCGGCCCATTATATCTATAAAAAAGTAAGGACATTAAGTTAGGACCCGTGGTAAGGTAAACACTCAGGATAAAATGTTAATGCTAATGTCTCATTCATATTAATAAATATGCCAAGGCCATAAGATTAAAACTTTAGGCTAAAAGGATAACAAAGGGACCATGTTATAAAATAAAAGGTACCCTGTAAAATTAAATATTAGACTTGGTTAGAATTAATAAGGAAATAATGGGGAAGATGATAATATAAAACAAACATATTTTAGGCTAAAGTTTCAATTGTGTTAAAAAAATGACTAAGCTTTAAACATGAAACTTGTGCTTAAGTCCAAAATAAATTTAAAATGCACCTACAAATTAATTCCTACCAAATTAAAATTTGAACTGATAGTTTGTGCCAAGGTTTTTTAACATGAACCATCAGTGAGGGATCCATGAAACCTATAACTTAAAGACATGATGACCAATCATTAGAAAGGTTAGGTAAGATTAAAATAAATCATAAATCAATACCTAATTTTGACATAGTGGATGTTCTTCAAATTCTAAATAATATCCAAACTAGGCCATGCTTGTAGGCTTAAGATTCAAAACATCACAAGTGTCCTAGTTTTCAAAAAAGGGGGTATGTTGACTTCAACAAATGATATCTTATGGGGGAAACATAGAAATATTTTAACCTAGAGGCTCTAGTTTAGACAAACAACTATGTCATCCACTTTATTTGATCTATGTTATTATCTAGATTAGTTTATGGTTGAAATAAACTGTGTACTTATATAATTGGGATCAAACATTGAGACATAGCCATACTATGTGTGCACTTTGATTCCACTTACTATTTAACATGGGATTCAGGAGAAAATTTATAGGTTTCATATCTTTAATCATTTACACTAACTTAGATCATGCTTAGGTATCCATTAATAACCATGGTTTTAGTTTAGGGAAGGCTTGAGCATTGTACTGTTGCTAGGCAGACATCCATATCCCCAACATAAATTCCTTTGGCTCCTCCCAAGGCCTCACTCCATTTACAACTAGGCATCCATAGCCCCAATGTAGATTACCAGAATCACCTGTGCCTGAAAGCTTTTGTTTTTACATTGAATCCTTATTTTTGTATTTTTTAAAACTTATATGATTTTATCAAGGTTGGGAACTAGGGTAGCTCAATTTAAATATTTGGTCAAATGTTTAATCTTTAGAGAATCACCTATGATTGCAAACATTTTCCTAGGTAGGGATACTCATTAAGTGCAAGCATGACTATACTTTAACAAATTAATCTTTCATCCTACAAGTGTAAATCTTCTTAAAACCAAATTTAGGTCAAGACAATATTCAAGTTCTCAAAAAATAGTTAACCTAATCACTAGTCTTTACCAATTTCTTCAAATAATAACATGAGGCTCATAAATTAGGACCATGTTCAACATTTGTATTTGGTTCACACCCATATTCCTAAACTTTGGGGTTTCAAGGAAACTAAAACTTTGAGCTCATGGTTGTCCAAAAGGACTTACTGAAATCAAGGAACAAGGCAAGAAAAATAAACACATAATAACAAAGAAAGAAACAAAAGAAAATAAAATAAATATGTATATGAGTATATAAAAACAAGGGACAAGAAGGAAACATTAAAATAAACTAACTAGCCTACCTACACTAAATCTAACCATCTTATGGTTTGCTCCATAAAGACCTCAAGAGGAGCAGCAGAGAAGTAGTGCTTGAGGTACTGCCCATTCATGGGCAATGCAAAGTCTACTCCTTATAGATCTTTGATCTTGAAAGTGTTGTTCCCCAATGTTTCTACAATTTGGTATTAGCTAATCAATAAAGGTGTGAATTTTCCATGCTTGCCCTTAGGCTCATTTGCTTTATATAAAAGGAGAACTAGATCCCTTTGTCAAACACCTTAGTCTTAGACCTTTTATCAAACCATCTTCTCACTAGGGTCTGTTGTCTACTAAACTCAAAAAAGGCTTTCTCCATTGCATCTTCTATCTAAATGGTGTCTAAAAATATTAATTTTTCAATATATTGGCCTTCTTCCATGTACTCCTACATAAATTTGTACATGGGAAACATGAGAGTGATAAGAACGATGGGCTCTTGGCCATACACTAATAGAAAATTTTATGCCTTTAGGGATTACTTAATCCTTATCCTATCTTCCCATAATGCATACTTGAGAAGCTTTTGCCATGTCTTGGTTTTGTCTATAGTAGAATTCTTAATTTATTTCATCAAATTTTTATTGGTAGACTTAGAGACTCCATTCATTTAAGGATAATGGTTAGATGAAAACTTTAGACAAATACCATTATCATAATCCCATTTAGTCATCTCTATGGATGAAAATGTAGACCCATTATCACATACTAGAGATACTTGAGTTCCAAATCTAGTACAAATGTTTTCTTCTAAGAAATTGATCACTTCTTCCATATTGCATTATTTGGTGGCTAAAGTTTTAGCCCATTTATTAAAATAATTTATGGTAGTCAGGATGAATTATTGAGCTTCAGATGAGTTAAGGTTGATTACTCCTATAAATTCTAACCCCTATTGTGAAAATGGTTTGTCAAACATGACTGGTTGTAAAGGCATTGCTGCCTTAGGCTCCTTAGTGCTAGAAAAATGGAAAGAGTGGCATTCTCTCACATGTTTATGAGAATCTTTGAATATAGTTGGCCAATAGTAGCCAACTCTAAGAATATTTTATGTAGTAGTCTTCCTTGATGGGTTTCCATTACAAAACTTCTCATGAAAGGCACTCATGATTTGAGAAGCTTCCTCTCTTGAGACACACCTTAGGTAGACTCCTTCAAAGTTTTTCCTATATAAGATTCCATTGTTAATAAAATAATGAGCTTCTTTGAGCCTTAGAGCCCTCTTTTACTCCTTTGTCAATCCTATAGAATATGTACCATTGATTACTAAATGAATGATGAAATCATACCACTCAGTATCTTGAAAATCTTATTGGTCAACTTGCATAATACTTAACCTAGGGTTGTTATTAGTAATCATTTGGATCAAACCTTGGTACCTTACCAATTTATTCATTTTCATTTCTATGTCATACTCTTGCAAAACTAACATCCACTTACCTCTACATTCTATAAGCTCATTCTGGCTCAACATAAGCTTTATGGTAGGGTTTCATAAAATAGCATGCACCTTGTTTCTAAGGATATAGTGCCTAGACTTATTTATTGCCTTAACCAATGCATATGCTTGTTTATCAGTCAATAAATAGTTCAATTCAAAAAATTTGAATTTAGTACTCATAAAGGCTATTAGGTGATCATATACATCAACTTTTTGATTCAAAACTGCAACCATTGTATGGTTAGAGGTGAAAGAATAGAGGTATAAGTCTTTTAAAAAGTTAGGATTTATCAGGATTGGAGCTTGGTTAATGGCCTTCTTGATATCATGGAATGTATTTCTAGACTCTTCATTCCAAATGACCTTGACATCTTTATTCATCATGTCATTCAGTGGCTTAAAAATCTTTGCAAATCTAAAATTGAATTTTCTTACAAGTTTTATCTTACAAAAGAATGATTTTATCTCTTTTTTATTGTTTAGAGGATCTACTTTGGATATAACTTCTACCATTCAAAGATATATGGAGATCCCTTCTTTAGTTATAACATGTCATAATAGTTTTCATTAAATTACACAAAAGATACTTTTCTTGGGGTTGAAATAAATTCCATACCCTATGCATCTCTAAAACACCTATTGTAAATGCATAAAGTGATCTTCCCTATTTTTATAAAAAATGGTTAGATCATTCATATATATAATGATGCATTTACCAATCAAACCTTGGAAGGCATGGTCTATGGATATTTAAAATGTAGCTCATGTGTTTATTATACAAAAGGGAAATATCTAGTATGAAAAGTTCCCCCACTTGGTGGTAAAAGTTGTCTTCATCTTATCCTCTTTGTCAACCAACACCTAGTTATACCCTGGAAAGCCATCTAGAAAAGACATCATGGTTAAACCTAAAACAACCTATATAACTTGGTCAAGAGAAGGAAGAAGACACGTATCCTTAATAGATGCTTTGTTTAAGTTCTTAAAGATAATTAAAATCCTAATCTCATCATTCTTCTTCTTGACTAGCACCAAATTAGCGACCTAGGTAGAATGTCTAATGGGGAAGACTATCCTAGCATCTAGTAGTATCTTAACTTCTTTGAAGATCATTGGTTATAAGATAGGATTTACAAGCCTCTATTTCTACCTAAAGGGGTTTCAACTTTCTTTAATGGGTATAATGTGGGCGATGACCCTTGGATCAAATATCTTTAGTTCATCATAAGACCAAGTTATGACATCTTTATATCTGGTTAGCAACTCTTTGACCCTCCTATTATCAATATTGGTGTAGGATTTTCCTATGTTCACTAGTTGAGGTTGATATTGGGGACCAAGATCCATTAAATTATATTCATTCCCATTTACTTTTGGAATCTTGGGAAACTTAGCTAGTTTATCTTGGTCAAATAGTCCCACTAAGACAATCATGCCTTTGGGGATTTTATTGTCATTCAATTGAATGACCTTACCATCAAATTTGTCTTCCTTAAAGTCATTTTCATCAGTCTCATCAATAATATGAGCATAAAACACTCCAAAGTTTGTCTTGAAATCTAATATATGTTGGTCATCACTAAAGACTTATAAATGATTAACATTATCAGGCACTAAAGGATAAGGGACTAGTTGAATGCTAAAATTAGGGGAGTCTTGGTTGGGCATGAGATTGGTTTCAATAGATGCCAACTCATCAGTAGATTGATTATCTTCTCTTGGGATGGAAATAATGCCAAAAGTATCAAATGATTCAATGAGATCTCATAACTTGAACTTATACCTTTTAAGGTATGAGATCTTGCATTGGTGTTTGTTCCTTACTTGGTTAACCACTAGTTCTAAATCCCCATAGACTAGTAGTTATTTGACTTTATTCTTTATATAAAATTATAAACTAAGGATAAGGGCCTCATATTTATAAATATTTTTAGTACAATGGAATTGGATCCTATAAGATGCATGGTATCCTTTACCAGTAGGATGAGTTAGGATAACACCAACTCTAGATCTAGCCTTACACCTAGCACCATCAAAATGTAGCTTCCATAATCTAAGAACAACATGATTATTCTAATGATCACATACCTTTACATCCTCTAGGGTGAAAACCCCTAATTTTGAGTCAATTATTTTGACCCTCTTATTCATAACATTATATTGAGTGATCATATGCTTCATTCTTAGTTCTCTCTCAACCCTAATTTTATTAGGATCTCCCTTCTAAGGTAACCACATATGTCAAAAATCTATGGACATGTAGCCATTTAGAGCCTTAGTTCATTCTATACTTAACAAGATCCCATAAACATCAAGAATATAAAAAAATTGAATATCAATAAATTGATATACCATAGGATTAGAAGGTAACTACATATAAACATTTAATAGATCCCTAACAACCTAAACTCTAGATTTGTTTAATTAGGTGACATCCCTATCAAAAGTAATAAGATGCAAGCTAAATTATTTTCAAATACCTTATGGCATGATATTAGTATATGTTACATATTCTAATAAGAAATTGTGCAAGTTCTTACCAAACATCCTAACAGTGAGTAGGAAAGGAGGAGTCTCTACCTTATCTTTATGTATAGTCACATTAGCATGGTTAACCTTGGGTGTCTTACTAGATTTATTTGATAGATATTCTAGAAATAGGTACCTTTCCTATATGATCTATTTCAATTCATGAAAAGTGATGTTAGCCTTTATTTTCTTCATATCCTCAACAATGTTATATATAATTTTTTTAGAATTAGGAATATCAATATTAGGGTTAGAGGTACTCCCTTTAGGTGGCTATGGATTATTTCTTGAAGAAGTTTAAAAAGGAGTTCCAAAGTTATTTATAAGTTTTGATGTAGTTAAGGGCTGCCTCTAATCTTTATTACTCAAGGGATATGTCCTATTCAAAAATTGTTGAAAGGCTTGGATCTCTTTAGGTATCTCATCAGGTTCATTCTCCTCTTGAAAAGGGAAATCAAAAGTCTCCATCATGAAGGCTTGATCAGGTGATTTGGATCTTGAGGTATCTACACCACTTTCCTTGTTAGAGACCACTTAAAATGTATCCATATCCTCTTATAAAGATTTAAAATATTTACAAAACATTATGCAATCAATCTCACCATGCTTGGCTATGCAATGTACTCTGCAATAATTATGTAATATAGTATCAATAATATTAATTTCCATATTATTATTACTAGAAGATGGTTCATTATCCTTGTTATTATGGAAAATATCATTCTAAAACCTATTTTTTGGCCTATTAAAATTTTGAAATGAGAAGTTTCTACTAGATTTTTATCTAGTATTGCCTACTTGCTTCTGCAACTGAAGGAAATAAGTGCTTAATTTTTAGGCCATTTTCAAGATAAACTCATTCTCATTCTTGGTGGTTTTATAACTTTTCACCTAGTTATTATTAGATGGTATTAAATCTCTTTGATCATTTATATTGAATCCATTAGTAGGATGATTCAAGAATCCTAAGTTCTGATTGGTAGCAACATGATTTAAGGGTAATTCATTTAGATTTGGAAGTTGGTTCAAGGCTAGAATATTCTAGTTTTTATTGGGGAATATCAAGCATATATGGGTTAATGTTTAAAACAAAATATTCCATTTTTCCCTAGGGATACATTTAATCATTGATGATTACTAATTTATAATAAGCCCTAGCTAATGAAGTTATAACTAGAATATATCTCTTCAAAAATATAGAGGTCATGGGATCCACTAAATATTTGGATATTTATTGGGATAAAACATTATCAGGTTTATAAGGTTATATGGTCTTTCTATAAATTTTCTAAAATCCATCATTAATTGACCTCATATGCTCACTATCATCCCTCCTAATGGTGGTGAACTAATAGTAGATGACACATGAATTTACAATTTTACCAAATTGATCTATAAAAACATTAGTGAAACCATCTTAGATAGTGATATAATTGTGAGGCAAGTTTAAAAACCATTCATAAATGGAATTTTTAAAGGTAAAAAGAAATAAACTATAAGCTACATCCTCATTCACAAAATTTAGTAACCTTAAATTAGCCTTGAAAGACTTAATATGCTCTTCAATAGCTACTATTCCATTTAGACTAAATGTAGGCAACTATTTCTCAAGGTTACATGGGAGATCAAGTACCACACTTGATACATTTATTGAAGAGTCTTCCATCCAAGCCATACCTAGATGGAGGTTGAACGTAAATGTACCTTTAAGAGGTAAAGTTGGCAAATATTTAGATCTCTTATGTCTACCTTTATCACACCTGGCTCTTCTTTGAACCTTAAGCTTAAACTGTAGACACCAAAAATATACACACTATTATTATGAATATCAAAATACCCCTAGACTACCTTATGACCCCTTGAGGACCATTTATTATTTTTACCCTTGATGGAACTAACTCCTAGTAAATTTAACTTAACTAACTCAACCTAGTATTTTAACCCTTTTTACCCCTTGGCACTCGACCACCAATGGTTAGGGTATCCATCGATAGTCACCCTAACCATCAATGATCAAGGTACACCTATTCAAACAAAATCATGCAAATTACCCACCTTGATACTATAATTATAACTTGTCTAAATTCTATTTTGAGGCATTATATGGATGAGTTAATTTTAGAAAGCCCAATTCACATATTATTGTAACTCTCTCACCTTGTCTATAAGAGAGAGGAGAAAAGAGGTGAAAATCCATCTACAAACATCCAAAAACATCTACAAATCTAAATTTTTTGTCAAGATATTTGTGTATCTAAGAGTTTATTTCTTCTAGGTCAATCACCATCAACAATTCAACAATCATATCTGAGAGTCAACTTACCATCATCTTTCCACTAAGCCTTTAGGTACTATTACTCTATTAGAATCAATTTATATTTCATCAACATATCAAATACCTTAACCATTCATCCAATCAACTCTTGGTAAGACAAGTATGTGATTATTAGTGTTCATTTACTTTATTTCCATTTTGCAATCAACCCAGGCCTTACCCACCTCTAAAAATCTATCTTTTGGATCTCATAAATCAGTAATTTATCAACCTAAATCTAGATATAGTAATCACCAATGGTTGTCTCAACTGTTAATGGTCTTCTCAATCACCAATAGTCATCTTGACTACTGATAGTCACCTTAACCATTGATGGTCATCCCAACCATCGATGGTTATTATGGTACCAAAAACTAACAAATTGATTTCAACTACCTACTCCTAATCAAACCTAATTTTTTTGTTCCTTCCTATTTATAGACCCCTTTTGATTTTTTAAATCATACCCCAATACCTAGTACTAGTATTAATTATTTTATCACTAATTTAATCATTTTAGCATATTTCTTAGAAAGGTTTCTTGTATTCAATTTTAGTACCCTTTAATTTATTGATGCAAGTAACTTCCTTTATATTTATAAGATTAATTATTTAAAACATTTGGATTGACAACCCCTAAGGAAGCTCTCACTTTTGAGATATAACTATCATTAGGCTTAAAATTAAGTTCATACATCAACTAATTTAAATTATAGTTGACATAGCTTAACTTAAAGCCAAAGTAATATATCATAGCTTCATTATTTATTGCACACACCTAAACCAAATCACTTTCATCAATTAAACATCAAATATACTTGAGACAAGGCCTGACTAGGATTTCATCACCTAGTAATAACCTTACCCTTTCTCAGTGATCTTACTTAGAGGTCGTTACCAAGGGGAGGACCAACTAATCTCTTTGGTTGATTATAATCTTTAAATATCAATATATTTTTACTAAGCCCCTAACATTCTTATCATTGTGGTGTGTGAAGTGAGGGGGTGGGCCCTAATATCGAGCCACATATTGATTCCAATACAAATTATTTTTGAGCACCTAAACACAACCTAAAACCAACCTTAGAATTCCTCTATAGTACTTGATATACAAACCAACTTCTATCACATAACTTCTTAAGGCATAAGCCAAAAGTGAGATAAAATTAAAATTCTAGGGCTTAACATATATCATACAGTGTGATTGGATTTATTTAATCATTTTCTTGTCTTCTTTTTTTTTGATTAGTAAGGTTGATTATTCTTTCTATCTCACCTATCTCACATGGTTCTCACTCACCAAAAGTGAAGAGACCTTGTAGACAAAAACCTATCACTAAGTCAACCTAGCTCTTATACCTCTTCATCTATGGACTACACCTACAAACCAGTAGAATATCCTCACCCTTTATGAAGTCCTACCTTCCCTTAGGTGGTTTATCAAGGATATGTATATTTTTCCACTTTCCTAGACAATAATCTTATATCCCTGCAACATTACCTTACAACCATATCTTACTATATTATAGCTCTAGCCCCATCTAGAGATCTAACATATGGTATGCCCCCCCATCTCATGGGGAGTACCTCCATTACCATAGTTAATACATAACTATTGACTGCCCAAGCTTCCTCATCAACCAACAACCCATTTGAGACTACCATTGAAAACCAACCAACCTAAACTACTATTGCTATTATACCTTCTACTCCTAACAATTACCACTATAGGAGTGCCTACTTCTAGCATAACTAGACTTCCTTTAATTGCCTTTAACCCATCAACCACCACTCTAGTTCAAATCCTTGTCTATCCATACCCTCTAACTTTCCATAGATCAATATGATGGTTACCACCCTTCCATCAATCACCAACCTAACTACCACTCCTATCCAATAAAAACCCATTAGAACAACCTTTGGCTACATCCCTAATATGAAATGGCATGTACCCACTACCCAACACCTACTTGTACATATCCTTATGTGTCTTCCACCTAACCATTGACATCCACTTGCTCATATGTGGTAGCCTCCAAACCTTCTAGCCACTATTTGTATGCCTCTCAACCACCTTAATAATATGCATCTTATAACCCTTTAGATACATAACCCCATGAAAACATAATGAATATGCTTATGGAAAAGATGACCACCTTATATTCATTCATCCAGGGTTCTCAAAATATATTGTCATGTGACCAAATTTTTAATGAGCCCATCTATCCATCTGTACCTATCAAGTCATATCCTCCCCAATGGAAACTTCCTAAGTTCTCTAAATTTTAAAGTAATGATGATCCCCAATAACTGATGCAGGAGCATCTACAGGATAAGTCATGTTTAAATTTGAATTTCAATAATTTGTATTTTCCCTCCTGAAGGTTGTTAAGGAGGAATAAATGTAAATATTAAAAAAATAAAAGGGGTGAAAGTGCGAATCTCCACGTTGAAGAGTTTGTTGAATAGAAGTAGAGGAGATGGTTGAAAATTTTCAACCATAAGATATTAGTTGAGATTATCTCTCAACTTAGATAATTGTTTAGAAAAATTCTCCTTACTGTTTTTAAAATCCAAATTGGGCGTAGGAGAGAAACAAGAGAGTAATATATGTATTACGTTGGAATCCATAGAAGATAGGGGAGTCAAAAGAGGAAAAATAAGGGAGGATCTCCTTGGGAAAAGGAAGTCGATTAGAGGAGGATCTCCAGGAGAGAGAAAAGGAGAAAAGACAAATCCAAGCAGGAGAAGTTGGCATTGAATGAGATGTTGGCGTTGAGTGAGATGCTGAATGAAAGAAGCTTGTTGTAGAAAGCCGAAGCGATTTAGAGGAGGATTAAATGTTGCTGAGATCGATGGCATGTTGTGGATTTGTGGACATGAGCATAGATGGTGTTTGGGATCGAGCGCCACAGAGGAGGAGCTTTAGCTTATGGTGAAGAAGTCACAGTATCTCATGCAGATGATATAGGGAATAAAAAAAAATATATCTACCTTTTAGTTTGCAAGTTCTGGGCTATGAAATCTCTGCTTGTGTGAAGCCCAAGGCCTACTAGAGGCGAAACGCCAGGCCATCACTCGGTGGATTAAAGTGTTGTGTCTTCTGTTCAAAGAGATTAGAGATAAAGGTAGTGATGTTATAGTGCTTCCATCGTCGGCTCTTCTTTACCTCAGGGAAATGCACGTTGTGTTCCAGTGGACCAAAATATTTATAAAGAAGTTAATACACCTATTGTTTATGGGCTTTCGAGACACGGGTGAGGGAAATGCACATACAAACCAACCGAGCCTGTATTAACTTGTTTACTTCTATTGTATGGCGTTAGACAATGGATAAACTATATGCTTGAGCATCATTTACGTGAAGGAAGAGAACATGAGATAGCACTTGTACAAGCACTTAAGAACTAAGGGAGACTCTTAGCAATGCACAGCATCAGGCGGTATAGCAAGAAGACAAGTTGTGGAGTGAAATTGATCATGCTGGATGTACAGAAGAAAGATGTGAATAGTGAAAACATGGGTATTTGATTCGCTGTAAGTGTGTCTTAATCTACAGATTGTTGTTTTGATACACCGTGAAACTGAATGTACAAAAGATGTGATTTTAGTGTTGAAAGTTGATGAAGCGTTGCCCCATGGCAAGGTAATTCTGGCTATTTGAATTTGTAATATTCATTGCTAGTTGAAAGTGTCATTTGGTGCACTATGCTGGTATTACTCGGTTTTGAAACTAAGAGTCTATATAAGGGAGTTTCACTTGTATATCCAGTTTGGAGTCATTTATGTCCTCACTCTGAAGACTACTATGACAAGTCTGTTCTATATTTGCATAACAGTAAGTTTTATGCCAGGCTGTATTTTGCATATAATTGTTATTTTACGTTCCCAATCTGGTCCCTTATTCAGGGTACATTCCTGTTGAGAATGAAGCTTTTACTATAGCTTCAGCAGAATATGGAGCTCTGCCAGGTGGGGAGTAGGTTTGCTAGAGAGACATGCAAATTTCTGTTTCATAATATCTGTTTTTATTGTTTTTTTTTTGAGTGGATAACAACCGGCAACAAAGCAAGGCTATAAAATGGCCTATTACTGAGAAGGACTTTGCATCAATTGGTATCAAAGCTTGAAGCTCTTGGGACTTAGAAATGGATCATAAGTTGTTGCAAAATTTGGCATAGTTGCATTTATGAATGATGTTATAGTTGTGAAAGATTTGGCAAGGATCAGCAGGACAAGCACTGGAAGACTCTGCTAAAGAAAGGTGTGAGTAAAGATTTAATATTCAGTTAAAAGTCTATGGTTTGAATTTTTTTTTTTGAGAAGTAAACAGGTGAAGAAAAAGGTAGCCAAGCCATTGAGGCTTAAGAGAAGAAGCCAAGGAAGGCTTAGAGAAGAAGATCCAAGAGGAAGCTTAGATTATTTGCCAAAAGACTTAGGTGAGGTAAAGGATGAAATTTTGAGAAGAGTGATAGAGGGACTGCCTAGAAGAAGAAGATCCAAAGCAAGGTAAGCTTGGATTTGTAATTTGAGTTTGATGAAGTATTGTCTAAAGAGTCGCTACAGGATTGAGAGAAGAGGATCAAAAGACTAGGATGCAAAAGGCCTGGGTGAGATCACGTGGATTGTCAAAAGGCCAGTCAAGGAGAAAGGCTTGGGTGAGACAAAGGATCAAGAGACCAAGGTGGAAAAGACTTGGGTGAAGATCTCAGAGATGGAAGCATTGTTGAAGGCACTGCAGAGCAGCAAGGCATATGAGGGTAGCAAGAGGAAAGCAAGCATCAAAGGTATGACTAATGTTGATTTTAATATAGAAATTGCCAGTTTGAAGAAAGAATTAGCTAAGGTTAAAGATGAGTATGAGTCTTGGATTCAGCTGAATAGACAAGCATGGATATGGCCAATGAAGAAGAAATTGAAGTGGCCAATAGTTCTCCTAATGAAGAGGAGAAGAAGGCAAAAGAAGAATATAAGAAGGTTGCCAAGTGAGCAGCAAGAGGAAGAAGTTGTGAAGAAGGTTCTCATTGAGGAGAACAAGAGAGAAGAAAGAAAAGAGAAAGTGCCAGGAAGAGCACTTGGAATGTCCATTAAGAGGATACTCATGGAGACATTATGGTCTCTTGTTTTTATATTTAATGCTATTTTTGAGTGGGTAAATGCAGGTATGAGCAGCCTATTAAAGGTCAAGAGAAGGGCCTTGGAGAGTGAAGAGATTGGTGCAGGAGAAGACACCAAATGCACAAGTGAATGTGCAGAAGAGAGAAGTAAGTTTGCTGTTGATAAAGGAGATGAAGCTGAATTCTATGATGCCATTGAATGCCATGAAGAACAAAGAGGACAGCCAAGCACAAAGGAAAAGAAAGATTGCTCTGTGGAACAAGCTAACAAAGAGGTAAATGAAGTGTTAAGTGCTGATTTTGATTGTTATTATGAGCATGAAGATATTAATGCACATGTTAGAAGAGACAAGAGGAAGATGAAGTCCTCACACAAAGCAGTCAATCATGGCTACATAATGCCTAAGTGGATGGTGAAGCACACAAGCAAGCAACAAGTAAGCAAGCAGGTAAGTTTACCTTATAAGATTGATTTTTCTCATATGAATGTAGATGTGCAAGAAAATAAAAGGACAAATAAGATTGGTTTTTCAGTATTGTCACAAGAGCATGGTTACAAAGTGCCAAAATGGCTCAAGGGATCAACAAATGATAAGAAGGAGAATCTAATATGCGTGCCTAAGAAGGCAAAGAATGAAGATGTGAGTGTTGAGATAGCAACACCAAGAAATCAATGAAGAAAGGTAAAGGATGATACAAGTACATGGAAAGGTAAGACAATTGCTTGCAATGAAAAGGATAATGATTTGTTTGAATCATTTAATGATATTTTTATGAAAACTGAAGAATGGAAAGTGGCTATGAAAGCTAATGTACAACAAAGAGAGACTTCCAAAGGGATGGATGATGAGAAAAGAAAAAAATATACAGTAGAACAAACAAGATGGCTCCAGGCAGCGATTGAAGAAAGCAAGAAGACAGAAGGTATGAATACTGTAATTGTTTTTGACGAATATACTGATGTGAATGAAGAAGCTGATTTGTATGAAGAAACTATAAAATGGATTAATGTAATTATAGAGGATGAAATATGATCTAGTCCTAAGTTTAATATAGGACATGAAGATTTGAATGAGTTTGTGTTGAGTGATGAGATGAAGAGTAAGGCTAGTAAGGAACAAGCAATCCTTCAGGATGATAAGCCCAAGTTTGATGAAGATTATGAGATAGATGAGATCTCACTAAAAGTAGAGTTGAGAATGATAGAGGAGCTGTTTGGTAATGGTGAAGGTAGCATTAGAAAGAGTGAGACAATACAAGAGCAAAAATGTGGAGACAGCCAAGAGGCTTCATGGCCTCAATGTTTTTCTATTAAGGTTGCTTCTGATGTTTTGAATGCAGGTGTTAAAGTTGTGGAGATGAATGAAGTCCTTAGTTCAATGGACAAATTTTGGAAAGAAGATTTTGAAGACACGTATGAGAATGAAGCATGGAGATGGGACATAGCAGCTGAGAAGAAAATAAGGACATACCAGAAGAGGAAGAAAAGCAAGATGAAAAGTAAAGACCAGCAAAGACAAATTCAAACATTGGCATTGACAAGAAGACCTTGGGATCCAGGTATAGAATGAAGGCTACATCATGAAGGCAGCAGTTCATTTGAACTAAGGTTCAAATTGTTCCTAGAGGGATAGTATGATGTAGGAGCATCTACAGGATAAGTCATGTTTAAATTTGAATTTCAATAATTTGTATTTTCCCTCCTGAAGGTTGTTAAGGAGGAATAAATGTAAATATTAAAAAAATAAAAGGCATGAAAGTGGGAATCTCCACGTTGAAGAGTTTGTTGAGTAGAAGTAGAGGAGATGGTTGAAAATTTTCAACCATAAGATATTAGTTGAGATTATCTCTCAACTTAGATAATTGTTTAGAAAAATTCTCCTTACTGTTTTTAAAATCCAAATTGGGTGTAGGAGAGAAACAAGAGAGTAATATATGTATTACGTTGGAATCCATAGAAGATAGGGGAGTCAAAAGAGGAAAAATAAGGGAGGATTTCCTTGGGAAAAGGAAGCAGATTAGAGGAGGATCTCTAGGAGAGAGAAAGGGAGAAAAGACAAATCCAAGTAGGAGAAGTTGGCATTGAATGAGATGTTGGCGTTGAATGAGATGCCGAATGAAAGAAGCTCGCTGTAGAAAGCCAAAACGATTTGGAGGAGGACTAAATGTTGCTGAGATCGGTGGCATGTTGTGGATTTGTGGACATGAGCATAGATGGTCTTTGGGATCGAGCGCCATAGAGGAGGAGCTTTAGCTTATGGTGAAGAAGTCACAGTATCTCATGCAGATGATAAAGGGGATAAAAAAAAATATATCTGCCTTTTAGTTTGCAAGTTCTGGGCTACTAAATCTCTGCTTGTGTGAAGCCCAAGGCCTGCTAGAGGCGAAACGCCAGGCCATCACTCGGTGGATTAAAGTGTTGTGTCTTCTGTTCGAAGAGATTAGAGATAAAGGTAGTGCTGTTATAGTGCTTCCATTGTCAACTCTTCTTTGCCTCAGGGAAATGCACGTTGTGTTCCAGTGGACCAAAATATTTATAAGAAAGTTAATACACCTATTGTTTATGGGCTATCGAGACATGGGTGAGGGAAATGCACATACAAACCAACTGAGCCTGTATTAACTTGTTTACTTCTATTGTATGGTGTTAGGCCATGGATAAACTATATGCTTGAGCATCATTTACATGAAGGAAGACAACATGAGACAACACTTGTACAAGCACTTAAGAACTAAGGGAGACTCTTAGCGATGCACAGCATCAGGCGGTATAGCAAGAAGACAAGTTGTGGAGTGAAATTGATCATGCTGCATGTACAGAAGAAAGATGTGAACAGCGAAAACATGGGTATTTGATTCGCTATAAGTGTGTCTTAATCTACAAATTGTTGTTTTGATACGCCATGAAACTGAATGTACAAAAGATGTGATTTTAGTGTTGAAAGTTGATGAAGCGTTGCCCCATGGCAAGGTAATTCTAGCTATTTGAATTTGTAATATTCATTGCTAGTTGAAAGTGTCATTTGGTGCACTATGCTGGTATTAATCGGTTTTGAAACTAAGAGTCTATATAAGGGAGTTTCACTTGTATATCCAGTTTGGAGTCATTTATGTCCTCACTCTGAAGACTACTATGACAAGTCTATTCTATATTTGCATAACAGTAAGTTTTTATGCCAGGCTGTATTTTGCATATAATTGTTATTTTACGTTCCCAATTTGGTCCCTTATTCAGGGTACATTCCTATTGAGAATGAAGCTTTTACTGTAGCTTCAGCAGAATATGAAGCTCTGCCAGGTGGGGAGTAGGTTTGCTAGAGAGACATGCAAATTTCTATTTCATAAAATCTGTTTTTGTTGTTTTTTTTTTTTGAGTGGATAACAACTGGCAACAAAGCAAGGCTATAAAATGGCCTATTACTGAGAAGTACTTTGCATCAATAACACCTTAGGGCATTCAGGCATGCTTTCTATCTCATCACCTTTGATTACTCCCTCCTCCTCTACACTTTACCCATCTATCTATCTAGCCCATCATTGGATTGGTATAGTTCCTTACCCAAGCATTCCATCTTCTACTTTACCCAATTGGCCCAAACCATCTTAGAGCATTTTTCTATTACTATCTCTAAAAATGTTTAAATCACCAACATCTATTCTATCCAATAGTTTGAGGATGAATCTATTTCCAATTTTATGCCTCATTAGAGGATCCTTATCAACCATCTATCATTCTCCCTACCTCAACCTAAACTCATATTACTCTTTGCTCAAGCACGTGCCAAACATATCTCCTCTACCCTATGTGTCTAAATATTCTAAACCTTTGATGAAAATTTTACCATGGCACGTAATTTAGATAATCAATATATTGATGAAGGTAAGCTTAAGATCAAGAACAAGAATTCAACCTATAAAACCAATGAGGCTTCTTCCTCCAAGTCAAGCAACCAACCCAATACCAACACCAAGAATAAGGGAACCATGAATGCGTTTGTACTTAACTCCACTCCTATACCTTCTATTAACCAATCTAATTCCTCTATTTCCTCAAACAAAACCCAAGGAACCAAACTCATAACAACCAAAATAAATTCACTCCACTTGGAGAATCTTATGCTTCTATCTTAGAGAAATTATTGAAAGCCAACATGATTCAATTTCCTCCTATAAATCCACCCTAAAAATTTGACTCCTCTCATCCCATACCTATTTGGTATAACGATAATTATATATGTGCCTTTCACTAAGTGATAGTACATGATATCAATAGGTACAACACTTTCAAGAGCCTTGTCCAATACCTCATTAATAAGGGTGATCTTATATTGGACAACCCCAATACACTATCAAACCAAGCCCTTGATATATTAAAGCAACCTTTTCCAAATAATGATCCTACCAACAAGGAGATAAATAATGTCTAGTGTTCTCATGATACCTAAACAATTAAAATGGTCCTCGATGTAATCACTACTGAACCACCTAGTACCTAATCTTCCAATCATCCACCTCCTCTATCTATTGAGGTAGTAGATTCACCTTCACTTCCTTTAGACATTCAAACCAAGTAAATACCATCCCTTCTCCCTCTACTTATTGAGGTAGTGGAGCCACTAACCACCCTTTTAACTAATATATCAAAATAACCAACCATCACAACCTCACCTTCACCTTTAACTATCGAGAAAACCACTCACCCTTCATAAATCATTCTCAAGGAAAACCCCCATGTTTACTCCTCCCATAGAAGGGACATCCATCCAAGCCTCACATCCTTTGATTAAGGAAGAGGATGAGGATATCATCCCTAAGTCCTGACCTATGGGTCTATCTTTTAGGTCTACCATTCAAGGAATCAAACCAACCTATAAACCTTTCTCTACGCTAGTGTAAAAATTAGAATTTATCTCCAACCCTATGATGTATTGAGCCACCTTATAGGAAAAGTTAGTTCTCCCCTATATTACCTAGCCAAAATCTCTAACCCTTCCTTTTTTAGACCAACCCACCACTTTTATTAACTAACCTCTTACTATATCTACCCAAGCAACCAAACCCTTTAACCAATCAACTAAAAAATCTACCAAACCAAACAACCTTAAGCCACTTAAGGCAACCAAGACCCAATTATCCAAACCCTTTCTTATCATCCCAACTAAGTCTATCAATAATCTTGGTATCCTTCCTACAACGATCCTTAGTTTCCCATCTGTGAAAGTGGACCTAACCCCTTCAAGCCCACAAACCCAATGCCAGACCCAAAAAACTAAAGATGAAAACAACATAAAATCCATAAGGCCCAAATTTTACCTCCCTTAGACTTGCCCTCCATTTTGGGGCCTCATCCTTCTACTTTGAGTAGGAATTAAATTACCTCTACCAAAACCTCACCACCTCTTTTGGTTACACCTTCATAATTAATCTCTGATGAACCTCTTTTAACCATGCCAATAATACCTAAGCTACCTACCTTGTGGTCTTTCACCTCTAGCTCATCAAACTCCTTAAATAAATCAAATCCATTGACCAAGCATACCACCTTACCCAAGGCACCTACTACCAAACCTTCTTCTAGATAACCTTCCACCCTAATAACCAAATCCCAGACCACTACACCTTTACCACATTTAGTCAAATCCTATTCAACCATTCTCCATATATTACAAACCTCTTTTTTAGCCCTACCTCTCATCAAACCCTTTCACCCTCTATTTTAAAAACCCACCTAGTACAATGATCACCAAATTTGTGTTTATTATAGGATAATCGACCATGACACAAATAATTAAAAATCTATCCAAACCATCATCCATCAACTTTATGATGAGGATGATCTATTAATATATGAACCTCCTATAATCCCCATACCAACCTAACCACCCACCATAGCTACTCAACACTCACCCACTCCTCCACTCTCACCTTAGAGTGAAGATGAGTCTAACTAGTCGACTACGTCAACCTCTCCTTCTATCTATACTATCAACAAGGTCATCAAATCAAAATAGAAGAATAAGGGGAAGGCTAAGGTGTCCGTTCCTTAGACATATCCTTCCTCAAACTCCCAACCAAAATACACCCAACCTTCTCCACCTTTGACAAAACCTAAGGTGTCTATCTTTGATGCCTCCCAATCTAACCCCTCAGAATCTATTAGGATATTTATCCTCAAATAACTTCATCAAACATCGATGAATATGAGTGTGTATGATTTAATCTCTACCTCCCCACACCACTTCCCATCACTAATAGAATTTTTACAATTGATTGAGTTCTAACCCAAGGACCCACAACCTATAACTACTTTTCTTAGTGCCCTTTATACTTCTAACCTTGCTACATTCAAGGATTTATAAATACCTCCATCCATCCCAAGGATCTAGATGTTTTTCTCTTTATCACCAACTACATGAACCAAACCCAAATCAAATAGGTCATGATTGATGTGGGAGATAGAATTCAAATCATCTCTTCTCATGCATATAATCAGCTTAAATTTATAGACAATGTTATGCCCAATTCCTCATCCATCCTTTGTTCCTTTAATGATACCATGTCCACTACTTTGGGAAATATCATCCTTCATATTTGTGTGGGACCCCACACACTCCCTAAACTATTCTATGCTATAGAAGGTGAATTATAATACAACTTCTTGTTAGGATGATCTTGGATTAGGTTTATGGGTTATGTTCCCTCTACCCTCTGTAATTTCATTAAGTTTGAGTATGAAGGCTAGGTCATCACCATCCAATAGGACTCAGGTCCTTTTTTAATGTCAAAAATGACATACAACCCCAAATATGTCCTCAACATCCATTTAATACACCCTCAATAGATAAAACCCAACCTTTAACCACCATAGTAGATATCATATCCCCTTGTACTGATGAGGGATCAACTATCTCCTCTATAAATTCACACAAAATTCCTACCATAGACCATTTGGAGTCAACATTCCATTTCCTTTCACTAGGGGAATATCACCTTATCTCCCTTAATACTTTCCCTACTCCTAATCAGTATGGGTAACTTACCAACCAGCTAGGATATGACCCTAATGTCAGAGCTATCATTCCATTTGGAAATCTCCATAATTATACCCATTTTGTTTATGGAAGGATTAACAAATCCTTCAATTTTCTTACCACCTCTCTTCCACCTTGACTATTCACCACTAGTTTTTCTTACCTCGATAAATCAAAATTCACTAAGACATACCTCCATCGGTGTACCTAAAAAGGATTTGGTATTGGGTGATATGAGCATCGAACACATGAGTTAGTCTCCAATGAGACAAGGAAACCTCACGAGAAGCATGGCCTTGGTTTCATCCTACCCAATAAAAATCAACCAAAAACACCTACCACCACCATTATTGAGGAAGATTCACCTCGCTCACCAACCTCTCCCCTACCCATGTGTGAAGATGATGAAATCATCCCACTAAAATTATTTTTCATCAACATGATCAACCTCATACCATTCACTTATCATAATAAGGAGGATATTTTAACCATTCCTTTGACCGATCCTAAGATGATAGGAGAAGACTCTCCTATTATTAACACTATGTATTATCAGGATGATGATTCCATTATCACCTACCTTAGTGCCATATATTATTCAATCCATAAATCCATTCCTCTTAAGACCTTGACCATGTTTAATGAATTTAACATATATATTAACTTGGGTACTTTGAACAACCCTTGTATCATCAAACATGGCCAATCATTGAATACTAAGGAATTTTAGGACTTCTCTTTCTTCCAAGACTATAGAATTACCTTTACTTGGTCTTATATTTATGTGCTTATAATTGACCCTACCATTACTACCCATAACATATTCACTCATCATGACACCAAACCTATCAGTTAAAAGATCCAACACATGCATCCTCATATAGCCTTTTTAATCAAATAAGAGCTTCAACATCTCCTATCTGTCAACTTCATTCAACCTATTGAATACCCCTAATGGGTTTCAAATGTCATACCTATCAATAAATCCATAAGGGGACTATGCATTTATGTATACTTTCATGACCTCAACCTTTCCTACCCCAAAGATAACTTCCCTCTACACAGCATTGACCAGGTTATTGATCTTACAGGCAAACATGAGATGTTATCTCTCATGAATATATTCTCATGTCATAATTAGATCTTAATCACCCCCAAAGATCAACATAAAACTACCTTTAACACCCCATGGGGGACCATCTACTATAGAGTCATGCCTTTCAAGTTAAATAACATTGGTGCAACCTACCAACATGCCATGACCTACATATTCCATGACCTTATCTATAAGATTGTAGAGGACTATGTGGATGGCATAATCAACAAATCCAAACTTTGAAAGGATCACTTAGTTGTTATTAAGATCATCTTTAAGTGACTTATCCATTACCATGTCTACCTTAATCCCAAGAAGTGCATTTTTGGGGTGTTGTCAATAAAACTTCTTGGTTTCATTGTCTCCCTTCAAGAAATCAAAGTTGACCCTACCAAAATCAAAGTATTCATAGAAATTATTCCTCCTGCCAACCTTAAGCAACTCTAAATATTTTAAGGGAATATTCAATCCATTCTTCATTTAATTTCTTATCTTTTAGACTAGTGTCAACCTTTTCACCACCTTATGAATAAGGATGTATCTTTTAAGTGGAATAATAATTATCAAGATGCCTTTTATTCACTCAAAGAGTACCTTTTGTCTTCACCTATCCTTACCCATCCCAAAGATGACCAACCTTTCTACCTATATATCTCTATTATCGACCATTCCCTAGGGACAATGCTAGCTCACTGAGATGAATAACATAGATAGGAAGTCATGTACTATATTAGTCACATACTGGTAGAGTAAGAGACTGAGTACACTCATATTGATAAATTATGCTTAGATTTAATATTTGTGGCCACCGATATTTTCCACTACCTTTTTAACCATAAAACCTATGTTATAACCAAAACTAACCCACTTAATCGCATGCACTCTATTATATATCAAAACTAACATATGTCCAAGTGACTCATGCTTCTAGTAGAGTATGACCTTGAGCTCTTCTAGTGAAAGTTAATAAAGGAGCAAGTCATTATTAACCAACTATCCAAAGAACCATTAGAAAACATTCAACCGCCTCCTCTTGAGTTCCCTTATGAGTCTATCATGACCCTATCTCAGGTTGATTTCACCTATCAAGTCACCATGTTCTTTAATGGATTAAAAAGTCAACATGGTGGGGGAACAGGTATCATCCTTATCCACTTTGATGGTAAACATCTCCCTTTTTCCTTCAATCTTGATTTTGAATGTACCAACAACATGGTTTAGTAAGAATCCCTAGTGATAGGTCTTTAAACTAAATTATCCCTAAGAGTCAAAATAATCAATATCTTTGATGACTCCCAACATGTGGTTAATCAAATCAATGGCTCTTACTAGTGTAATAATGATGTCATGTAATAGTGCAAGTAACTAGTTGATGAACTCTTGGCATCATTTCAACACTACTACATCTAATCAACCCTATGATCTACCAATAAGTTTGTAGACACAATGGCCTCCCTTACTTCATAAATATTATCTACACCCTTAGACCCTAGGTTGTCTTTCATTATCCATAGGCTTACCCAACCATCCTATGTCAAATCAAATTCTCCTACCATTTTTAATATTAAAGAGACCCAACCTAACCTTTAGTACTAGCACACCTTTGACTACCTTAACTTTGGCATAATTCCCTTTAGACTCTCTAGGAATGCTTGAAGAACGTTTATTCATATTACCTCTTATTATACCATTAAGGGAAGAATTATTTATAAACATGGATTTGATGGCCTCCTCTTCCATTGCTTGTGTAGTCATGAAGCCTCCCATGCTATTAAATAAATGCATGATAGTATCTATGGGGGTTATTTTAGTGGCATCATTATATCTAAGTACATCCTCTATCTTGGCTATTATTGGCCTACCCTTAACCAAGATTACTATGATTATGTGAAAAAGTGTGTTAAGTGTCAACAACATGCCAATTCAAATCATGTACCCATACATAGCCTTCAAGTTTCCAAAAAATTTTGGACTTTTTCATAATGGGGTCTAGACCTCATTGGGGAAATTAGTCCCCATTCCTTGTAGTGACACCATTCAATCATTATTATGATCTAGTATTTTACCAAATGGGTATAGGCTATTCCTCTAGTCTCAACCAAGGTAGAAAAGATTATCAACTTTATCAACCATCATATCACCTATCATTTCAAGTATTTTAAAAACAAGTAATTTTAGGGTCTTTTTGACACATTCATAATTAATTTAATTTTATCCTCACCCTATCTCCCTTAATCTAATGGATAAGTGGAAGCCTCTAACAAAACTCTTATTAACATGCTAACTAGTATGGTCAGTGCACCTAGTCATCATTGGAATTTGTACATCCCCTTTGCCTCATGGGAATATCATACTAGCATTATAACCCATATGGGAGCTACCATATTTTCTCTTGTATTTAGAGTAGAGGTTGTATTTCCTCTTGAAGTAAAAATCCCATCTCTTTGCATATCTTTATAGTAACTTGTTTCTAAAAACGATTACTATCAACATCATCTATCCCAACTTGAGCTAATTGATTAGTGTCACCTATCATCCCTTATCCATTTTCATGTCTACCAAGAGCATATCAAGCATGTCTATAACAAGCACCTTAAAGTGTAAAAATTCAACATTAGAGATCTCATCCTAAAGGAAAATCAACATGTGACCAATACAAAAAAAATAAGTGGGGAAAGTTTACTTTTAGCTATCTTGGACCTTATATCATAACCCATAATTATGGATCAAGAGCTTACCAATTGTCTTCTTTCTAAGGCCACCTAGAACCTAAACCCCTTAATACTTCACATCTGCACCCATTCTTTTTTTAAAAAGGATGGAGTCCACCTTTTTTTTAACTTAAGCTCATCCCTTGTTATCTACCCATATTGATCCTCCTACTTTAGGGACAATTGATTCAACATGAATCATGTGATTATCCATCACAATCATAGCCTAATCTTGAATAATAGGTATCATGGCTCTACACATGACATTGTTCTCATGGTACTTTCCACCCATTTTTAGGATAGGTCCCCATGATCATTTTCACCTAAACCTCTTCACACTTAACAAACCTTCTTATGTTCTTAGTTTTACCATCATGAAGGTGAACAATTAAACCAACATAATCAAGTCTATGTCAAGCAAAATAAAATCCAAATAACAAAATTCCTATCGATAGCAATCATGGGTCATTCCTAGCATGTTTAGAATATTCCTTTGAAGGATAGTTATTGGAAATTTATTGGAAATTTCCAAAAAATAAGGTGGAATATTCCCTCAAATTATTTTTATCAAACAACATTAAGAAAAGCACATAAACTTAGACCAATCTCTTGAAAGATGGTTGAGTAATCATTTGTCAAAAGCATAGCAATTTATTCAAAGATTCTTGTATTGATCATCTTCCCACATATAAAAATTAGAAAAAGACCCCTTATCACAATCAAAATGAAATCAAAATAATCTTGAAATGTGCAATTGACTCTCAAAACGAAAGATAAGGTAGAATCTATAATCAGATTTTGTAAGTAGACTTCTTACATTAATTAGTCTACATAATTTGGCATAGGATTATTTTCCTTAGTCTTTTAAATACCTATAGTGGAGGCATGGTAGTCCCACAATAGGGTTATATATTCACCCATCTCCCCTTCTCCACTATATATAAGGGATTGTTTAACATACTTAACATTATGTGTCTAAAACACCTTTTTAACCAACTAAAAAGAACCCATATGAAGCATTCTATAGGATTATGTTCATCAGCTCAGTCCAACTTTAGGTCTATTTTTAGCCCTTGTCAACAAAGAAACCACCATGCTCTCTATTTACCCTATCATTAATAGTTGATATTTTCATTATGGCATTTTGTCTCTTGATTATATTATTCATTCCCCCATCTAGGGTTGTTAATTAACCTACCCTATGTGTTTTAGCATAACCATTGACAACATGTATAACCATGGATATAAAAACTTCATAATTAAAAGTATAATCATGACTATCCACATTACCATACCATACATGATAATCACATCCATAATTAATAATTAAACATTAAAATGTCTAAACATAATGATATCCAAAAATAATTAACATGTCATAAGAATAACCACAACAAACCATAAACATGACCAACATCATAAAGCAATAACATCCATAAGCATCTAAAAATATCCACCATTTCCTATTGTATGTTTAAATTTTATTAATGTTGTGTATACCCTTTAAGATTTATCATGTTAAATAAAAAATAATAAACACAAACCATATCATTCCTAACTAAGCATATATCAATGTCTACACAACCATAACATAAACATAAATCATAATAAATATAAACATCACATCATAAGCCATAAACACAAAATTCCAATCATCACACCATGAAAAATAAGCATAAACATCAAATCATAATAGCCATGTGCATGAGAAAGACATAAGATCATATATATGTATAGCTCATGAGTATAATAAACATCATCATGTGTCTACCTAAATGATATATGTAATTAATGTTTATCATATCTCTCTCTCATATATATCTCACACCATCAACATGTAGACCAATATCAAAAATCAAAACATAGATAACATATACATAATATAAATCAAGCCCTTATCACACCACCACTACTAGCTCCTCCTAAACCTACACTACCATCTAGTTTTGACCCTCATAGGATACCTACTTGACACACTATAGATGCATAGTATCTTAGAGTAGCTATAATTAGACCACCCACTATTTTGGCCATGTACTCTCCATATCTTAGCTCCTATGGACACCATAATAGCACTAGCACCTCATAGTACCTCAACTCCTCAATAGTGCCTAGGTACCATGTCATAGGAATCATATGAAGTCCTCTTGTTAGTCCCCCCACCAGTGTTGCCATTGCTCCTACCCTCTATCTCAAGGTATCTCACTCTTGAATCACTAACCCAAGAGAGATCATTGCCTAATCCCACTCTCTTATTAGGGTGGTAACCTAAAATTATAAAATACTAATCTAGCCTTATAAAGTGGCCACTTATCCTTGTAAACCTATAATCTAGGCCTATGTTGCTAATCGTGCTACCTATGCCTACACATCCTAGCCACCAACCTATATGGGTGCCCCTACTAGATCCACATCTATTAGATACTAACCACCATCACCCCACCCAAAATAAGTTTCTACATAAAGGTCTTGATACCAAGCCACATATTCATCCACAAATCTAGAATCATCTATCACTACTCTAGCCAATAACTCCTAATAGTCTAGCACTACATCTTGTGGCTATGGCTTTGGAAGTAAAAAATCTACATCCTCTCTCCTATATCTCTAAAAAGGAGTAAAATACCATGCAAAAGACCAAAATATCACCAAACACAATCAAAGGGGGATCTAATCTATCTCCCCCTCCCTCCTCCCATATATCCATCACTAGTTCTATAGTGATAGGGTGTGATAACTATACTAGGCTCACCTAGGCTAGCCCATATATGGTCTCCAGACCACATCATCAACAACCAGACCATCCAAGGTATCTCTAAACTATTCAATGTCTCTAGCATCACCTCTATCACCTATCAATGCATAATCATCCCTCCATCATACAAAGCTCATTATGACATGTACCTAGGTGTATCCATACCATTGTAACCCTAACAACCTTAAAACCCAAATATTCTCATATGTCTAGCAATGGATCACAAACCCAACACTGATACCATATCATCTATAAGCTCTGAATGCCTAGATCTCCCTATAGATCTAAACCAATAAAAAGGTGCCCATCTAAACATGGTCCTACCCAATAACATTTTAACTAAAAATCTAATTATCAAATATGGAAATTGACCACTACTAGAATTTGCTAATGTAAAATAGGAAACTATCATCATCATCATCATGGTCATAAGACATTGGTCCTTTGGATCCCTTTGGTATAAAGGTTATAGTTAAAATCACTAGAATTCCACTTGGCATGAACCCAATCCTCACCATATATTAGTTTCATGAGATCATCCCTCTCCTCACTCTCAATATGCTAAATTGGCTCCCCTTGAATGGTTAGTTGTGTAATCTTAATAACATCCTCTAGTAATATGGTGATTTCCATTACTGATAATAAAAATATGTTCATGGCTGGGTCCCATCTCTTGACAAGAGCCACAATCATAGCCACATATAATAGTAGGTGATGATATTGAACCATGTCCCCAAGGCCAACCTCCTCCATATGCTTCCACTCATTAAAAATCATCCCATGATGAACCTCTATGAATTTCTTAGGAACCTAATCCCTCATCTAAATCTGGTCCTATCCCTAAAAAATAATCAAGTTAGCTCATACATTTCATTTTCAATCATTCCACGTAGACCCACCTAAATAATCAAAAAATTTATCCACCTACAATCACCAATACCCATTTATCCTTAAACCTATCCAAACATATCAAATTTATGATGTTTCTACCTAGAAATACCTAACTCTAAACAAGCACCAAATATACTACAACCTTCTTAGAGTAACCTAAACTATCACTTGTTTTTTATGATGACCCTACTTGGTTTTTTTACCACACCAACCTTTTTTCCATGTTAGCCATTTGAAATTTCATCACCTAGTGTATAACCATACCATGAGAACACTAACGTATCTAAGATACTAAGAGGTATACCCAACCACCATGTCTAAATATCCTCACATAATACATTAGTCACTTGTCCCTTAGCACTAACCTTATTTTTATCAACATTGGAAACCTTAGTCTATGTGTGATCTTAGCTATCACACTTAGTCACATTTTGTGCACTCATTTGAGTCTTGAATGACCAACCACCTTTTGTCACCACTTAGTGCCTTACCATGTACCATTATCAAACCTTGACTCAATTTTAGTTTTACCTCATTGATTCCAGATTTGAGGGGGAAATCCTCCTCCCATACCTAGGGTAAGAAACAACATTTAACCAACATCAGTTTCTGTTTTATAGCTTGTTTATTTCAAGTTGCACAAAAAAAGGGTAAAATGTAGACACCAAAAATCTACACATTACAATTCCAAATTTTAAAATACCCCCTAGACCAGCTTTGGAACCCCTAGGGACCATTTAGCCTTTTGACCCTTCATGGAACTAACCCCTAGTGAGTTTAACTTAATTGCCTCAACCTAGTATTTTATCCCTTTTTACCCCTCAACACTTAACCATTGATGATCATGTTAACCATCGATGGTCACCCTAACTATTGATAGTTAGGGTGTACCTCCTCAACCAAAATCATGAAAATTACCCACATTTATTTTCTAATTATAACTTGTCTAAATCCTATTATGAGCCATTGCATAGATGAGATAATTTTATAAATCCTAGTTCATGTGCTATTACAACTCTCTCACCTTTCCTATAAGAGAGAGGATAAAAGAGGTGAAAATCCATCTACAAAAATCTATAAATTTTCAATTAATATCAAGAGATTTTTGTATCCAAGAGTTTCTTTCTTGTAGGTCAATCACCATCATCAATCTACTAATCATATATGAGAGTCAACTTACCACCACCTCTCCACTAAGCCTTCAGGCACTATTATTCTATCAAAATCAAACTAGATTTCATCAACAAATCAACTACCTCAATCATCCACCCAATCAACTTCTAGTAAGACAAGTACTTGATTCTTAGTATTCATTTACTTTATTTACATTTCATAATCAACCCAAGCCTTACCCACCTCTTTGAATCCATCTTTTAGATCTCATCAATTAGTAATTTATCAACCAAGATCTAGATATAATAACCTTTGATTCTTATCTCAACTACTAATGGTCTACTCAACCACTAATGGTCATCTCAACCATTGATAGTCACCTTAACCACTATTGGTCATCTCAACCAATGATGGTCACTATGGTACCAAAAAATAATAAGCTGATTTCACATACCTACACCTAATCAAACCTAATTTTATATGTTTTATCTTATTCACAGACCCCTTTCTAAGTTTTTGAAGCATACCCCAATACCTAACACTAGTATTAATTATTTTATCACTAATTTAATCATTTTAGCATATTTCTTAGCAAGCTTTCTTGTATTCAATTTTAGTACCCTTTGATTTATTGATGCAATTACCTTCCTTTCTATTTATAAGTGTAATTGTTTAAAACATGTGGATTGAAAACCCCTACGGAAGCTATCGCTTCTAGGATCTAGCTATCATTAGGCAATCTACCTGACTTTTAATCTAGAAATTAAGTCTAATTTAGTGCTTTCTTATCTGTAGGTCATCCTCTCAAGCCAAAAATGAGCTCTTCATAATATTTTGATTTTAATGCATGCACTATCAATCAATTTTTTCATCCATACCCATATTCAGTTTCCTCTTTCTCATAATAAGCAAGAAATTCAATGAAACACAAGAAAAGGTTCCCTTGTCTCTAAGTGTGATCTTGTTTGAATCCTTGTCAATTTTAGATTGAAGATTTAATATCTTGTTTGAAATATGATGTATCAAGCTAATTTTTATAAAGAACAAGGATTAAACCTCTATATTGAGCTCATTTTGTAAATATTACATAAAGAACAATAAAGGATGTTGATCTTTGCCTAAGATAGCTCAAAGATATGTCCAATTATACAAATATGATCTATCTTTATAAGTTTAAGCTCAAAATAAACATAAACCTATGAAAATTATGCCAATCTTTGATCAAAATAAGCTGTCGTAACCTCAAATACTATGGATTTTTAAAGATTAATATAAATTTACCAAAACCAAGCATCATATCTCAAATAAATTTGATCTTTTTCTAGAGGAAGCACACATATATGCCAAAAACTAGAAATATCAATGTTATTTACACTCCTAAGCAAAGGATTACTCAAAATCATAAAGATAACACCAATCTTAGATCAAAACATGCTAAGATTAACAAAGATTCAAGGAATCCACAAAGATGGCCCTCCTTCTAGCATCAACATGACTTGTTGATGCCTCTGAGTGTACCATAGATGTCCTTATGTTCAAGAACACTTCTAGTTTTATAATTAAAATAATTTAGAGCATGAGTAGTAGGTTATGGTAACTTGATGTTACCTATGGTGAAACAATGAAAAATTAATGTTTAACTATCCCCAAAATTTTATATTAATTGATGGTTGGGATCCATCATGGCATAATTCTCTATGAACTTCTATTATCTATTCTAATAATTAGTGAATTATGATAAAAAATTAATCTACAAACTAATCTAGATAGATATTTAAATGAAATCTAAGCTATAGTGATCTGGTTAAAAAAGAGCAAATGAAAAGAGTAGGGTAGAAAGAAAACAAGTTATTGCCTATCTTATCTTCAAACATTATGACAAAGCATCAATTTGAACTAAGTATAGATTCAATTCAATATATAGTGCAAAATAACCTAAGCTTAGATTTCACTATGCACTAGGAAAACTTTGAAGGATGATGTAAAGAATCACAAGTAAGAACCATATTTACTTTAAAGATTCAATACTATAATCAAATAGTATTTGTACATATGAATATATAACAAAATGAAGTGAAGCAAATCCAATATCCTTCAACTAATCTACCATATGCACAAATTATAAACCCTATGATTGAAGATACAACCTAGAATTCAAAGAAATTATTCAAATTTAAGACTTAGAATCAATAATTGAGAGAAAAGCTATATTAACAATTGACACATCAAATGTGGACAATATTTAAAAAATTATTTGATATTATTAATTTCATAAAAGTATACAAATTTACTCAAATTTCTCTTTATTTACAATATGGTAATACATGTTTTTAATATAAAGATAAGGTAGTACATTGGTCAGTAATAAGACACAACTATACACAAGATAAGGACAATTGTCCTTCTTTAGAAATCTTTAGAATACACTTATTTCTCAAAATTGGACTGACCTAGAGGCAATATGATAACAAACTAACATATTTATTACAAATAAATATTCCCTATTTCTAATATTACAATATTTTTTCAAAGAAGGAATATTAATCAGCTTGGTGGGTCCATTACCAAGGGACTCCCCTATTACTCTTTCATAAGTTATATGGCCCTCTAATGTTATTCTTTGATAAACTCTAGATCCATAACTAGCTTCAGGAGGTAGAAATTTTCTTAATCATCTAGGTTATCAAGGTCCCTATCATCTCAAGCCATAACTTCTTTTATACTCCTAGATTCTATAATCTTTTCCCCTATCATTAAGATCATGCCTAAAATCCTATCATTATCACTACCTAACTTGCCCTAGCTCTTGCCTTTTAATTCATTCATCATTAAAGTTGATAATATTTTTGTACTCTACATCATCAATAATCCCTAGGGATAGAGTCTTATTAGGATTAGCCAGCATAGTGCCTAGGAACTGTTCAATCTTAGTGATCAATTCCTTATCATCATCCAAGAGCCTATCAAAATTCTTTGTCCATGCACTTAGAATCTAGATCTTGTCTACTACTATTCCCAATATGGAATTTAGGTGGGAAAAGATGATGGATTTGAGTTTAGGAATTCTATTCCTAATCAAAATTCTAATGAGATCCCTTATCTTGGTCTCTACTTCTTGGCATTCTGTTATTAATCCCTTGGTCACCTCACCTTGTTGACCTAAGGCATCCTACCTTAACTTTATTGATCTCAAATAATAAAACATATCAAATAATGATGCTTCAAACATATTTATTTTGGCATTAATCACTAATAAAATAGACTTTGTCTCCAAGTTTTCCTTTTCTAAATTTTGAATTTTTTGTTTCATGTTGCTAATGCAAACTCTAACTTGGGCATTGTGAATATCTGATAGGATTTCAATATCTTCCTCATGGATAGGAACCTCACCAAGTTGTTACCCTCTAACTAGGGTTAATCTTGTCAAGGGCTCAACCTTTTGGAAAGTGAACTCCTCAGTTCCTACCATGGATTTCATTATTGTGACCCTTTTCAATACAACTATTTTTGGATTGAATTTCACTATAATAATGAGCTTTGTGTATTTTTAAGGCTCTAAGACCTCAAATCTAGTTC
This sequence comes from Torreya grandis, assembly GCA_037957365.1. Classification (NCBI taxonomy): domain Eukaryota; kingdom Viridiplantae; phylum Streptophyta; class Pinopsida; order Cupressales; family Taxaceae; genus Torreya; species Torreya grandis. The sequence goes on along the minus strand of JARHVA010000851.1, from coordinate 4,009,218 downwards.
TATTGGATGCTCCTAGAGTATCTAATTTCTTTATTTCTATCCCTATAATGGCCATAATTCTTATTTCTTCTTATTCTTTCATTATAGCCCTTATCAATGGCTTGATTTCTACATGTACATCCACATTGATAGATTGGGTCAAGTCTCAAGAGTGGGAGTGGGAAGGGCTCTTATGAAAATTTCCATAAACAAACCAATCAAGGATGATCAATCCATGAATGGGGAACTCTTCATTGAACAAGTTAATCTCACTTGTGGGATGAGTGAGAGTTAACTTTGGCCTCTTCCTTGATCCCATAGGGACCAATACCAACTCTACCTTCTTCTTTTAATATTGTGCCATTGGGACTATGTCAAGGGATACTTCCTTCCCTTTATCTTCCTTAGCTTACTCTAATTAAACTTGAGCTTCTTCATCCTATGTTTCTTCTTCTTCTGAGCTATATGCCTTAGCTAGGTTTTTGAGGGAAACTTTTATTATTTCATCAAGCTCAAGGGTAATTAGCATTAAGTGTTGAACTAGGGATGGTGGTCTCTGAGGGGGAGCTAAGGATGAAGGCCCCTCACTAGGTATTTCCTCTAAATTTTCCCTACCATTTCCCTATATAATTTGTGCTTAGGGCTATGAGAGCTCTATTTGATGTTGTTCTTGAGGTGGCCTAGAAGGGCCAGGCAATAGATGGTACTAAAGGAGATTCATCTACCATATGTCCCCTACTAGTTTATTATCACTAGTCAATCTATGTACAAACTTGAGGTTGGTTCCCTTAAACCTAGCCAATACTTCCTCAAAGGTGTTAGACTTTATGTATAAGGTGTCATGAGAGCCTAGTTCATGCTCATAGATTGGTTTGGGTAGTTTCTTGTTATTCAAATGTGGGCCCACTAAATTATTAGGATCCCATTATCTGAGATCATCGAATTTAAATTTAAAAGAGTGCCTATGCCTGGATATGGTGTCTACCTAATTCTAATCTTGTAAAATTATTCTTCCTATGGACAAAGGAAAGGGATGGCAAAGATATTTACTTTTCTCCTTACATAATCTATCAACACTATGAAGGAGTTGAGATGCAATTTCCTATTCTACCAACTTTAGAGGAATGTAGATAAGTAATTTATAGGGTCAGATTAGAATTCCCTCAATTCTAATAACTATGAAATTTGGATAAAACTAGATATCACCCATTATATCCACATAATTATTGATCAAAGGGAATCTTACATATGGGAATCCCTATTATGGTATCCACTAACATAGGATAGACATAATGACATATGAATTTCATGTGGTACTTATACTTGAATATGTCCAATTTTGAGTAGTGGTGGGAGATGGTGGTTTTGCCTTGACCAGTTCTTAATGTTAGGGATTTTAGTAGAAGCCAATATAACATATAGTAAATAAGAATTCATGTAAAATTGATTGCTTGTCTTCATTTTGATTACAATGAATTATTTTCCTAGGAAGACACTAATAATATTTCCAATTGGAGGGACAAGCTCTTTTTCCACTATAAAGTAAACATAGGATACCCAAGTCTTGTTGTCATAAGTGGTGATAAGGGCTATAGATACATTATTTAATAGGGTCATGATAACCCTAATCCCTTCCCTAAACTACATAATTGGGATCTTTACCTTGAAGTCCTATAATAGATGGTTCCCTTAGAATAATCATGGTCTAAGGATGGTGTGTAGGTCATGCTCAGCGGTCCATCCTTTGATTGCGGGTAGGTCTACATGTGGTTTTGGGAGCTTGTAGTATTTTTAAAAGGCTAGTGGGGTAATGTAGATACTATCCTAGTGCTTACCTCATGGATAATACAATCACCATAAATTCTACAATCAAATAAAATTGGATCAAGGATGTCAATGTAGTGAAGTGCCTCTGGTTTGGTAGCTACATGGTAGAGGCCAACCATTTGAACCACAACCAGATTATAGTATTTTTTGCTTATCAAAATAGTCCTTTACTCCTCCTTGGTGATGGGTTTCAAATCCTCTATGGTGAAGAATATTTTAGACTAATTCTTATTTCCATTATTTAGGTAGGTGACATCTAACTCAATATCCTTGAAAACCTTTCCTTCATTATTCATAAATAAGTATAGCTCTATCTCATCTCTTAATTGTTATCTTAGAGTTGCCATGGATTTTATGCTTTCAAATTCTTCACAATTAGATTGTAAATGGTCTTTTTTTATCTCTTTATCACTTAAAAACACATGTAATTTTTTTAAAAATTCAATGGTAATCAATCCAAGTTTACTTAGGGTCTTTTTATGCAAGTATAGATATTTGAAGCTTTAATAGTGGTAACTCATTTAGAGTTTAGGTCGTACATGATCTGGATTTGATTTGGACCTTTAATTTTATACTTTTGCATTATGAGGCACATAAGATCTATTATTTTATCATATTATTCTTGTGTGGTGCTTATGTGCCATTAATCTAGAACCTTTCATGACATTTTTCATAAATAACTTTTGAGCACTAGTTGTTGGCATTTTAAAATGCGCTTTTTCTTCACACCATTAGATCAAGATTTTGTGAGTCACTGTGAACCATTAATTATGATCTAAGCTCTCATTCATTATCAGCTCTTTGGTATTAGTGCCCTATGGTTGTGCCACTTGGCACACCCATGGGCCTTCTGAGCTCTTTTAAAAACTCATTGGTGCTTTTTCATTGTTAGATCAAGGAGAGCAATGAAACACAAACTATTAGATATTTTGTCATTCATCTTTCATCATGATTTTACCACACATTGAGATTGTGGGACCTTGAAGCTCCATTGAAAAGTCTTTAGTATCTATGCACCATTAGATCATCCTTATATGGTGAAGTAGGAGCTGTTGATATGTAAAGATGCATGAGCTTTAAGTTAACACAATAATAAATTTAGTTATGCTAAAATGCTTTTACCTAAGTCTATTTCATGTGAATAAACACAAATAGACTTAGGTTAAAGCACTTTATACTATGTTTTTAGCCAAAGGGATTAGGTAAGGACTTAGGATTAAATACCTTAGGCTAAGGTTCATTTTGTATTTGTTAAGCGTGAAATGAACTTTATGATAAAATGTTTATACATAAGTCTCCTATATTTATAAAAAGGGGACCATGGCTAAACATTTTAGGTTAAAGTTTACATTGTGTTTAATAAACACAATAAATACTTTGGGGAAGAATATTCATGTTAAGTTCATAGAGCATGCTTAAATGGGTCAAAAAGATATAAGGATCTAGTGTTAAATAGAGTTTTATTGTATTAATAAACACACTAAAAGCTTCAATTGAAAAAATTTGGTCTAATTTTTACATCATGAAGACTCTTTAAAATAAGACTTATTATAAGTATATAGCCTAAGGTTCATGGTATTTAATAAAATGAAATGGGGCTTTAAATTATAGACTTAAAATAAGTTAATTTTTCAGATAATTATACCATAAGACAATTTCAATATTTGTAGTTCAAATATTTCTAGAATTTGAGCATCCTCGAAGGGTTCCCATTAGTCTACAAGGAAACTTAAGATATTTTTAGTAACATTTTAGATTCTATGTTAGTCTTGAACAAAATAATACATTAGATTAAATTTGATGTTCTCACAAAAATCAAATACATCCATGTGGATGTTGAATGATGGTCTCTAGAATATCAAGTTTAAGATAGTGAAGCTTTTAGTTTGGTGGGCTTAATGTTGATGGTCATGTAGATGACAAATAGGTCCTTGTAAATGTAAAATAATGATTTAAAAAACATCAATTTTAAGCTTTTGAAACATCCTACATTTCAATATAATAGTGCTACTTGGCACTTCTGTGGGGTCTCCCAAGATCTCAGACTCAATTCTCTCTATTGGATCAAGATCCATGATGAAGTAAAAGCCTTCTGATCATGATCTAAGAGATTACTCATGATTGGTTATTTTTTAAATGTGGGCCCATTTGATTTTAATATTTGAATTTAGAAGTGCCACATGGTAACTTTGTGGATCCCTTAGAGCTTTTGAATTTTCAATGATGTCTTCACTCTATCCAATCATTAATCTGCAATGAAGTGAGAACCATGGACCATGATCCAAGAGCTCAAACCTGATTGGTCAAAGAACTAAATGCTTAATTTTGTTGGGATTTCTTCATTTCATTTGATTGAAAGGCCATGAGGGAACATGGATAATTAGATCTTCTGAGTTACATGTTTTTAAGTGTTAAGACCCAGGCCTTCCTCGCTCTATTGCATCAATCCTCATGATGATGTGTGGTCCATTGGATCTATAAAGAAGAAAGGACATTACGTTAGAACTCATGGTAAAGTAAAGACTCAGGATAAAATTTTAAGGCTAAGGTCTCGTTCATATTAATAAATATGTCAGGGCCTTAGGATTAAAGCTTTAGGCTAAAAGGCTAATAAAGGGACCTTGTTATAAAATAAAATGGACCCTATATAACCAAATATTATACTTGGTTAGAAGTAATAAGGAACTAATGGGGAGGATAATAAAATGGACCAAACATATTTTAGGCTAAAGTTTTAGTTGTGTTAAAAAATGTGACTAAGATTTAAACATGAAACTTGTGCTTAAGTCCAAAATAAATTTAGAATTCTCCCACCGATTAATTCTGAAAAAAATTAAATTTGAAATGAGGGTTTGTGTCATGGTTTTCAAACATGAACCATCAGTGAGGGTTCCATTAAAACTATAACTCAAAGACATGAAAACCAATTATTAACAAGGTTAGGCAAGCTTAAAACAAACCATAAATCAATGCCCAAGTTTGACATAGTGGATGATCTTCAAATTCTAAATAATATCCAAAATAGGCCATGCATGTAGGGTTAAGATTCAAAACATCTCTAGGGTCACAATTTTCAAAAAAGGAGGTATGTTGACCTCAACAAGAGGGAGGCTAGTATTATCCTACTAAGTCCTAAGGCTATGTTAGAGGCTACTGATGGCTCCAAGTTCTTTCTTTATTCTCTATCATCTCATTTTCCTAATATTTGCTAATGTGTAATTATTACTAAATGGCGTAGGAAACTATCATGAAAATTTTATTATTCTTCATATATGTCCACAATTATGTGTCATCTGATGCATTCATTAAGATATCATTATGCTCATATTATTGATGACCATAAGTATTGGTCGCCACCTTATTATCCTTAAAGGATTGATTATAGTTCATGAATTTTTATTTAGGTTCCCATTCCATGAATTAGGCCACATTTAAATTATAATGGAATCTAATTTTTCATACTTGATTAAACTGTTACCTTACCATAAATTAAAGTTACCTGATGCTTAAAGGGGTGTTATATTAATAAGCATGATGTTTGAGGCCAAGTTACTCATGTATGATTTTTTATAGTTGATGGATTGCCTCTTTTTCTAAAACCTTTTTTATAACACAACATGGTAAAAATAAATGGGATGCCCTTATTATTACAATTCATATTATGGTACTATTGACCAAATTTGACTTTTGGTCAAATTTGGCTACCACTAGGCAAATTTTTCTGATTTAAAAAAATTTAAGGGGTCCAAAAATGTTTTCATATGAAGTATACTTGTTACATGATGTCATTTAAGGTCACACTATATTTATTCTTAGTTACATTAGTCATTTTGTCCATTTGGAGTCATTATATGAGCTTTTGGGGGTCATTAATGCATTTTGCATGTTCCTAAGGTGCCTAGGTTTCCCAAAATCATGAAAAATGTCCAATAATTCAGTTTAGGTGTTAATAATGTCAGTTACCTCTGAATTTTTTACGTTGTTCAACTTAAATTATAGAAATTAGATAAATAAGAGGAAAAATGACACTTGTACATATTTTTAGGAAGTGTTCCATGTGGGGATGATCATGGGGGGTCTCCTCACCTTTATAAAACTCACCTACATGCTTGGTTTGATTTGAAAAATTTGTTAGGATTCCAAAACCATTATGCACATTTCTCGCTCTTCTTGGCAAACTGGAGTGATCCTTAGGTTTGTACTCAGTATGAGAAGCATAAGTAGTTCCAAAAAAAATTATTTTTGGATTTTGATTTAAAATCAAATACCTTAATTTTAATATATGTATTTTGAGTATTGGTTAACTATTTTGTACGAACATTCACTAACAAGTTGACTATGCAAATTTGATAGCTATTTAGTGAACTTTATGGGTTTTCCTCCATTCCTACCAAATCTATATGAACCAAATGGTGATCTTGGATATAGAGGATGGTATATCCCTTTAAATATGGTATCCACTCTATTTTTCAAGTTTCATAGTGTTTATACATGTGTTTTAGTGTATTTTGTAAAGAGATACCACTAGTTGTAGTTCCAACTAAGATGTTTCTTGCTTGATATGTTTTTTCCTTGTAGAGGTTTCATACAATTGGGAAAGAATGTATCATAATTCCCTTACTCATATCACTACCTTATCTCATGTTTTGATCTCACCATGGCATTCTATGAGTAGCTTTCAAGCTTACTTTATCTTTATCTACCAAGTTCACGCTTAGTTCGATTGAATTCCATGCATAAACTTATTCATTCTATGTATGTAAGTGGTAATGGAGGTGTTTTGTTTTTTACAAGGGTTAAAGAGTTGAATTATGTCTTTTTTCATGTTTTTAAGAGTGAAAATTTTGACTACATGCTCATATACCATGCCAAACAGCTACTTGGTGCATTTGTCTACTCTTTCTCACATATGTACAAGTGTTTCCATGTTGTAAAAGGTATTTTAAAGATGGTTCGAGGTTCCAAAGGATGGAAAAAAAATGTTTGAATATTTATTGTGGCATTTGGGTGGTTTTTAGCTTGTCCACCATCATGTTTACCATAATTCCATTGCTCTGTCCACATATTCTAACCAAACATGCACTTGTAGGCTCCTTGATGACATAATCCTAAGGTGAATGACATGGAACTAAGGTCAAAAATTTGAGGGATGAATGATGAAAATATTATTTTAAGGTTCTAATAAGTATTTTTAATCTATTCTTGTTCTCTATTTCACATATTCTGAAGCAAACTACCTGCTCAGTCATATGCTCACCTATAGGAGAGATCAAATAGGGGGATAAGAGGTTCAAAAGAGTCCCAAAGCATGTAATGAGACCATATATAGAGCCCTTGAATATTTAATATACCATATACATTTTTTTTGAGGTGATATAATGAAAAACAAGTCATGAGAAGGTTTCCTAAGGTGATGATTGAATTTTCTAGGAATCAGTCCCTATTTTGACCAAATAGAGGCCCATGAGATTTTTCAAGATGCTATATAATGTGGTTAAGGTGAATTTTGGAGAAATAAGTTGATAAAAATTGTATCCCTATCATATTAATACACCTATTCCAAATATGTAAGTAAAAAATTAAAAGGAGATAAGTTTTTGAAGGCCTCCAATATGGCTAAGAAATCACTAAAATACTTTATTGAAGTCTATAGGCCTAAAGAGAAAATGACCTTTTGTTACTTGCAAGTAAAAAATTTGGACATTGATATAGATAGTATTTTTTCAATAAGTGAGATGAGGTAAAATTTTTGAAATCACAAGAAAGGATATCAAGGCTCCCTTGTAATCCCATAAATGCATTGAAATGTACCATGTATGGAAGATGCATACCTACAACAGGATTAGGTTAGGCACTTCAAATTTAATTCCTATTTGATGATTTATGATCCTTAATGGAGGAATATAGGATAAAAAATAGTGTATTTTAACATCAAATGAGTTCAAGGGAAAATAAAAACATCATGACTAGAGTCATTGAAAAATCAAACATACACGTATAGGTTTGGTAATAGGGCAAAATCAACATCTCCAACTAAGCATGAGGACAAGGTTGAAAAAGAGGTGTCTAAGTGGATTTTTTTACTATTAAAGTTTATTAAAAGTACCATTTTACCCTCCAAACATAATTTTAATATTTCTTACATCTAATACATGATCTAAATGAGCTTAGTTAATAGATATGTAGGATTAAAAGGGTCAAGTGTCTTAGTCAATTGAGACAAAGTAGACAATGATCTATTTGATGTTTTAGAAATTTTAACTATGGAATTAATGTGATTATAAGTTCAAGAAATAATTGTTTATATTAGGAAAAGTATAGGATGACCCTCTAATGTCAAAACTAAGCTCAACCACTAAAATTAATCTACAGGCACAATCAACAAATGTGTCTTAGTCAGGCTTAAGAGTAACCATTTAGGGTTTTTGATTACTTAAATAATTGTATAATATAATAAAATAAATAAAATTAATTAAAATACATAACAGGGGATCTTGGATCATTAGAATAATACCTTTTTACACCATGGATAAAGCTAAAACAACCTATAGGCAAGGGATCTTAGTTAAGGTACATACAAGAGCCTAGTTTGGTTATGGAGTGCATTGATATAGTGAATGAAAGCTTAAAAATGTTAAGTAAAATGAACCATTAAATAAATTATAATGTGATATAGGTCATCATACCCTCACAAGAAATTAGATAAGCCTACATAGGATCTTAGACACCTATTTTTACCTACAGTAAGGTCTAGACAAGCTAAGGCTACAATGAAGTATGAACCCTCTAGGAGTGAAAGAAAGGTATGAGTTACTTAAATAAGATTAATCACGAACCAATTAATTTAATGTCATTAATAATACCCTCCAAATATTCCCAAACATATTTCTCATTTGGAAAATTGACTACAATTCGTACAAGCAAACTAGGAAACCCTTGGTTCAAAGGGTAAGCATAAAGAATACACTAAGGAAAAAGGTTTTGGATGGTTTAAAAAGATAAATGAGAAAAAATTCAAGGTTTGTAACATCTATAGGAATATTATAAACAGTAAATTTGTTTGTAAAGGTTACCTACAAGGGCATTTGGATAAAAATGCAAGAAAACATGGTGTTTAGCCCCTTTTTGGATAACTTGAGTTGATTAAATACCTAAATGAGGAATTATGAATTTTAAATTTGGTAAATATCCTCAATAGGAACTTATATAACTACAAAAACTCTCATTTTTTCATGGGAATAAGGGATATATCTCTCTATTTTGTCTCAGAGATCAGTTACTCATGAAAATTAGAACTTTGATCTACCAAGCGAAAGATGGAAAAATGAGTGAATGAGAAAAAATGAGTAATTTTAATATTAATTAAACATTGTATGATGTGTATGGAACTTTTAAGGATTATTAGGAACACTCAAATAGGCTCCAAAGCCTCAGAGTGACCTGATTATGTATGCATAAGTCCAATTTGGCAGGTTTCTAGTAGGTCAACTTGGCAAAAGAGAGGAAAAGTGATGAAAGGAGTCTTGGAGAAGTTATGTTATGGATTTTTAAGTATTAATTAAGTTTTAAAATGTGTAATAATCCATAATAATCATGTCATATCAACCCAAATGAGCCAAACTTGTAGAGGGTATGCTAAGCCCACTAAGCCTTCAAGACACCTAGAACCATTTTGAGGTCTACCTCCATGTCTAACTCTTAAAAATATATGTGGCTGATTTAAACATTATTATAAGGTGTAAATATACATTTTTGATATTTTGGAGTGAAAATATACCTACACGAGAGCAATTTATAGCATTGACATAGTCCAAGCATGTAAAATGAGAGGAAAACAAGCTTGATGGGTGTTTCCATGTAGTCATATCTTTTATAAGGCTATAAATGGGTACTATAGGGATTGAGGGATGTTATTAGGGTCCATTGGAATAGATTTTTTGTAATTTTAAGGTAGGTTCAACGTTCAAGTTTTATGAACAAAGCTTAAAACCTAGAACTACCTAAAACCCTATTAAAACCCTTGTTATGACCCAATGAGGAATATGAGCTTGGATAACCACCTTAATGGAATAGTTTTTTAATTAAACCTATTGGATAATGGATATGAATCACTTATTATCTCACACATGCAAAGGAGATGTATTAAACTATATAGAAAACATGTACAATAGTGTTTTTCTCACCATTTTTTATGTTTTGCAAGTTCTATGAATTTTGAATAGATGAAATAAAGTTTGGAGGAAAAAAAATGACCTATTATAACTCACTATAGTAATTTTATTATATTAAAATACCTATAATTTTCCTAAATATAGCTCTAATTTTAGCTAGTCAAAACTAGCATGATGAACACAAGGGTGAAAAGTGTGAAAACCTCAACTATATGTCCTTTTAAGGTGAAATTGATGGGTATAAGGAAATGGATAATATTTATATGTGTCTTTAACTCCATATAATTTATTTTCATGGGAAACTAAAGGCATTTTTAAAGACAAATGTGAAGGGTAGTAGAAAAAGGAGTTTTTAAGACTACATGCAATGATTGCTTCTTTTCAAGAGTTTCTAAATCCATAGGATAAGAAGAAGTGCATGGAATTGCATGCCTAAATTACTTCCATCTTATCCCAATAATTAGACCTATCCATAGTTAGTTGTGGGATGTTCAAACAAATGCAAATTATGAAGGTAGTTTTTTATGCCATGATGGAGAGTTCTATTCCATTTTTCACAATTTTCATGGCTTGTATGGACAATTAGAGATCTTGGAATTGTATGGGTTATTTAATATATATTTTAAATTCATTTTTAACTTAATTTCTCAATTTTAAACATGTAAAATTGACCTTTGGACTTCCATTTCTTTGCCTCTCTCTCAAAAGCCATAAATATGTATTCTTTTGGCTCTTTTGAGTATCCTCCATTGGTTGATGGTAAAACCCTAGCCAATTATATACTTGAATGAATCTTAAATAAATATAAAAGTTTTTTTATTACTTACATTTTTTGCAATTTAATTTTAGTGCAATCTTATTGGTCTTGTCTAGTAGAAGATCTTCTTTTCTAGCATGTTATCCTTGATTGTCTACTAAGTGTGCAGAAAGGGCTTTATTATAGGTCTTTGTAAGTATTATTTTATAAGTGTATAGGTGTTTTAGAATTTTTTTATGGATTTATTCCCTCATGTAATCATCCATTATGCTCCTAATTATCAAATACCTTCTTTAATCTAACATATGAAACATTGATGTGACAATGCATTTTGAGTTGTGAGTATTGTGTGAGAGAGAATTTGTTTGTCTTTAAGTAGTAAATATTAAGTCAAATAGGAGGAGATTAAAAATTTTTGCATCAATTTTTTTGGTTTTATTATTTGTTTCTTATCCTTTTTCATTCACAAGTTGATTGGTAAGGAAGTGATTCAAATAGTGCATCAAGAGAACTAGCCCTTGTAGATATTCATCTATTAACATTGTCACCCATAGCAAGAGGGATGTTTACATTGTGATAATTAGATGAGGAGAGATATAAATCTCCTCATGGGTTAAAATCTAAGTTTCAATATGTACAATATAGATAGTATTAGTAATCCCCCATTTTGCTTATAATTCTTCTAAAGTTTTAAAATATTCTAGGCATTTGAGTACCATGGTTGACTTGATAAAATTGAGGATATATTTATTCATATATACTTTTTATTTCATTATTTTATCTTCATACAATCATAAAATAATAATCCTCACAAATTTTACTATCAACATATTTTGTTGATGGTTTCCATAATTCTCCATGTGCTCTATGGATTATCCCAAGGAATGAACCTAATAGATGTTGTATGGACTTGAAATTGAATGATGCATAATGAATTAATCCTAGATTAGATAAGATAGAGTACACATACACTTTTGATTGGGTATACACTTTTTAAGTGAGAGCATGACCAATATGGGGATTTTATAGACCAAATTAGGCAATCACTAATATCACTTATCACAACACATCATGATAGGAAGGGTTCCAAAGCCTAAAATATAACACAATCACATAACAACCCTAAAAGAGTAATATTATTTGATGTTAACTTATGTAATAAACAATAAAGTAAACTATTCTAATAATAAGAAAAATAAGCTAATCTAGTGTGCACTAAAGCTTGTGGCATAATGTGAGGGGTAGATGCAAAGAAAAATATCTATAAATAACTTCAAATAAAGTAAATATGAGTAACAAACTAATACATATAATATGAAGAGTAATATTATTTGAGCCAACACTTATACTACTTATATCTACTAAAAGAGAGGAGAACAAAGTTATAATATACTTACTTGAATGTGAACCCGTCATGATTCAATATTTACCTTGGCCAATAGGGATTTTAAAGAGGTTGTTGTGGTTTGTAAGAATAAATTTATTATGGTAAAGCATCCAAGACTTATCCATAAGACTAGATTCTCTAAAATAAGAAACCTAAGCTAAGACTCCTCAAGTAGAATGGTAGAAGAATAGATTGTGAAGAAGCATGAGTGAATGATAAATATTTATTACATATTCTTAATAATGACCAAAATGACCTTGTATATGTATATATAAGTATCTCACCTAAAAATAATTTATACATGTTCATTGTGTTAGGTCAATCAGGTTGACCTAGTATATTATCAGGTTAATGCCTAAAGTCTATGATAGGTTAGCTAGAAGACAAAAATGTCAAAAGAGCTAATGTGATCCCATAATGCACTAAGTCAACTAGGTTGACCTAGTGTACTGAATAGGTAAAAATGGTGTAAAGCAAGGAGAAGAAGCATAAAAAGAGAAAAGGACTAGAGGAGTATGCAAGGGAGGAGAAATAACTTAGGGAATGGTTTGAGGAGTTGAATGGATTGGGAATAATGTGGAAATAATAGACACCAATCCTATGAAGCACAAAGGTCTACCCACCCCTTTCTCAATGCAACCCTTAAGGTATGCACTTAGAGAGATTGAGTCATGACAGGTTCCTACAATATGTAAAGCATCAATATTTGATAAAAGTTAAAAATTTATGTGTATACATATGCTACACTTGAAGCTCATCACGTGTCACTAAGGTGTAACATGGGATGGTGCTTCAAGAAATAATATAACGACACACATAACATTGATGATAAAAAAAATTATAGTATTTTAAAAATCATAAAATAATTGAAAGTAAATAAATGAAAGGGAAGTAATCTAAAAAGTAAATAACCAAAAAATTAAATGATGTGTACCTTGACTTACATTATATCATAAGATGATTATCAGCTATGTTTTTAGTTTTGATTGTGTAGGGTATAGAGACTAATTTTTATAAAACTAAAAATACAAAACTAAGGATCAAAAACAAATAAATGAAAGAAAATCCAAGATAGATAGTTCTATGTGGATGGGACAGGTGACAAGTGCTATGTTATACCAAAAGACCATGTCAAATAAGAATAAACTAGGTAACAAAAAATCTAAGGCTACTAAAGACAAAAAAACTCAAACAAGTAAACCTCAAAAAAGAGAAGGAAAAATTACCAATTCAAAGCAAGGATACATGTTCAAAAAGGAATGATAAGCAAGACAAATCAATGGTAAAAGGAAAAACAAAATGGTAAAATAACATTGATGATTATGTAGTAACAATCCACATCTCAGTCATCAATGTAAAGAGGTGCATAAAAGGGAAAATAACATTGATGAGTGAGAAGTAACAAACCATATCTCACTCAATAATATAAAAATGGGTATGAACTTAGATGTATGTATCTATAGAATAGAAAAATCTTGATAAGTGGTAAAAGAAAGGTAAAGTAAGTCTGGTAGATGTAAAGTGAAGTGAAGAATATAATCCAAAATTGCTCAAACATGTTGTTTTGTGACTAAAGGTAGATAAAACTAAAATAAGGTAGTGCTAGAATGTTTTTAAGAAATGAAGAAGGAATTTAAAGAATAGGTAAAATAGATTTGGAATCACAATTTGGTAGTCAATAGGGGAGAATGAAATGGGTGGATGGAGGAATGAAGGAAAAACCAAGGTAGAGAAACTCTTTATTGAAGTTAAGACACTCAAATTAGGTTTGTAAAAATAAGAGGACTATCAACCTTAGGGAATTTGAAGAACTTCTCTGAGCCACATAAGTATTGGGTCAACAAATGGAGTATAAAGTTCATCCCATGAAGGCTATATGCATGAAAAGTAAAGTGGAACTACCTCCTCATGACGTGTTCCCTATTCTTTAGTACCCCTTATATAGTCATCAATCTACTATGAATATTGGGTACTTGCATGAGAAAGTAGGTAGTATCAAATATTTTTTTGAATTCCCCTATTCCACTCTACTAGTCTACCATACACTAAAGGACTTCAGCTCTATGTGAAGCTAACTATGGAGTTTTGAGCTTCGATTGGAGATAAGAGATGTCCTTGTAATCATGTCTTTTGGTGTGATTTTGAATTTTTAATTTTTTATGTTGCCTTTTATATATCATTGCCTTTTATTTTCAAATTATTTGGATTTTAGCTTTCTTGATGTATTTTTCTAGATTCTTCCTCCATACAGATTTAGAAAACCAAACATGGGTGATAAATATGACTTTAATTTGAAAACTTGGGATAAGGTGGCTAAGAGAGAGATACTTCAAATAACATGGGGTATAAGAGTCTCGTAAATATAGGTGAAATAAAAGTTCTAGCTTGACTTCGACCTTGTTTTGTCCAATGTGGAGATGAGAGAAAGGGGAAATCAAGAGGAATGAGACATGGAACAATTTAAATTACTTCAAATTGCAAAAAAAGTGACAACGAGAAAAAAGAGAGATACACTAACATCAAAGGTGTGATTCATTATCATAAGAAAGAGGGAAATGGAGGAAAACATGCTAACATAAATTGCTATGTAGATTCCATCTAGCCAAGGAAGAAAAAGATAATGTTTAAGAATAAAGATCAAGAAAAATTAAAGAATGGTAATTTTATGAGGAAGTTTAGGTCATATCCATGGTATTACAATGTAAATCATAAAGCAAGACCCATGAGGGTAATAAGAAGTAAGAGAAAAGTAAAACTGAGGGATCCTTTGTATAAAGCATCTCATAAAGAAAAGCCTAAAGGATGCCAAAATAACATTGGCAAGTAGCAAAAAGGGGAAAGAAAATAAGATGAAATATGGTTGATTTTTTAGGGATGTTAGGTCCTTTTGTCATCTTACAAAGAAATAATAAAATAAAAACCCAATGGGATCTAAATCAAAACTATCAAATAGAAATAAAATGAAAAATAAGATAATGAAGACTATGGTACATAAAGAAACCAAAAGACTAAAAGGGAGGACTAAAGGTTTGTGAACAAGAGGGAACTAATATAGAAGGAAAGATCTGTGCTTAAGTAACCTAAAAAAAGTATTTTATATATATATATATATATATATATATATAAAGTATGATCATTTTTTTAGGAATTGATCATTGGTGGGTTCTTTAAAAACATGGCCTTCATTAGTTTGATGATGATAAGTACATGGATCAAGAGTATATTTAACTAAGTATGGGACCTATTATTTTTTGGGAATATTTTCCTTCTTTGTCTTGAGTTTATCCTAATTTAAGGACAAGATCACCAACATTAAATGTGTACATTTTGACATGTTTTTTATGTTGTTGGGCAATGTGAGCCTTATATTGGTGATTATGTTGTAAGGTAGAGAGGTGATGTTAATCAAGTATATCAAGAGAATGAAGGTGATACTAATGTAATTACTCATCAAGAATGATTCCATGAAGATATATGTGAGGAGAAGGAATCTCAAATTCAAGAGGAAGAATTGACTAAAAACCATAGACTAGAGAAAAATGGAGTTGGCCTAGTGGTAGTACAAATGTTAGTCTGATAGGCCCAAAGTGTGGGATAAATATGAATATGCCAATCTATGTGGGTTTCATGAATTATATTTTGAATTATATTATTGATAATATTTTTAGTGGCCTCAGCTTGACCATTACACTGTGGATGATAAAGAGTGGAAAATTTGTGATTAATCTTAAATTTGGTATAAAATTGTATAAAATGTTTATTTTTAAAATTAACACCATTATCAAAAATTATGGTATAAGGAATGCCAAAATGAAAAATGATTTGGTTTAGAATTAATTTATATATGGTAAGAATGATAACATTAACAAGGGGCATGACTTTTACCCACTTGGTAAAGTATTCAGTGGCAGTGATAATAAAGATGTGTCTATCTTGGGAACAAGGAATTTTACCAATGAGATAGAATCCCCATATGGAAAATGGATAAGGATATTAAATGGTTTGAAGTTTATCTAGTGTTAAATAAATGAGATCATTATGAAGCTGATAAGGATTAGACTTTGTAACACATTCAATAGCATCTTTTTCTTGCATAGGCCAATAGTAACCCATATATAGGCATTTATTAGTTGTAGCATGTCTACTACAATGACTACCATAAATTCCCCCATGTGTTTATTGAAGTAAAGGATGGACCTCATCTTGCATGACACAATAGAGGAATGTACCTTCAATATTGTGATAATAAAGGATGTTATGTCTATATATGTACTTGAAATCTTGTTTATGGAGATGTGTCTTTTCACGAGAATTAAAGTCTAGAGGATAAGTTTGATGTTCTAAGAATTGGATGAGATATTGATACCATGGGCATTATTAGATGGTGATAGATTTTATGTGTAAAATAAGCAAATTAAGAGAGTGAGTAGATGATAGGGATTTGATTATTTATGTGATAAAAGAAGTACTAAAAAGAACTTTATGTGGATGAAAAAGAGATACTGAAGAGGCAAGAGAATTAACAATGGAATTTTGATCTCTAAGAATAGGCTCAATTATAAAGGAGATAAAATCCTTTGTAATATTGATTGAAATTTGATGATAGGTGATAGGGTTCTCACTTTTACATTGATAGGTACCATTAACCTAACAAAAAATGAGTTGAGAATCACCTCAAGAATGAAGGTATTGTATTTCTAATTCAAGAGCATCTCTCATACCTAAGATAAGAGTTTTGTACATAGCCATGTTGTTAGTGACATCAAATGTAAAAGAGAAATATAATGGAATGATCTTATTGAGAGGACTAGTGAGAATGAAACTTGTCCCAGCTCTTTGAAGGAATTTATCACCATCAAAGTGGAGGGTCCAAGTATCCTCATGCAAGTCAATGTTAATTTTAAGAACATCCTTGATAACTACCATTGCTTTAGAAGTACTAGAGGGAGAGTAAGATTCATCAAGTTGATTAGCTACAAGATTAGCAGTAAAGCTATGAAAATAATCTTAAAGATAAATTGCTTGATTAAGACCTTCAATATAAATGATATTATCATTTGGAAGGTTATATTGAATGGAAGAAGTGGCTAGAATAGGAGATATGACAAGTTGGTTAGCTATGACTTGCCCTTTGATAACTTTTTACATGATAATACGAAGATAAAATTCCATTAGTAAAACAATCCACTTTACAATTCTATCTCTTGGAAGAAATGATTTAGAGATTAAATGATGAAAGGGGTCAGAATGAATGATGAGGTAGGTAGTTTGGTAAAGCATGTAGTGATGAATATTTTCAGTGGTAACATAGATAGTGAGGCAATCACACTTAATTTTAGTATAATGTGTTTCATAATTGATGAGGCCTTGGATAATATAGTAGATGGCATACTCCTTGTCCATATCACCCTATTAGGTAAGCATCACCCATACTAAAATAGGTGTGGAAAAAGTATAAATAATTAAAGATTTATCATTAGGAAGATGAAGTGTAGGTGGATGAAGTAATGACTCTTTCATATTTTCAAATGATTTTTGGCATGGATTTGTCCACTCTAGGGTTGTACCATTCTTAATAAGGGAATTAATGAAGTGAATTTGATAAGCCATTTTGAGAATGAATCATCTAATTGACCCATGTTTAACTAAGTAGGTATGAATATCAAGAATAAAGTGAGGAATGCGCATGTTAATAATAACATTAATTTTGGGTAGATCAATGTCAATTCGATGGAGAGAGACTAAGAATCCTAACAATTTTCTAGATGTAACTCTGAAAACACATTTGAAAGGTGTAACTTAGAATTTATATTTAAAGATATGGTCAAAGATGATGGCAAGATTAGAAATTTGGTTCTTATGATGCTTGGATTTGGTGATAAGATCATCCACATATGTTTTGAGAATTTTGTGGATGAGGTCATGAAAAATATGAGTCATTGCACTTTAATTTTTAAGACCAAAGGGCATTTTCACATAATAATAGGTACCCCATTATTTGGTGAAATTAGTCTTATGTTGGTCCTCAGGAGCTATATGAATGTAATTGTATCTCGAAAAGCCATCCATAAGAGATAAGATTTCATATTCAGTTGTGGAATTGACAATAGCATCTATTAAAGGAAAAATAAAGTTGTCTTTAGGACAAGAAAGATTAAGATTATGAAAATTAGTGGAAATATGAATGATCATAGTGACCTTTTTCTAAATAAGAACAATATTGGAAATCCATTCAAAGTAATCTATAGGTTTAATAAATCTAGCATCGAGTAGTTTGATGATTTCCTTATGACATAAGTTGCTAACTTCAAGAGGAAATTTGCATTGCTTCTAATGCATAGGTTTGGTATGAGGATAGGTAATGATGTTATGTACCACTATGCTAGGGTTAATGTCAGGCATTTATTGGTAAGACCATGTAAATTCCTATTGATACTTATCTAAAAATAGATTGAAATTATCAAGTTCAAAAGGTGAAATTTATTTTGAAACTATGATTAGTTAAGGGCACAAGGGAGTGACATATTCAATATGAGTTATTTATTTAATAATTATGGCATTACCATCTTGAAAATGGTATGGTGAATTAGGTAAGGATGAAATTAAATTAATTTTAGGATCAATTATAGGAATAAAGTTGTTAAAGTGAGGAGTTTTAGTCTTAAAATGTCCAAGTTTATGATGGTGCATAGGCATTAATTAATTCAAGAATAGCTTCATCACTATGCAAAGTAGGAAGATGACCAAAATACTCAATATTTAATTCTAGATATATAATTTGGTTACCATGATGATCATATTCAAAATGTATTTGATGAACATTGGTTACCTTGGCATCAAGAGTGATTGTAGGAGTAGAAGAAGTAGATGGAGTAGATTCATTAGGAGGATCCAAAGGAGGTAGAGAAGGTTAATGTTCTTCTATAGGCTCATAAGGTATAAGTTATTCTACCACCCAAGGGGAATTTATAAGAGGATGATTAATAAGAGGTACATAACCCTCAAGTTCTATGTGTTTAGCTACAAAAATAGTATGTACATCTTGATTGAAATCATGAATTTTGGATAAGGTCTTTTGATAATGTAGGACATCCAAGTCTCTTGATTGAGCTTAGGCCATGATATACTTATCATATGTAGGATAAATTGTACATGCCTGGGATTCAAGAGGATCTTTCAAAGGTGAAATCCCAAGATTAATAAATGTTTTAGGAGATATGGTGAGAGGATCTTGAAACATTTTAGCCACTCTAAAATCACTATAAGTAAAAACATCTTCAGGTAAAAATGGCTCTTGAGCATTACATGGAGGGGAAAAATTGGTAATCTCATCCATGAGAGGAATGGTCTAATCCCTAGGTAAAAGAGAAGGAGGAAGCCATTCTAAAATATATAGATGTAATCTGGTGGTATTACAAATATATTTTAATTCATTATGTTCATCGTCATTATAATCTACAAGAGTAACTTGTAAATCAAGATTCATATTAATGAACTTGGGTAAAAGATCATTATTAATTTTAGGGATCATAGTAATATGATATTATGACTTAGGATTAGGTAATTGAATACTCCATGGGTTGAGATCAAATTCATACTTATAACATTTTATGTTATGGAGATATTTAATGCATTGACTTCTAGAAGAAGCAATGGCTCTCATTTGATGAGTCCATGGATGACCAAGGAGTATGTTATAAGATAAAGGAGGGTAAAGATCCATGATTTTGGTTAAAATAGTCTTAGGACCAATGGTTAAGGGAATCCATATATAACCAAGTGGATTTTGATTAGTCTTGTCAAAAGCATGACAAGTAAGATGGGTTTATTTAAGATGATTTTTATCATAACCAAGTTGTTGTAGAAGCCATAAAGAGGTTACATTAATACTAGAACCTTCATCAACTAGAAATTTTTAAATGAGGTTGGTATTAGTGGCTATTTTGATGAAGAGAGGTAGATCATCAACACAAAAGAGGATTTCATCATCAATCATGTCTTATTTAAGGAATTAAATGGAAGGTTTTAAAGAAGGACACAGATTTGATGCTATTAATGTTAGTTTGTTAAGAATCAATAAAAGGTGTTTCTTCTTATAAGGAATATGGATCTTCAATATCTTGGAGTTGTTGCATAAGTAAATTTTGATGATAAGGTAAAGTGTGAACCAACCCCATAAGAGGAATCTTGCATGACATAGAGTTAAGTTATTCAAGAAAATTTAGAAGAAGAGAAACAAGGTTTGGAAGACACATTAGAATTTGGAGGAATAGATGTGGTTGGAGGATAAAAAAGAGGAAGTTGTTCCTCAGGTACTTCTGATTCGATATTGATGGTGGTGTTATATTTAAGCATTTGTTCATCTAAAGAAGTTTTTTTAGGCTTGGTAATAGGATCTTTATGGGTAGGTTTTTGATGATAGTTAACTTTAACCCTATTGAAATATTAAGATTTGTTAAAGTATTGATCATAATTAGTGTCAATTACACAAACATCCTTGGAAGTTGATTGATTATGGGAAGAACATATCTAGTTATTAGATGTAAAAGATCTATATTATTTTCATTTTTGAGAAGCATTAGTGTATTCTTGATGATGATGTTTGATCATGGTTTCATGGTTGAATGAATCACAAAGCATGTAATAAATAACACATCTATAAATCCCTCTAAAAGATTCATGAGAATGCCCAATGTTAGCATGAAACCAATAATTGATATTGGGATCCTACCACTTAGGAGGAGCATTAAGATATATGAAAGGTTTAGAGGGTGGTAAAATTTTTCTCATTTGATGTAACAAAAGAGGTATGTGAGATGGTAAAGGAATATCTTTTTTGGGAAATCTTGATTTGGCTTGACAAGTGTTGCTAGTGATAACATTGTATGTTTGGAAAGATCCTTTAATAATCTTAGAATTAGGTTCAAAGTGATTCATAATAAAGTCTTGTCCATTATCTTGGTCAATAGATTCATTAAGAGTTTGAGGAGTAAAGGTTAGAACCTTATATTCAAGAGTGGGAGTTAAATCAGTGGTAAAGAATTTGAACAAGTTATCATAAGACATATTATGATCATCTTTATGAGCTAGGGATTTCCATGTTTTAATAAAGTCATGAGCTGATTTTTTAGGAGTTTTCTTAGCATTTATGAAATGGCTAAGATAATTTTTAGGAAGATCATTGTTTTGAAATTATTTAACTAAAGGATTGACCAAATCTTCAAGTTGGTAAATATAATGTTGAGGTAATTGACTATACCATTATAATACATCACTAGTAAAAGTTTTAACTAAGAGTTTATTAGTGGAAAATGTATTAGTTTGGATCCATTCTTTGTAGATATTAACAAAGGCTTTAATAAATGAGGTTGGGTATTTATTCCCATCATACTTGATATTTGGTGATATGTTACCAATGTCAATATCTACAATGAAGGAAATTGAAGGCTAATTTTGAATGGTTTGAAGTATCTTGCTATTCATTATTGGTTAAGGAATAACATTACTTAAGTCATCTCTAAGATATGAATTTATGTAGTTAGGATTAGATTGAGGATGCATGATTGGAGGTTGATTAGTCACATTGATTAAGTGTTATTGAAGTTGCATCATTTGATTGGTATTAGAGTTTTTCATAATGTTCATTTGTTGAATCACTTGGGATAATAGTTGGGTTGTATTAGGTGGTAGGTTGGTGTTATAAGGAGCACTCCCCAAATTGGTGTTGGGGGAGGATTGTTGTTAGCATGATTATTAAGTAAACTTGTGTCAATCACTCCTAGATTGGTTTGAATATTTTGAGAAGTTTCTTGATAGGTGTAAAAAGGATTGGATCCATCAACTTCATCTTGAGGTGTTATTTGAGACATGCAAAAATTTGAATATGAATGAGGAGAAGAGGTGCCCAAAGAGTGATGGTTATCTTGGGAAGAAAATATAGGTGGAAATGAACATCCCATATAAGATGTAAATGTATTAAGATTATTAGAAAATATTTTGATAGGAGACCCCATTTTGATTAAAAGGAAATGAACAAAATGAAAAATGAATGATATAGAGAATTAAGTTTATAAATAGGGATAGTAGGAAACATAACTAGGTCAACTAGGTTGACCTAATGTAGTGAACAAGGGTAAAAAATAGGGCTTGAGATAGTACTAGGCTGACCAGATTGACCTAGTACAATAGATAGGGAAAAATAAAAGATTGATATTAAGATAAGGGATAAAACAAGATAATTTTTAGTTAATCCAAGAAAGTGAATGTTAAAAATAAACAAAAAATAAATTAGATTGATGTTAGTCAATCTAATTGAAGCACACAAAAAAAAATCTTGCACCAATATTGGCTAATGTAAGTTCTTGTACACATAATTAAAAAATGAGAAAGCAAACAACTTGGAAAGTAAAGCTAGATAATTGGTCAACCTAAAATGTTAGATTATTTAAGAAATGATTTTAAATGATAGAAATTTGGCTATAAATAAGGTAATAAATAGTAATTTATGGATGGTTTTAGGTGAGTTTAAGATGATAAGGATTGTAGTGGAAATTATATAAGCTTGGTATTGGGGCCTATCCCCTCACTTCACACACCACAATAATATGAGTGTTGTGTGCTTAACCAAAATATACCATTAATCATGATTTATAATTGACTAGAGTATCAAGTTAGCTTCCATCTTGGTGATGAAATCCAATGGCATGAGTAGTCAAATGTCAAAGTGATTTTTGATGTTAAGTGGTTTGGCCATGTGTGCAGTTAATAAAACATCCAAATTAGAATATGTGAACTATTCTAAGCATGAGAATAACTAAAATTAAATATGTGATTAGTATATAAGTTCAATTATAAACTTTAAATAGGATATAGTGAAAAAACTATATGTACAACAAATAAAACTAGGTCAAGAGTGTCAAGCTATCACTATTGAAAATAGGGCCCAAAAAAATTACTAGGTTGATCGAGTCAACCTAGTTGTTTTAGACAAAAAATAGGACATAAAACTAGGTTGACCAAGTTGATCTATTTGGATGCATAGAGGTAGTTTTGAAGGTTTCAAACTTAAAAGGAAAGTATAGATTTAAAGAGATATAGAAGAATATAAACTCATATTGATGGTTTAGAGATAGAAATTATTTATTAAAACTTAGAAATTTGGTCAAGCTAATCAACCAAAAAATAGAAAAATCTACTAAAAAAGTGTTGATAATGCACTAGGTTGACCTAGTTGACTTAGTTGGTTGGACTGGAAGTTTGGAAATGGACTAAGTCAAGCTAGTTGACCTAGTAGGATGATTTAAAAGTCTATAAATTAGAATTTGTACTGGGTTGAGATGATCGATTAGGATATACAAAAACTATTTTAAAGTGAGTGAAAATACACTAAGTCAATTGGGTCAACCTAGTAGGCTGAATTGGTATTTTGAAAAGTCTATAAAACTTATACTTTGTTGAGTTGGTTACTCTAGTTGCTTGTTCCTATGCACAAAGAAAAAGAAAATTGGGTCGAAAGAATTAAACTAGTATGTCAAAATATATGATATAAATCATGACAAAATAATGAAATAAATGAAATAAAATTGAATAATATAATAAAGATTTGATTCACATTAGGTTCACTAGAATGTATGCAATCAAAGTTGCATGATGCACAATTAATTAGTCTTAGATTGAATAAGATAGAGCACACCTACACTTCTGATTGGGTATACACTTGTTAAGTAGGAGAATGACTAATATGGGGATCCATTAGACCTAATTATGGGATCAATAGTATCAATTTTTATAACACAACATGATAGGAAGGGTCCCAAATCCTACAGTGTAACAAAATCATACAAAAATCCTAAAAGAGTCTTATGATTTGATGTTAACTTATGTAATGAACAAGAAAGTAAACTATTATAATAACAATAAAAAGTAAACTAATCTAGTGCACATAAAATATAATGGAAAAAAGTGAGGGGTTAGATTCAAATTAAAATAGGTATAGGTAACTTCAAATAAAGTATGAGTAACACTCTAATACATATAATATGAAGAGTGATATTATTCAATCCAACACTAATGTTACTTCTATCTACTAAAAGAGAGGAGAAAAAAGTTAGAACATACTTACCTAAATGTGAACCCATCATGACTCAATCTCTCCCTTGGCTAATGGGGCTTCAAAAGAGGTTGTTGTGGTCTTTAAGGATCACTTTGATAGGCCAAAGCATCCAAAACCAATCCACAAGACTATATTTTCCAAAATAAGAAACCTAAGCTAAAACTCCTCAAGTAGAATGGTGTAAGAGTATATTTTGAAGAAGCACGAGTGAATAATAACTTTTTATTGCATATTTTTAATAATGACCAAAATGACCTTGCATATAAAGTATTATCTCACTCATAAATCATTTAAACATGTTGATTATGCTAGGTTGACCAGGTCAACCTAGTACATTCTCAAGATAATGCCTAAAGTCTATGATAGGTCAGCCAAAAGACAAACAAGTCAAAAGAGCTAAAGCGACCCCATAATACATGAGGTAAACCATGTTGACCTAGTGTTTTGAATAGGTAGAAAGGGTGTAAAGCAAGGAAAAGAAGGATAAAAAGAGAAAAATACTAGAGGAATGTCCAAGGCAAGATAAATAGCTTAGGGAAAGGTCTTAGGAGTTAAATGGATTGAGAATAATGTGGAAATAAGGGACAATAATCTTGTAAATCACCAAAGGTCTACCCACCCCTTTCTTGGTTCACCCCTTAAGGCATGCACTCAAAGAGATTGAGTCATGATAGGTTCTTGCAAGATGTAAAACATCAGTATTTGATAAAAGTTAAAAAAATTATGTGTATACAGATATGACATCATATAAAAGTTATCATAAGTTAGCCTTTGTTCATGTTTATGTATTTGGGCCTTTAGTTTAACACCAATTATCTCTCCTAAGGCAAAAATTTTATCAAAATTTAGAAGAATGTCTAGTAATGGGGCCCATTCTACATGTACATAGGTAATTCTATAAAACCATATAATCTATTCAAAAGGGCCATGGTTATTATGATACTAATCCTAAATTTAATGATATTATTGGAATAAATTCTCCCTTTAGGTTTGGTATTTGGATTTTCACTAGCCATTACTTCAATTTGCCTTCTATAATGTTATGTTTGAGCCACATAATAGATGAGACTTGGTTATAATCAAGCTTAGGTACTAGGATCCTAAGATACCTCTAAAATGCCCTTCCATAACTAATAGCAATTGTATTCTTCCCTTTCCTAAGGTGTAAATAGTTCCTAGAACAAGTTCCATTGAAAAATAAATATTGAAACAAATAGAACAAGGAATTACCTCTATATTTATTACCATTTGATGAAGTATTATGGTTTTATTATAATTATAATGTTAACATATTAATTATCCTCTTGGGATATCTGATCTTGTGAAGAGTATGATGTTATATACTCCACTTCATTCTAGAGGGTTGAATAGTATGGAGGCACTCATGTAGATACTATGTCAGTATACTCAGTATGTCTAGTGATGGAGTATATATAAGGAGCCTAGACACATGGTGATTTTGGAGAAGCCATTTCAATGATATAAACTATGTAATTACTTTGTATAACTATATGAACTCTCTCCACAAATTCATTGATAATAATGGGAATTTTGGTTGCTGGAGAGATCCAAACTACAATGTTCACTCATAGATTAATGACAAAGTGACATTCATTTCCTTATATTTTTCATATATTTCCCAAATTATATGCCTTAAATGCATAATTCATGTGATGTAAATTCAAATAATAATTGTGAATTTGTTCTCAATTTAAATTTAAATGCTCCATTCAAATTTGGTGGGTTTGTTTTTTATATATGGAATTTTTTTGTTAATTTTGTATGTCCAGACACTTCTTCAAGACATACGTCAATTTCTCACTCACCAATTTATTACTTTGACATCAAACTAATTTAATAATTATTTTACCACACCTCTTCTTAATCATGACAATTGTCTACATCTCATTTAGTCAAGCCTCTAAATTTATGATCCTCATTTATATGATACAATATTTCATGTTAATTTGATTGAGCCATGTAGAATAATATTAGGCCTATGTGAAATTGGTGGCTTAGGGCCTTAGTTGTTTTATCCTTTGAAATGTGCACATTCTTAGGAAGGATCTAGGTTGATAACATCTTAACATGTGGTGTGATCTTAGTATTGAAAAATATTAGAGACTTAAATACAAGGAACCATTGAGATATTAACTTGGTATTAAACTTCCATGGTTCAAAGTTAATGAATTTTTGATAACTATCAAACCTTTAATGATCAAAACCTCAATACAATTAGACTATAGGGCTTTAGGGCCATTATAATTTTATTAAGCCTTATGGGTAATTAGGCCACTTTTTAAGCTCTCAAAAATATATAATCTTTGGACCATTAGATTATTAAATTTCCTTTAAACTTCTATGGTTTTAGGTAATGAAATTACACTACATGACATGTTATCAGGACTCAAAAACTTTGAAGACTTATAATTTAATTTGAATTGAACTTTATCTAGGATAAACATGGTTCTATCACATGTATGTCCTATGATGATGTGGATATTGATAAAATTACATAACATTTAATGAACTATGATATGTTTTGAGTAACAAAGTGATGCCAACTATCAAGGTATCAAAGCTTAGGAAATTTAGAACACTTAGGATTTTGTAATGGTCAAAATGACTCTAGGTAATGTCAAACTACCACCTATCCCCATAATTGATTAATAAAAGTAGGATCAGACATAAATACTTCATAATTTCTCATCGATAGTCTTATGAACATGTGAAAAGCATAAAAACACTAGGTCTAGACACATTAGTTTCTTAGTCCATAAAAATCATAAAGTAAATTTTTGAGAAGAATTATAAAAACCCAATGTTTAAAATAAATCAAGATCGATGTTGAATCTCTAATTTTCATAATTCAAAATTCTATAAATTTAGACATGATGGATGATCATAGAATTTTTTATATTAAATCTAGTGACTTGAATTTCTAATGCTTATAAGACCTTGAATAAATATATTCAAACTATAGTGGGTCCCTATTTGATTTTATAAAATGGGGTTTATGTATTAGGACACAAAAAAAGGTGACTCAATAGGGAAATACTCATAAATATTTAAGAACCTAGAATCATAGTATTGCATCATAATATAACTTCAGCTCTAACAAGAAGATACTAAGTGAACCAATCCCTCAAAAAGACTCCTACTTCCCCATGCAACATACTAACCCTTTAGATTCCTTAGATATACGTGTGATTTATTAAAATTAATTTTCTTTTGTTATGAGAGTTTTATGAAGTCTTGTATAAACAATATAGGTTTCATTTTTACTTCATATTTTGTAATAAAATAGTAAAGGACACTTGGGCATTGCTATGCTACTAACCAAGCATTTATAGTTATAATAGAGACCTTTTTTTTCACTCTAAGCCTTGTTATACTTCCATGAAAAAGTATATATCTTTAGTATATATTACTTGAATCACCCATATTATATAGGTTTTCATGATATATATTTGTTTGAAACACAAATAGAAGAAGGGTTGGGAACAACCATTGGCTAGGTGTATATATAAGAGGACTTATTTTAAAAAAATATGTCCCTAGAAATATGTATCTATTTATATGTTTATTATCTCTCATCCAATTTTTAGTATGTAATGATCTTTGGAAATGGAAAGTATTTTTAAAATTTATGGCATAACCTATTTTAGCTATAACACATACCTCCATCCTGAGAGCTTGAGCATTATAAGAATAAATCCTTGTGACCACCAACTATGATTACTTTTGTATTATCCCATTTTGTTTTTGGAAAGTCATTTTTAATAACAACATATGAAATAAATTGATAGATTTTATAATATTGTGAAAATTAATCTAGAAATAATAACAACTAATCTACCTAAAGCAAATATAGAAAGTATGAAATACTAATCTAAGGTAACATGAAAACTTAACCTAAAAAATAGGAACTATAATTTATAAAGTAGTAAATATATTATATAAGGTAGGAAACCTACTCTAATAATCCAATTATAGTCATTTAAAAGCATATCCAATTGGATCAACCATGAAATAATGTTTTATAAATTATCCATTGACTTGAAAATTGAGTTCATAAACTTGGAGGTCCTTCAAATAGAAAGCATTGTCACCTAGAATCTCATATATTTGATATGGTCCAATTCATAAAGTAATTAACTTATCATGATATAATTTTATTCTCATGTGACTTATCCAATAATATTACTATGTCTAAAATCATGATGGTTTTAATTTTGGATCTCTTTTCAAATCATCTCTTGAATATGTCTTGGCATTTGTTGAAGCTATAAAATTCTTTAATTATTACATCTTCCATCTGGATTACGTCAAGAAGTCTAGACTAGATTATTTCTTATTATACAATGTAATTTTACATGAACCAGTACATTTGGAATTTAAGAGTAATGGGGAAGGGTATTTGATGTCTATAGACTATTAGAAAAGGTGAAGTCTTTAGGTATTGCTTTTGTCTTATTTTGTCTACCCATACTGCATAATTCATTAGTAGATGCCATTTTCTTGGTTTATCTTGTGTTGACTTCTTGGTGTCTTCCATCATGCTCTTATTTATGTATTCATCCATTCTATTCCCTTGTGGGTAATATATTGAGGAGAACTTAATGGTGATTTGGTTTTTATAAGCCCATTCTATAAGTTTAGTATATCAGAAATATGTATTGTTATCACAAACTAAATAAGTTGAAGTGTCAAACTTAGTCAATATATTATTTTATATAAATTTGATGATGTATAATGATCTAGAAATATTTATGGACATAATTTTTATCAATCTAGTACAATAGTCAGTAGCTATCAGGATGAATTTGTGCCCTGTTGAGGAGTTTGGGTTTATTACCCGAATGAGGTCAATACCCTATTGAGCATAAGGGCATACTTTAATGACTATTTATAGTGGCATGGTATTATTCACTTCTCTTTTTCGAAACACATAACATTTATGGTAAGTGTTGACATGGTTGTGGTTATATTTAAAAAATTTAGGCTAGTAGTATCCCATTCTCAATATTTTATGGGCTATTACGTTGCCTAATGGGTGTCCACTACTTATCTTTTTCTATAAATTGTCTATGATGTCTGTAGCTTATTTTTTTGAAACACACCTTAAGTAGATACCCTCATAGTTATTTTGGTTTAAGAATCCTTTATTTATCATATAATGGGATGATTTGAACATAAGTATTCATCTATGATCTCTATTTAACTAATGGGGTATGTACATGTGAGAAAGTATTGGGTGATTTGATCACACCTTTCACCACTAGCTACTTGAGTCTCATTGATTTGATCAACAAAAATGTGTGGATCAATATTAGTCATGAGATTGATAATTCCCTATCTTCTCACCATCTTGGTTTGTTTAATTTCATGATCAAACTCCTATAAATTTTCCATCCACTTACCTCTTATTTCAACTAGTTCATTATGGTTGAGTGTGAGCTTGGTAGCTAGGTGTGGAACTATTGTGTATGTCTTGTTTCTTATAATATACTACAAAAAAGTGATATCTTTGACTGGTGCATGTATCTATTTATCTATCATTTAATAGTTCAAATATAAATTCTTCATATTGGTACTTATGAATACAACGAGATGCTCATTATCAACTACCATCTATATGAATACAATTTATATAGTGTGCTCTAAGGAAAATGAATAAAGATAGAAATACTTATTGAAGTCTAGAATGATCAAAATTAGATCTTGAGCTATGGAAATTTTGATTTCCTAAAAATATTCCTTGGCCTTTATTTTCCATTATATTTTAACCTCTTACTTAAACATAGCATTCAATGGCTTGACAATCTCTAGAAATCTAGAAATGAATTTCCTTACAAAATTTATCTTAACAAAGAAAGAATTAAACTCTTTATTATTTTTAGTAGGTGTTATCTTAGAGATGGCATAAATTCATTTTGGATCAATGAAGATTCCATCCTTACTAATGACATGACATAACATTTTCCTTTCAGTGACTCCAAATATGCTCTTATTTGGATTGAGTGACACTCCATATCTTCTACATCTATCAATTACTCTTTATAAATGATCAACATGATCAAATCTATCTTTTGAATATAATTTTAATTCATCTATATAAATGATGATGCATTTATGAATGAGTCCCTAAAAGGAATAGTAAATAGCTCACTAAAAGGTTGATCATAAATTGATTAGGATAAAAGGCATCCTTTTACATGAAAAAGTTACCCGCTTGGTGGTGAAGGTAGTCTTCATCATGTCTTGTGCTTATAGCATCACTTGAATAAAGCCTAAGAATCTATCTAAGAAGGACATCATATTAGATCCACTAACCATTTAAATTACGTCATCCAAAGAGGGAAAATGATAGTTATCATTTTCTAATGTTTGGTTTAGATTATTGAATTCAACACAAAGCCTAATTTTTCCATTCTTATTTTTTACTACTATTAGGTTGTATACCTAGGTAGAAGGTCTGATTGGAAAGATAATCTTAACATTCATTATCTTTTATACTTAGTTATGGATGAGATGTTCTAGAATTGGATTTAATTGCCTATGGCTTTAATTTAAATGTTTATACTCTAGCTCAAATTGGATTGTATGTGTGATGACCTTATGGTCAAATAAATTCAAATATTCTTATGTCTAGGTGATGACATATTTTAATTCTATCATCAGACTCTTCAACTTTTTTTTGTCACTTTAAATGTAGCTTAGACCAATGTTCACATATTTTGGATGGTGTTTTGTGCCTATATTCTCCTTGATAAAATCATACTCAGTTATTTTATGCCTTTTTTTATTTTGATCTTATCGATCCACAACAAAACATCACTCTAGTGAGATCTTCCATAGATGGATGTGGTTCTACTTTAACTATATGATATTATCTTCACCTAGGTATTCTATCTACATTAGATCAACATACTTTTAATCTATTATCTGAGATTCAAAGGTTCTAAAACTACTCATGAATTATATGATGTGTTTTTCATCCTCAAATACCTATAATATTTTAATAATGTATAGGATAGAGGGGTAAAGAACCAACTCCATAGATAATTTATACATCTTAGATTCTTGGAGTGGTGCTAGATTAGTAATTGAATTTATTATTGACTCTATAATTTGGTTTTGCTCCTTTGTGATGGATATGATATTGAATGCTTCAAAACATTCAATTAAGTCCCATGTTTGGTTCTTTTACTTCCTCAAATATGTTATTTTGCATTGATATTTATTTTTGATTTAGTTAACAACTAGTTCTAAATCACCAAATATCTATAACTACTTGACATTATGCTTTAGTGATAACTTTAGATCGATGATTAAATATTCATACTCAGCTCAATTATTCATGCAATGGAATTTTATCCTATAGGTATCCACATATTACTTCTCATAAAGGTTGATTAAGGCTACGCTAACACTTTAAACTTGTTTTGATCTAGCGCCATAATTGAGGACCTTAAAATTCTTGTTCATGATGTAGGATCCCCACTATGATTTAAAAGAATAATGAAATTTTTTTTATTAAAATAATTTCCACATATTCAACATTATAATTCACCATTAGAATATTATTAGTGATCCCAATGAAAACATATTTAATATGTTAACCATAAAATAGGCATGTAATAATATATTCAATTACTAATCACTATGAAACAAATAAGTAAAACATAATTTCATATATTCTAAAAATTAATTACATAATTCAAATAATCATTGATATAATATTACAATCATTATTTTCAATTATACATATGAATAAATAATTACATTTTCATGAGGAATAATATTTCAATAATTAAAAGAATACTAGATACAAGGGACCATAAAGCATGAGTTTCATGAACTCCAATATCAATGGAAATCTCATATTTAGTCTCTAATGAATTACTACTATCAAAAGGGGAGAGCATCATCCAAGTGCTTTTACACACCCACCAAAGACCATCAACTGCCCACACAATCCCCTAACCATGGAATGCCCCTCCCTTCATAGATGGGTAGATAGTGATGGTGAAGAAATCCAAAGAGACAAGCTAGTACCCATGTGCTATGAGATATCTAATATATGATGTGTACCATAAATAAAATACATTCTAAAATGATAGAATACATGCATGTAAATAATATATATGATATGACAATGTTTAACTAAATATTAATTTGTCCAATTTTTTCAAATAGTTAATGATATCTAGGATTAGACAAATTCATACACACCACTTTAATAGATTACCCACATCTATGATTGGTGATTCCAAGTAAGCTAATGAAGTCTATCTAATCACTTGTTTAGTATCAAAAATGTTAGATTTTGTTAATATAAAATATAACCAATAGTTTCATTCGGATTACTTCCTATCAATAGACATAAAACATGCCAAGTACGGAAAAAATGTACATACATTTAGTCTATCAAATGTATGTAATGAATCTCAAACATATTATTTATTACATAAATAATAAACATAAACAAGCACAACCTATACCATTCAAGTATATTTTATACTTTTTACTACATGTTTCTAATTTTCATAAGTATCTCAAATGTAGTACATTCTATGATAAATAATTCATCAGAGTTTACTTTCCATGTTCACATTTCTCAATTAACAACAAGCTAGTCATAATAATTTTAAAGATAAAATACCTCATAATTAATGTCTTAATTCATACTAAACATAAATAATTTATATATATTAATTTTTGTAATTTTAAGGATTTGTATGCATATAATCATGGTATTCTACCTCTTAGGTTTTTATGAAGAAATTTAATGGCCAACAAATACCATAAATATAAGCACACATTTCCTATTTACAAGCATACACTATATATGTGTATGGGTACCTAATTTCCCCATACAAACATATTTTATATATATGTAACTTCATCATATACATACATAATATGTGCTGCCTAAATGTATACGTTTACATATAAAAACATATTGTTCTATTCTAACTAAAAATAATTCTCATTTTCCATTATCAACTACATATGATTCAAACAAAACAATAACAATTTACCTATTATAAGAATATAATTCAAGATCAAACATATGATTTACACATCCTCCAACCCCTTATCATATTTCTCTTATTTTTTAATTTAAAATTCATAATCCATTTATAATGGAAAAATATTCAAAGTTTGTTACCTTATTTTCCAATAATTTGGGTTATTAGGCTTATATATATCTTGAGTTTATTTAATAAATATTTAATATAATCCATCAAATACTTAGATATATATTATGCCCTTCTGACTTACTATAGGATTATATTTTTATCCAGTTTAAAAATTATCAATCAAAATCAAGTTGACATCTAATTCAAAATCATTGTGAACCATTTAATAACCAAACCATGGCATAATCTATATAAATATTTTAACCTTACTATAGTCTATGCATAGTTCTGTAAACAACATCTTATGCTTCATTAAATGCTTGACTTACTCAAATTTTATCTATATTAGAAACTCATATGCTTAAAGATATGTTATAATTTTATTTATAGGGTGTGGACAAAATAACCAATCGACATAAACAATATAAATTTCATATGATACATGTGTGTGTGTGTGTGTGTGTGTGTGTGTGTGTGTGTGTGTGTGTGTGTGTGTGTGTGTGTGTGTGTGTGTGTGTGTGTGTGTGTGTGTGTGTGTGTGTGATTCTATTAGTACTAATATCCAATTCAACACTAATATTCACTACTTGTATATGCTATTATATATCAAAACGGTTATAATAGTCACCTCAATAAAATTCTCTAAAATATGAAACTCATAGTTGATATAAGATTTAAGCATTCACTGTACCCACTCTAGGATATTTCTATTTGACCACCAACCCAAAATAACTAGTTTACATAGACACATATTACCCTCATAATACTTATAAGGATATGTTCACAAACACTCTATATATGTTTATAATTTTGAAAAATAAAATAAAATAGTTCATTCCTATAAAATTAAAACCCATTATGATATTCATAATAAGTTACACAAATAATATCAATATCATTCCATTCATTCCAAAAACTAACTCAAACTTAGAATTTTTAGCCCTAGTAAGTCAAAACATACACATATTCTAGTGTTTTATAAATATACTTGGAATTTCTACATATAACTAAGTATGTATATAATAAGTGTTTTCAAAAAAAAATAGTCAACCTATTTATTAAAACCCATATTAAAAAGTCCTACTATTTCTTAGTTTGATAGTATAACCATCACAATAAACTAAAATCCATTCAACCATAACAATCTATACATAAGTCCTAGTGCGCATTTCATAAGGATTCAAGGGATATAGGTTTAGTTCTATTGATGGCTGATCGATCCACAAGGCTAAACCCGTATCTTTAATATAATGCAATACATTTACCAAAACCCTAATAATACAAAATTATACACAAAATTTTATGGTGTTAAACAATAATAAAATTACTACACTAACCTTTCAATAGCTTCCTGGTTGAAATTGCTTAAACTAGAAGAATTCTTCATTCCTTCTCTTTGATCCTCATTTTATTCTCCTCTTTATGTAATTTCCTTCCTTCTCTCTCTATTCCATATTATTATCATTTATCCATCAACCTTCCTCATTCATTCAATGCATGTAACTATTGTATTAAACTCACAGTTATGTTATTATTCCATCATGCATAATCCCTATTATCTAAAAAAAATGTTACTAATCTAGGTTAGCTCCATTTTTAAGTAAACAAAAAAGACCTAATTCTCTTGAATGTTACCCAAAACTCTTAAATTATTATTTTAATCCTTCATTTTTTTCACAGTCTTTTTGATTTACATGCCTATGTATCAATGTTACAAAGTCCACATACAGAATTATTGATAATGATGTTGATTAATCATAAGTATAAAAAACTAAAGAAATCATAGCTTATATACTATACCAATGTATTTTACCTAATAGTTAAGGTTAGGTGATATGATATATTAGGTACAATTTACATCAAATTATCAAGAATCAACATCAACATGACTTCAAATAACAAACGACTAGTGTAAGTTAATAACAATATTTTGACTGCAATAACATTTCAAATAATTATTATACCAAAACATAATGATGTTTTTATACACTATAAATTGGTCAAGAAACCACACATATCATGTATTTTCATAGTCCTTTCATAAGAGACTCTGACTGGAGAATATGAGTCTTATTTGCATCTAGCCATGTCTTTTTGTCTGATTTACCTTGGTCTTATTTCAAATCTTAAATACCTATTTAACCATTCCTAATCATTCATAAACTTAACCCTTAATATCTTGGGTCACTCTTTTTAGGATAATTATATCCCCCCAAGTCCTAGATCCTCTAGACAATAGTGCCCAAATAGGACTATGATGCTAAATTCCAAGGTGTCTAGTTTTTGGCATTGATATCCAAGTGTAAATTTGATTCCAATGATTAGTTTCTCCCATAAGATAAGTCTTACCCATTTTATTTGCTTCAGTCATAAGTTTTCCAATGTCAAAAAATTTTAAATAAAGCTCCTAAATTTTAAATAATGATTCTCCTATATAAAGAACTACACAAGGCATTTTATATACAACACTTACTACTTTGGCACATTATACATAATAAAAATTAGTCAATAGTATAGCTCCACTTTTCTGCATCACACATAGACTTACATAATTGATCAAGGAAGGTCCTAGATAAAATTCATTCTTACATTTATCATGTTTGTTGATTATGCATGTTCCCTAAGGGATAACTACATTGGATCCAAAACCCTAGATTAAGGGTTAATGTAGGAAGTAATCAGAATAATAAGGGTTCTTGATTGTGTGATCATTCTTCCCCTAACCTAGGTTTTCCTCTTCTAATTGTGATGTATTTGTTTTTTGTATATGTGTAGATGAATATAGGTATTGAATATTTAAATAGACCTACAATGAGATTTGATAACTTCCAACCCCTAAAATTTGGTACACATGCTAATATTGACCAAGTGAATAAAACCTAAAAAGTTTAGATCCTTAGGATAATAACATCAAGAAGGACTATAGTACCAGACACCAAGGTGTCTTATTTTTTATGCTCCTATCCTATTATAAAATGAAACCTATATTTATATTCTTAATTGTCTCAGTCTTGCTCTTCAAAATATAACCTTAGAGTCCTTCATTTTCGTCTAAAACTAGATAAGTTTATTTCTATTTCTCTTACATAATTACCTATTAAAATCTATATTTTCCCCAATTAATATAAATTTTTACAATTATTTTTGGCCCTTATTATTTAGGATCTAAACACTAGATTACCACTAATAATAAAACATCTAGTGAACCCAACTTACTTTGAACAAACCTAAAACCCCAGCTACACCTAGGTTTCTTCCTTCCTTATTTTGTGAAAAAAATTATTTTCCAATATTTTGATTTTTGTATTAATTTTTCATGCATTTTTCCTATTAAAAACAATTTTTATATTTTATTATTATTCCATGATTTTCAAAAAAAATCTAAAACCCTAGCTCAAAACCCTAGATTTCAAAACTAGGTCATCACACACCAAGCCCTTCCTCAAAAATTTTAGAAAACTATTTTGTATTTTTTGTAAATTGATTACCTTGTCAAAAAAAATTCAAATTTTAAAAATTATTAGTTTAAAGTGAAAAGAATTAATCTCTAAAATTTTAATTTTTGTATAAATTTTTGTGCATTTATCCTATTTTAAATATTTTTTAGAATTTAAAATTAATGTATAATTTTCAAAAAATTCTAAAATCCTACCTCAAAACCCTATATTTTCAAACTAGGTCATAAAACCCCAAATTTTCCTCCCTTACAAATTTTAGAAATTAAGTTTGAAATTTTTGAAAACTATTTAGTGTGCCAAAAATATTTCAAAATTTCAAAATTAGTAGCACAATTTCAAAATTCTGATTTTTGTATCAATTTTTGTGCAAATTATCTTGTTCAAACTAATTTTAGAGTTTAAATTATATCCTTAAATTCAAAATTCTAGATTAAAATCCTCGATGCCTAAACTAGGTCCTCCACCTTAAGACCATTCATCCTTGTAATTTTTAGAAATTAATTTCAATTTTTTTGAAAATTGTTTAGATAGTCACAAGTATTTTCAAAATTTCCATGTTAGTAGTTATTATTTTATTTATTTTCTTAATAGTACTTCTTCATATTATTTTTGGTGAAGTAAATAAAATGGATACTACGACACTTCTTCCCTCTCATCCCATAGACAAATTTCTTATTTTTTTCACATAATTATGATATGAGTGGAAGAAATTGTAAATTATCTAAAAATGTGGAAAATGATTTTATTTACAATGAAGATAATTACGATTGTTATGATGAGGAATATTATCATGCATATAAAAGTGATAGTGAATAACAAATAGATAATCTTCTCCTCTCAAACCTATCTCTTTCATCACTTATTCTAAATAAAATACTTTTGATAAATGGGAAAATACTTATCATCTCATTATACTATGCACAATGTACAAAATGAACAAATTAGTCATGCACTTCCAAATGAACCTCTAATAGGTGATACTTTTATTTGATGCAAACCTATCTCTCTCTCTCTCTCTCTCTCTCTCTCTCTCTCTCTCTCTCTCTCTCTCTCTCTCTCTCTCTCTCGTCTCTTCTCTCTCTCTCTCCTCTCTCTCTCTCTCATCTCTCTCTCTCTCTCTCTCATGTAATAGAATCAAATTACCAAAGCATAGCTCAAATGACACATCTTTATGTTTCTCACTCTATTATGTCCAAAGAAGATCTAAATGATAAATCTCTTTCTCTTATGAAAATAAGGCATGTATTCTCTCTCTCTCTCTCTCTCTCAACTACTATGTTCAAAATATAACAATATAAATGTAATAAAATCAAATTACCAAAGCATAGCTCAAATGATACATCTTATGTTTCTCACTCTATTATGTCCAAAGAAGATCTAAATGATAAATCTATTTCTCTTATGAAAATAAGGCATGTATTCCATCCATATAAAAAATACACACATGTGATATTCTAATTTTAAATAATACTTTATTTCATATTAGAAAATATTTAAATTATTCTCTTACACCTCTCCCTAGTTGCACTGAAAGTGATAATGAATATAATAGTGAACAAGAAAATGAATTTTAAAATGAGAGTGATTATGAATAATATTCCAATGATGATATGGCATGTAACAGTGATGATTATTATGAACATATTAAAGAAGAATATGCATCTCATGTTTCTAACTCTTCTTTCACTCCTCTCAAACATAATGCACTTATAAATATTTTTTTTACTTCCATGAATGATTCCATTTCAAATAATGCACCTATTAATTTTAATAGCACATATTCTACTCAATTAGAATGTGACACACTAAAAAATATAGATACCAATGAATCCCCCAAGCCACCCCTCACTATGGTACAATCTAGTTCTCACCCTTCACCTAAAGATAATGGTAGCCCACATCCCTCTACTAAGGTCTTAACTACCATTATTCCCATGGTTCAAGTGAGCACACCCCCTCTTTATGATCCAATTTATAAATGTAGCATTCCCATGGTTAAAATTAAAAATCAAATTCAATGATTAAATGAACCACTTTAAGATGTTAATAAACCATCCTAGGAGATCATCTCTTTAATGCATGTAGTTGGTGAATTACAACACCGAGTACATCTCCTTACCTTGGAAAACAAGGCTTATAAGTCTTGTATTAATGCCAATGATATACATGGTAACCTAATTCTAAAGACATTCGTAAAAGATTCATTTCCTAATCATTTTTAGATACCATCATTACTTCACTTTGATGGAATTAGAGATCTATTTATACACCTTAAGGCCTTTCAAAAGGCTTTACCATCTCATGTTAGCCCATTGATTCTACTCAAGTTATTCTAGTAGACATTAGTGGTGGAAGCATAAAATTTGTTCTTTCATATAATCTCCATTGGTTCATTACACACATCTAATAACTTAGAGGAGGCATTTATCAAATACTACATGATAAACATGGGCCCTTGTGTTATATAAGAGAAACTTGACACACTACATTAGAATTCTTTAGAGCCAGTTAGTGAGTATATCTTAAGATTCAAAGCTCACATGTTTAGATTGATATACAAACTAGTAGATCTACATATTCAACATATATTTATTAAGGAGCTTCACTAACCTCTACTCAAGCATCTACTATGTTAGATAGAGTCTTCTTTCAAACACTTATGTTAAACAGTTTTACCTCTGGAAAAGAAATTAGGATTGATTGAGGCAAATTCAGTTGATCAAATCACTCTAAACTTCATAGAAACATCTTTAGATATATATCCTAGTACTCAACATCTACCATGTCCTACATAATATAGGATACCACAATAAGAAAAGCAACCAGTCAAGAACAAAGAGCTAGTTTCCATAGCATAACCTAAATTATGTACTATAAAGAACAATAATAAGGCACCACTATAGTTTGATTTAGAGTGAGATAGCCCATCTTCCACATTATCAACACTACTAGATAAGAGGTTAATCAAATTACCTTCTACTCATTGACAAGATCCACATCTCTTACATAGATAATCACATCAGCCTTTTTGTCACTATCATCATATTCATGGACATAGAGATAATTATTATTTTAAACTCAAATATTGCATTACTAGATGTGTCGATAATGGTATCATAGAACTCACATAGGGGGCACAAATATCTCCTCCATTATGTAACCTTAGACCTCATTCCTCCATGACTGGGTCATCTCAGGACATTCCTTTACAAGAATCATCAATCACTCATCATGAGCACAATATAGGTTTTAAGACAAAATCTCATTGGAGATCTATTTCACCACCTTACAATGTTTTGAAACTAGTATAATAACAATAGCCTACATATAGCACTATAGTTTGAGGGATACATGGTGTAGTTCCATAGACATATCCAATAGAGTCATAGACACAATAGTAGAGTACCACTCATGAGAAATATTCACTATGGGTAGATTTTTATGGTCTTATCTCTCATAGCAACTTGATAAATTTAATATTATATGAACCCCTATCACATGTCACAATTCTATCTTGATCTATTGCTTAGTCATATACATCACAATAGAGGCCATAGGGTGTTATTTCATGTATATATCCACTATGATTACAAATAGATGAGCCTCCTCTATAGCATCTAATTTTAGCTACATGACCAATAAAGTTAAATTTGGCATAATCCTCACCAAAAACAATAGTTAGCACTTAGTAGATAATATCAAATACATAACACATTCTTACATAGCATGAGCAGTATGGATACTTATTCAATTAGCTGATAGGTTTCAAATATTGATACATCATATAATAATAAATTGTATAGTCATACTATTTTTAGTTCATAAGCTTCACTTAGTAGGGAAATGATGGAGACAATGGCCTAGCTACACTTTATATTCATGATCCACTCTTAGGTAAGTAATACACACGTAGTGCTATCTTACATCCCACTACTAATAACTAACATTCCTAATTCCCAATAACTATCCTAGCTAAATACCAACATATCAAAATCCAAATATTACCAAATCAATCTATCCAAATGCTTTACCAATATTAAATGCAATCATATCATTCAAACAATTTATCAATCTCAAACCAGCCTATCAAAATACAAATCTTACCAAATCCTATATTAACACTATTAAGCCCAATCAGCTATTCAAACAATTTCCAAATGTTAAACCCAACTCAATTTATCTTAAAAATTAAAAAATTACAAAAACCATCAAATTTATGCTTACAAATTAGAACCTAAAATCACACTTCAACTCATCAACAAAGAATTTAAATATAATACTCCAAGTACCAAACATATACAATCTAAAAATCAATACCAAATCAACCATTTTCAAACATTTGTAATGAATATACCAATATACCAACACACTTCAAATCCAATAACATAATAAATAGCCTTCAACATAAAATAAGTAGACATATACATATCATGAAGTTTTCAAAACATATACATCATGTCAAGGTACAATCAATCATGGATGGGCATTAAGCCCACACTATCAGTCTCACTCTCTCCTCTAGTGCTAGTCTCATAATCTTGTCTAGCATTAAATTACCTTGCACCTCCTTGAGCTCTTAAGTACCTCTTACACTAACTATCCCACTCCAATAGCCAACCATGCTCCTCATGAAAGTTTGCATATCACCGCTTTAGATCCATATAGTCATCTACAATCTTCATACTCACCATGCCATAATCAAGTGGAGGCATCCTATGCATATCCAACTTATATTTGAGCTCATCTCTCTCTCTCTCTTACTACCCTAACATATGAAATTATAGCTATAAAAACCCTATCAAATAAATGAGAAAAAATGATAACCATAACTATCACTCATTTTGTCAAACCCTCCTATACCACATCATCAAGAACATGCTTTGTGAGATCTCAGAGTGTTCACTCAATGATGGTCTCCCATAAATCATAATCACCCCTCCTTACCCCAATAGGTGCCTCATCTTGTGCACCTCCCACACTACCTACACACATAAGAAGTACAACACTACATTAGATATATACTTTCAAATCCAAAATAGTATAGCACAAACCTAAGTGTAGACACTTGAAATTATCCCTTAATCCATTTTTAAGGTTGTATCACCATGACCTAGCTCTTAACCCCAACTTAACTATTAACCTAGTTAACTCCCCTTTAAATCTTAAAAAAATCCCTTTAAATGAACTTAGACATCCTTTTAAACATACCACTTAACACCTTGTCTTTCACCTCTTTTGCCCTAGAGGGTCGACCATCGATAGTCAACCTAACCATCGATATTTAGCTTCACTTTCAATGGTTAGGTACCCACTCCTAAGACTTAGAAACTTTTAGCGATGAATAGGTTTACACTAATAAAATTAACAACTTTAGCATGCATAAAATCATAGTTTTATTTCCATCAATCCATTACTCTTATCTAAGACCAACTTAGCAAATTTCCCTCCCTCAAGTTGACAACTCTCTCTCCTCATTTAGGAATTTTTTTCTATAAGTAAAAGGCTCTTAGAGGAGATATGAACCCAAAATTCATGCATCTAAACTCTCTCATTTCTTTTGTGGGTATTCAACAACCTAAAGCTCTATCTATGTGATTCTGAAGATAAAGTACCATTATGCTACCCATATCCCTCCAGGCATCCAACCATTCAACTCTTCAAAGCAAAGGTACTTTATTTTCTCAACTTTGTTTTGTCATTCTTTGCTTATTAGAGTGTGTTATTTATTAAACACACTCCCTACCCTTTTTCCCCTACCTACACTACCCATATGACCCTTCTCACCCCTTAGCTACCTATTTGTAACTCACCTTCACTCCTTAGCAAGTTCTTGATAGGTAACCACAAATTATTGCCATAATTGTTTATGGTTATAACAACTACCACCAATCACCCAACCATCAATGGTCAGGACAATCACCGATGATCACCCTGACCACCAATGGTTTTTATCACATAAAATTATAGATTATTATTTTATCCCCCTTTTACCTTTCTAGACTTTTGTCCACCCTTTGACCTTTACTTGAACTCTTTTCTAATTTTTTTGGACTTGATATTTATCTATTTATTACATGTAGATGACCTTACTAGGACTTACACATGAGATAGATATCATCTTTGACATTCCCATTGTCCCACAACCTCTATTTACTGATCAAAGTGATATTGCCTTTGAGTTATCCCTTTGCACAATGGTTTTCACACCTAACTCAAAGGACGTGGAAGAATAGTTGTGAATCTAGGAATTTGACTCAAGAGAGGATGGTTAGTATGGTGTTAGTTTAAAAATGAAAATAAAATAAAAGAAACATAATAAATAGGATAGCATCTCTAGGCCTAGACACTATGGAGAGCTTAGTTAATAAACATGAATAAAACACAAAACTAAAGTGCAAAATAAAACCTCTTTTACCTTCCTTGGATGTTCTAAAATGCTTGTTGTAGTGCTTCACTCAGCTTATGCTCATGAAGTCTTCATCAAAGGAGGCTTAGCTATCTCCGTTTCTCCTTGGCACCTTGTGGATTTGGCTTGGCTTGGCTTGGAATAAATTTGTCATGGTAACACTAATTACAATTTCTTATTGAAGATATTTGTGCATTATAATTTTGCACCAAAATATCTTTAAAATGATGTTCATGGCCTCTCTATTTATAGATTTTTGCAAATGTCTAAACTTAACCTAAGCATCCATATTAGGATTGAGATGTGTGGCTAAGGATTAATTAAATTAAGCAATTAAAATTGATAAACAAGCTTATTAATATTTAGGATAGAGGACCAATTAAGAGGCATGGAGGGCTTTGATGAGGCATGGAAGGCATGAATCCTGATATTTGTGGCATTTATGGCCTAGAGATGTCTTCCCAAGAAATGAGGTCACCAGATGATGCAGATTTTGCATATTCATTTTTAAAATAAATTATTCAACAATTTTTCATAGAATTATTAATTATGCCTTGATTTGGATTAATTATCTCTTAATCACGATTAAGCACTTTATGCACAAATTACTCAAATTGATCAGAATGCCTTGTTATTGGTCTAAATTTTGACTAGATTGGAATTTAAAGTTAATGTCAGATGTATTAGAACCGTATTCCCATTTAGGATGTTACCAATAGAAAATAACAAAGGCACGTGTCTCATTCAAGATATTTGATAGGAAAGAGCAATCTAGAGCACTTAGGTGCAAAATTGACATTTTGACTCAAAATGATCTGATCAAGGTTAGCTAGCCCAAAAATTGCATATCCCCATTTAATGATATCCTAGCCAAAATTGGCACTTGAATACTTCAATTTCACATCATTTAGCATGTTTTAGTGTTTTCAGGCCAAATTGTGTATTTTAGGTGGAAATTGGTCAAAAGCCTAGTTAGAGGTCATTAATGGCTAGTTTTAGGTGTATATAGTTTTTCCCTATTTGGGAAGGCATTGGAAGATATAAGCATAGTAACATCTTCTCAAATAATGAGAGATGGACTATATGCCAAAAATAAGATGGTTGAAGAATAAAGATCCAAATGGTTTTGGGAAGCCTATGATGATTCCCCCTTGAGGGAGTGGCCCTCACATATGTTGATGGATGGCCCCTAAAAAAGAAACAAGAAGAAAGATGGAATTAACTCAATAAAATGCTTTCATGCGTTAATGTAAAGAGGATGGAAATTTTCCCAAAGGTAGTTATAATCAGGATTAAAATTCAAAATAATGATTTGCCCATAGGTATTCATAATCATTAAGCAAACCTAGATTGGCTAAAGATGATTTTTCCTCAGTTAGGGTTGATTAGTAAGCATAACTCAAGGATATAACTTGGAAAATAGATTAAAGATGAGAGGGTGCAAAGTGAAGAAAGAGACGGATAGAGGAATAAGATTGATCATTATAAATTATTCAATTATACCTACCAATGAGGAGATGTTAATCCTTATTAGTAATGATACAACTAGAATGGTCATTGGGTTGATTTGATCAAGG
Organism: Torreya grandis; assembly: GCA_037957365.1. Lineage (NCBI taxonomy): Eukaryota > Viridiplantae > Streptophyta > Pinopsida > Cupressales > Taxaceae > Torreya > Torreya grandis. The sequence continues at coordinate 3,964,395 of JARHVA010000851.1, read as the reverse complement.
GTAGGATGGAAGGATTTTGCCAAGGTGCCAAGGACAAACTTTTGTGGATCCATTGATTGTAGACCTTCTTGAAGATGTTTTTTTTTTATATCATATATGGTAGGCATCATGATAGAACACCATGAAAACTTGGACAAAAAATACATAAGGACTGACTCTTGATCCAATAAACACTTGAAAATAATACACCAATGATAAAAACCATGATGACAATGTTAATGGATGAATATGGATAAACTCAAGAATAATATACTTGAAGAATCACCTAATGAACACATATAGACCGAGTCAATGCAATAGTGCTAAAAGCAAACAAACAAGCAAGTGAATAAATAAATAAATAAATAGAGAAACAAACAACTTGAAATAAAAAAACAAACAGAAAGTTTAAAAATAAAAGTAAAAGAAAACATCCTAATAATGAGCATGCCCTAGTAAGGTGGATCAAGGATAACTAACTAGGCTTAGATAGGACAAATATTTTTAGATTTTTGAACTATTATGAATGTTTTTGGAATTTTGAGGTATCTTAACTCATTAGACAATGAAAAGATACCCACTCACAAAATGGCAAGAGCATTTGGCTTAGGTTGCTTGCAAAATGGTGAAAGCATATGAAAGGGGGACTGAGGTGACCTCAAAATGAATTGAGCATGACCCACATAGTCCTAAAATGACCTCAAGTCATAATAATTCCATCAATACCAAAGGTAGGGAAAAAAAATTAGGTCCAAATAAGTTCTCAAATCTGATAAATGACTAGTCAAATGAAAAAAATAACTGCAAGGTGATGTGATAATTCATGATAAACAAGTGATTCCACTAGTTTCCCCATATTTAATTATAATTAAGATACAATTTCATAAGTTAGTGATACTAATTTTCCCATAGACAGTTATAATTAGTAGCAAGACTAGTGAAACATTGATTTGCCCATAGGTAGTTATAATGAGGCTCACATAAACAAACTTGATAGTGTATGAAAAATAAAAGATACCTTGCTCGATCAACTATCACACTACTTTAATATACTATCATTATAAACACAGATTGGATTGATTGTTGAAACTTGATTGGAATCCACCCACAAAAGGTGCAAGAAGAACCAAAGTAACCAAGATCAAAATAGGATTATATAAGATGACTAAAAATAGGCTTTAGTCTAGATAGGAATGGAATGATAGGATGTATAAAAATGGTAAGAGGGTTTACCCCCAAGTGATGGGGTGAATGGAAGGATATGCAACAATGGAAAAAGGATATATAATAATGGAAATAACATGGCAATGTGAAATGGTATGGTACATGTTTTTGGCCTAGGTGTGGTTTTTGATTCTATTATTCCTATTGATGGGAAGATGCACATATTAATAAAAAAATGATACAAATAGAATACTTGATCATGTTGATTGCTAGCCAACACCTATAACTACTTTGTCAAGAACTTAATGCAAATTTGGTTGTCAAGAATGCTTTTGTGATCTTCCTTGGTTGTTGATTTTGATTCATTCAAACATCGAGACAAGGTATATTTATTGCCTTTACAAAGGAAAGTGTAACCATGAATGGTAAATAATTATAAATAATAGATGGCAAGTTTGATTGTAAAATGGAATGGTTGATGATAATGGAATGTGGAATGGTGGGGAAATAAATGAAGATCAGGATGTTCAGTCACATGTAAAGTTATTGATTCTAGATTTGACATCATTTTGGTTGTGGTGGGGTTGAAGAATTGTTATCTTGATAGGACCACCATATTTTTCTATTGTTTTATCTTAAGATTAGTTACCATATGATTAGGCTATAGATAGGAAGCTATTTTGATTTGATCTTTAATTTTATATTCATCTAATAGTGAAGAAATTTTGTGCTCAGCTATTGGTGCCTCAAAGAGGTTTTCACCAATAAATTTTTCCTAATTGTCCCATATCACCTTAAATAAGGTTTCACTAATGAATGTTTGACCTTGATTGTCTTCTAGCACTTTAAAAAAAGTTTCACTAGAAAATGTTGAGTTTTGACTTTGATTGTCCCCTAGTGCCTCCAAAAAGGTTTCACTAAGAGAGTGATCTTGTACTACATGAATGTGGTCTTGGCCTCCTTTATCTTCTTCAAATAATATGTCATCATGGATGTATTTCAATAAAATGTGATTCTATAATCCCAATTGACACTTATTAGGGATGGAATGTCAATAATATGGCTATCTTGGTTAATGGTTATGACATGCGGAATGGTAATTGAATGGGTGTTGGCATCACAATCCTTATATAAGATACTAGGATAACTTATGTTAAAGCTAAATTAATCATCCTTAAAAATCATATAAGGATAAAAAATGTATTAAAATTGATCTACAAGGCATGCTGATCTGAACAACAATTCAGATGATAATTCGGGTGATGGGTCCACCCCAATTGGTGGCAGAACTTCTGGGAGCCATAACTTTTGAACCGTAGCTCCAATTGACTCACCGTTTTAACCATTAGAAATATAATAATGAGGGGAAAATCATGAGATGGAATGGATCTCCTCTTGATGAATTTATACCCGTTAAAACCCAATGGAAGTGTCCTAAATTTCAATTTTAGTAGTGTAGTATAAAAATAGTAAGTTTCTAAAAATAGTAATTCCTCGAATTTTGTATTGTTGTAAATCATGGAAGTCAAACCAATAAATCTCCCTCAATATTGGTGACCTTTTGTATCCTCTCCACACCTTCAAAAAATTTATAAATGAAGATGTAACCCAAAATGGAAATCAGACATCTCTTCTCAGAGATAAGCATATGTTTGGATCTAAAAATTTGATCAATAAAACATCTCTTATCAGAAATTACATTATTTGAATTATTTTTTTCTTATTTCTTGAATATATTTCAAAAAAATCTTTTGAGTTTATGGGATCACATGCATAACCAATGTTGTAACAATTATGAACATATTCTTCATCGAAATCTAACTCAAGGGACTCTAAATATGATGTTGAGATTGATTTTGATTCACATTCTAATGGTAAATCTAATGTTAGTTCAAGACTAGAACAAAACTCTAACTTTGATTCTTCATCTAATGGGTGCTTTGTTATGATGATGTCTTGTTGAATATTTGGTTTTGGACAAGTAACAGCCTATGACGACATAATGAGCTCCACAAAAATTGGTTTGTCAAAGTGAGACTCCTATAGGATGGGAAATGGGCAAAGATACAACTCCTTAGAGACTATTTTATCAATAAGAAGCTCTTGAAAAATAGGCACATGGTTGAGGTAATGATTTACCCAAAGTTGGTTATAATCATTAATAAGTAATTCAACAAAGACTAGCTCGTTAGAGTGAGACAACTCAATAATTGGTATAGGATCAATAGGTAATTTATCATAGGTTGACTTATCACAAATGGTTGATTCAACATAAACATCTTATATTGGTTGGTTCTCTTGGCCTTGGTTTCTAATGAGTTGGAAAATACCAATTTTAAACATAATTTGGTCTTTAAATGATTAAAAGGATTGAGGTTTGGATGGGATTGGTATTAGATGAGGAATGACTTATGGTTGGATAATGGTAGGGCCTTAAGGAGAATTATTGATCACATGAGATAAATGATAAAGTCCTAATATGGTAAGCATAGGGTAGTGTGGAACATGATTAATCACACAAGCTAAAGGACTAGGTCTTGGAATGACGAAGGGGCATTATGAAGCTTGATTGCTCACACAAGCCAAAGGATTATGTCTTGGTATAGAAATGGTTTGGTATTGGGGTCCTAGAATATAAATGGTATGATGTGGTGGAGCCTAATTACTTTCATAAGCCAAAGCATCCAAGTCTTCCTCATAAACCATATCATCTCAATTGTGAGTTAACTTATAAGTTGGTTCTTGACTATGTTCCACATATTGATTATTGTATAGAGGGTATAGATACATATCCCAAACAACATTATATATATTTGGGTCTTTAAAGTCTTCCTCAAAAGCCTCTTCATGCCAATCAAAGTCTCGATTTGGATTTTTTGGATTTTGACTATGTTCCCCATATGGAGTATTGTTAGGAGAATAATAAAAATCCTTGGAAAATCTTTCTCTATGGGGGTTCTTAGTTGGATTTTGTGTAGCCATTATATCATAAATTATATTTTATATGACTCTACCATAGGTGTAGCTAGACATATCTGCATAAATGATGAAAACTATAAAATAAAAAGGCTTAGAGTTATGCAAACACTAAAAACTATATCTAAAGGATAAATGGTTTAAACTTGGTTTAACTCAGTTGAAGGTGGAACTATATCTCCAATATGGTTTGGAAGTGGAGCTATATCTCCAAAATTATTTGTGCTAAGACTTGACATAAAATAGTCTAACATCAAATGTCTAATGTTAAATGTCATATGCATACAAGGTCAAGCATCTGAAAAAAATAGCATGTCAAAGGTCTAGGTCAAAGTGTTTCAAATAAGGTCTAAACTAGGAAAGAGAAAAGTTGAGTTACTAGGTATTTTGTCCAATTGTGGAGTCAAAATATAGGCTCAAACAAATAGGCATACACTAGGACTTTTGGCCAAATGATGTCAAAAGCTATACTTGAAACAAATGTGGATGTGATTTGATTTAATATAATAAGTTTGGAAATAACTTTGACATAAACTCTGCACATATAATCAAACATAAACATGATCAATTGGCATAAGGCATAAGACAAAAAGGTTCTTTATTAATGATGAGGATAGGATTTAAATAAACAAACCATCAATAGTTTTCAAATTTGGGTAATTGATGAACTGAAGTTATGCAACCCAAAAGAGAAAGATCTGTGCATCAACCCCATGAATTAAGGCCTAAATAAAAATCAATCAATGTTTGGATCCAAACTTGACAAGGCTAATTGAAAAGTCAATGATGAAAACTAAGATTTGACCAAACAAGTTAGACAAGATTAGACAACATAATGGCATAAGACAAAGGTCCAAATGGTATACATGACATGGTTTGAAACAAACATTTTTCGATACAATGGTAAATAAGTCTTGAAACAAATTAAGTATCATAATAGTGTAATAATACTCAAATAATATAGATAATGTTATGTTTCAAAGACTCAAAAGGCTCAAAGTGTTTTGACATGATTTGGGCAACGTAATGCTACCCTCTACAACTCAAATGACACACACATGGCACAAGTGTGGTGTAAAATGGCTAGCATAACACCTCTTTAGACAAAAGAGTGACATATAGACAAATTGGTTTTGACATGGGTTTATGAACAAACAAACAAGTTTTAGTCTCAAAAATACCAAGTAAGTGAAATGACCAAATACACTAAGTATAATCATCCAAATCCTAGCAAGGGTATGGAAATGTGGGGTTGACTAACTATCAAGATTTTGAATGTTTTTAGGGAAATCAATTACACAATGACTTTCATGTCAAATGATGCAAAAGACAATCATGGAAATTAGGTGACCATGGTATTAGCTAGTTATGAAAAGGTCTAGTCCCTTTTACAACCACTACATCTTATTATTCATTTAGTGTAGTATGATGTCTAAATGTAGATACATCCCATGTGCAACTCTAAAGGAGTAAGTGAAGTCAATGCCAAGAGATGAAACCCTAGGTCAAAGCTTCTCTAAACAACTCATAGGAGGTAATGATGTTCCCCTTGTAAGCCAAGATGTAATGAAATGAAAGACATAAAAAGAGAGACTTTAGGTTCATTTTCAAGGTAACCCAAACATTGATGAGTTTTTGGGGAGTGCTTTAGATGACATTCTTTCTAAGCCTTGGTACACGCAACATCCCTCTTTTTTCCAAACAAAAATTTAAATTAAATAGCTAAGTGAATACAAAAATCTTGAAAATGTTAGTTTATTTTCAAGCCCAAATGAAAAATGAGGTGGTGTTCATTTGACCCGTTGGTCTTAGTTGCAAACTTTGAAAACATTCACCATAAACATCTAATTTTTTTGTTAAACACCAAAACAAGGTTCCTAATTAATTTTTAATCATGAAAAATGTGATATAAAACATGTTTTTAGCAAATGTCAAGCTTGGTCCTGCAATAAAAATGTTAACATGTCCTTTAGCCTTGAATCTCTTTTAGGTTTGAAACAATCAACTTAAAAAAAAGAGCTCTTGGGTCTGTGTTTTAAGAAAAACATAGAGACTGATGTCAATTATATAATCAATGATAGTTACATTTGCTAACCAATGATGGTTATCTAATCGACATTAGTTTTACCAATAGTGACTAATGATAGCTATCCAATTGATGTTAGTTTTAATAACTGATGTCAATTACTGTGTAAACCTGTGACAAAGGAAAATGGTAAAACAAAGTTAGAAAATCAATTTGAAAGATTTTTAATGATCCAAATGAAGATTTTAAAGCTACAAAATGACCTTCTTCATATATGGAATGAATTTGGTCCCACTAGGTGTTCCATATGTGAATCTAGGAATTTGACTCAAGAGAGGATGGTTAGTATGGTGGTAGTTTCAAAATGAAAACAAAATGAAAGAAACACACTAACTAGCATAACATATCTAGGCCTAGACACTAGGGAGAGCTTAGTTAATAAACATGAATAAAACATACAACTAAAATACAAAATAAACCCTCTTTTAGCTTCCTTGGATGCTCCAAAACACTTGTTCTAGTGGCATGCTCATCTTGTGCTCATGAAGTCTTCATCAAAGGAGCCTTGGATATCTCCTCTTCTCCTTGGCACCTTGTGGCTTTGGCTTGGCTTGGCTTGGAATGAATGTGTAACGGTAACACTAATTTCAATGGATTCTTGAATATAGATGTGCATTATAACTTTTCACCAAAATAACATACAAATGATGCTCATGGCCTCTCTATTCATAGATTCTTGTAAATGTCTAAACTCTACTTGAACCATCCATCTCAGGATATAGATGTGTGGCTAAGGATTAATGAAATTATGTAATTAAAATTGATAAATAGGCTCATAAATATTGGGATAGAGGATTAATTAAGAGGCATGGAGGGATTTGATGAGTCATGGGAGGCATGAATTTTGCTATTTATGGCATTTATGGCCTAGGGATGTCTTATAAAGAAATGAGGTCAGCTAATGATGCAAATATTCAATATTCATTTCCAAAACAAATTATTTAACAAGTTTCCATGGAATTATTAATTATGCATTAATTTGGATTAATTATCTCTTAAGCATGATTAAGCAATTTATGCACAAATTACTCAAATTGATAAAAATGCCTTGTTATTGGTCCAAAATTTGACTAGATTGGAATAGAAATTCAATGTCAGATGCATTAGAATTATATTCCCATTTAGTATTTTACCAAAAATAAATAAAAAAGACACATTCATCATGCAAGAGATTTGATAGGAAAGAGCAATCTAAAGCACCTAAGTTTAAAATTGACATGTTGACTCAAATTGATTTGATCAATGTTAGCTGGCCCACAAATTGCATTACTCCATTAATGATACCCTGGCCAAAATAAGGACTTGAATATGTCAATTTCACATCATTTATCATGTTTTAGTGTTTTTAGTCCAAATTATGCATTTTAAGTGGAAATTGGTCAAAATCCTAGTTAGAGTTCATCAGTGGCCAGTTTTAGGTGTCTAAAATAGTTAGCTATAATCCAGGAGGATATTGACAAAGCTGCTGCATTTTAGAGTCATTATTTTGATAATATCAATCCTAATTTAGATTAGATCTCTTTTATATTGCTCATATTTATCATTTCTATATCTACCATTTGTAATTTATCTTTTATCAATAAACTTGAATGTTAAACAAGGGTTGACATCCATTTAAGGAAGCACATTCCTTTTTTTGGACTAGTTTCTCACCAGACAACCCCTTACCTTTCTATTAACATATTTTTCATGAGTTCATGTGATTTTTAGGTCATTTTTCCCTTACCAAAAAATATTTCCCACTTCATATAGATATCAATGTGTGCACTTTCTACCAGGTACCCCTACACACCACTTTTCTTCTTGTTTTCCTCTTCTTTCAAGTAAAAGGAATAAGAGTAAGAAATTGAGTGAAATTTTTTGGCATGCTTAGTAGGACCCCTTTAAGGGTTCATAATTAGGTTTATTTCATATAGTTGCATTAGTGAATCACATGTTTATTGCATTTCTACAAGTCTTTAAATTCTAAAAAATACAAAACTTATTTTATTTTTCTATTGTAAACTAAAAAAAAGTGTAAACTTCATTCTAGGGATAGATTGCATTGTCATCTCACATTTTTGCATTATTCCTTGTTTGCATTCAAAGAAACTAAAGATTTTATTTTGGGTTAAAATTAAGTACATCCATTATTTTCATATTTAATTATTATCTCACCTATATTAATTAACTATATTATGAATAAATTATAGAGCACATATGTTACACTACCAAATCACTTCACTAAAGAACACATCAAAACATACTTGAGACAAGGCCCATTGGGATTTCATCACCCTTTGGATCACCTTACCCTATTAGGCAATCCCATTTGGATTTCACCCCCAAGGGGAGGACCCACTCCATTCTCTAGCAGAGTATATACTCTAGACAAATAGTATCTACTGTCTAAGCATCCTGACTTGGATTCAACTTTTTGAAGTGTAAGGAGCAAACCCCCAGTAGTAGGCCACATACCCAGTCTAGTGCAAATTATTTGAGCACCAAAACATAACTTGAAACCATCCTTAGATGGATTTTTTTAAGTACCCAAATCATAATCCAATTTTCCCTTTCACACTCTTTAAGGCATAAGCCAAAAGCTATTTAAAATAAATCATAGGATTAATTACACTTTAAGTGTATGCTTTGTTTATTCTGGGATTTTATTTGATTGCAAATTTTTTGAGGGAAAAGTTTCATCATCCACTTCTATATTTTTCATATGGTTTTGACTAGACAACAAGTGAAAAATAAAAATAACCAACCACCACCTTCATCTTCATCGATGGATTATACCTCAGATGTAGATAAATCTCCCCATAGTTCACCTCACCATTCTCCTCCACCACCATCTCCTTATAGAATCCCAACTATATCTAAAGGAGATCTAGACTTCACTACCTTTCTCAACAACAATACAGTTGCCTTGAAACATTACCTCAACACCTTGCCTCATCATACCCCACCTGATTTAGTTCCTTCTTATGAACCTTCTCTTGGTATTCCATCCCACCTCATGGTAGGAACCACTTCAACCCAGCCATTAACTCATAGCTCTTCCAACATCGCATCCACCCAAACCCAAATCAACCTTCCACCACCCAACCAAACACCACCAATTACACCCCATGGGTGTTCAACCTTACCATTAGCTACCTACACCCCATCTATTATGGAATTATATTCCACTTCAACTTTTATCTTCCTTTTGATTGCAACCAATCATTCAACCATAGATCCACTTCAAATCTTAGTGATCTCCATACCTCAAAACCTTCCTCCGATTACCACTAGGGTAACCACCTAACCTCAACCTTCCCAACCTCCTCCTACCTCAAGCATACTAACCACATATTTTCTTCAATAAGTGCCTATGATAAATTACCAGTATGTCCCTAAACCACAAGGGTACATACCAACCACCACCCAACCTTTTATGCCAAGCAATTTTTATGTGCCACCATCTCAACCTCTTGGTACCACCTATTAGTATATGGCTTCATCGATGCCATTTATTACCTATTTATACATTGCCATGAACCAACATCAATAAAATGTATCTCTTAATTATGCAGTTTATCAACCCCAACACAACCTAATCAAAATGTTCATGGACAAAATGACTAGTTTAGAGTCATCCATCTCTACCTCAATCAATCTTCTGTCTTATGAACAAATTTGTAATGAGCCTATTCACCCCTCTATACCTATTCATGCTTACCATTCTCAATGGTAATTGCCTAAATTTTCTGAATTATAAGGTAAAGAGGACCCTAAAAAATGCTTAAGAGCATTCTGACATGCATGATATTTGACCACTTATGATGATGCTCTTCTTCTCTGAACCTTTCCCATGTCATTATTCAAGGCTACCCTTGACTGGTATAGTGCTCTTCCACTAATTCTATCTTTTCTTTATCTCAATTGCTAAAAAACTTTTTAGAACACTTTTATATAAACTTATCTAGAAAGGTTTCCATTATAGACCTATACTCTAAACAATTTGAAGGTGAGTCCATTGTTGATTTCATTTCTAGATGGACAGGTCTCATTAATCAACTTGATTTCCCATTAGCCGAACCTAAATTAATCAAATTATTTTCTAAGGGTTGTGCTAAACACATTGCTCCATCTCTCAAATTCCAAACCTTTAAGACCTTTGATGAAGATTTTACTATGGCCCATAAATCAGAAAACTATGATATTGATGAAAGGCGTTGAAGCTTTGAAATAAATATTCTAGTCTCAAATCCACTAAGTCATCCTCTACCAAAACCATAAACCCATCCAATTCTAAAGTGAAAGCATGAACACATTTAGTCATTCTTAAAACCACACCTCAAAATAATAACCCTTACAATAGCTAAAAATGTACTCAAAACTAGGATCCTTATAAACCATTTACCCCAATTAGGGAATCATATGCATTGATGTTGGAAAAACTACTCAAATCCAACCTAATCCAACTTCCACCCATCAAGCTCCTTCAACAATTTGATACTTCTTGCCCCCTTCCTAGATGGTACAATGAGAATTATCATTGTGACTATCATCAAGTTATTAGACATGATACTGATAGATGCAATAATTCTAAAAGCATCTTCCAAGACCTAATTGATAAATAGGAGCTTGTGTTTGTCAACCCAAATGCTCCTTCAAACCAATCCCTTGATATTTTATAAAAACCATTTCCAAACCATCCACCTTAAACCCAACACCATGAAAACTAACTTGAATCCTCCAATTCACATGAGGCACATATAATCAATCTTATCAGTAATGTACCCATCATCAAAGAAATTATTACCTCTATCACCCAAATCAAGGAGAACCACCTATCTCCAATTCCTTAAAATTCCCAAATAAAGGAAATAACTATCCCTTCTACTTCTTTGGATGAAACCATGGTTTCACCCACCCATCTTATGGTAGAAACACCCAAAGAGATGGTCACTCCATTAACCATTTCGTTTACTCCTTCAATATAACTCAAAAAACAACTTATTCCTTTGAACAACTGAACTAGGGAGGAAGCTAAACCAACCCTTCCACATAAAACCATTACCCTTATTGCACCAATTGTATAATCATTTGTGTCTTCCTTGAAAGCCATTTATCAAGTGAAAATACCCCTATCGACCCAACCATTGCCTTTGGAACCTTCCACCAATGATAATAATATTGAAACCACTCCATCCCCAAAGGGTTTACATTTTGAAGCTAATGATCAAGGAATAATTCCTATTTATAAACCATTCTCCTGGCTAGTTCAAAGTTTGGATTTCACCTCCCAACATAACTTTGATTGAGTCACCTTTTCATATCAACTTGGAATCCCATATCAAAATAAGATGAAACCTTTTACTTCACTAGAATCCACTCTTGAACCTATTGCTACAACTCCACCAACTAATCCTCCTAAAGGTTTCAAGGAAACACCTTAATTACCCTTATCTAAAATTGTTAAATCACTCAATTCTTCTTTTACCAAGCCAATCAAGACCTTAGGTATCCATCCCATGCCAAATATTTCTCACCCTCCTTTGAGACTAGAACTAACCACACCAATCCAACTAAAACCTAATCTAATTAAAGAGGGATTGACTAGACCTCAAATTTAAGGAAGAACCATACCAACTCCTTCACCTTTACCTTTTATTTTAGGACCACATCCTTCTACCATTCTCATAACCTACTCTTCCTCCAAAAATCCATCTCCCCTTTTTGTACCTATAACAAGCCCATCTCCTCTTTCATCACCATTCCTCACCAAACTTTCCCCATCCACCTTCTCATCTATTAAACCCTCATCATCTAGACCTCCAATTCCTAAACCAATTATAAATAATCCAATTCATTCAAAACCTCTAGCTAGGGTTACCCCACCAACTATACCTCTTGTTAAAAATGCCTTACCCAACAATAAATCTAAACCAAAAACCCAAATTTCACCATCTCCAAAATCCTTATTAGAGTCTTATATAACTATATTACAAAGGATCATACAAGATTCTACCATTAACTTACCTCCCATTAAGCCTTTTAACCCCACTCACCAAAATCCAACCTAGTTCAATGACAATCTAATTTGTCTTTACCATAGAACCCCTGGGCATGATATGAAGAACTATAAATCTCTCCAAAATATCATTCATGGCCTTTTAGAGGAGGATGATCTATTGGATGAACCTTATTTAAGCCCTTTGCCTCTTTTACAACCTATCCAATCCTCATACCAATCATCTCCTTCTCTAATCCCATCAAAGCGTGAAACAAATGAACGAAATCAAGCAACTAATCCTCTTATCCATACTATTAATATGGTAACTTAGTTTAGAACCCAACACAAGGACAAGGGTAAAGTATTCCAACAAAATGAAAAGGTTAAATCCAAGTCCACCATTCCATGGGATTACCCTTCAACTCCTCAACCAACTAACCAAACTTAAAAGACTACAACTTCACCTTCACAATCATCCAAGCCTAAGGTCTCCATTTTGGGAGCCCTTTCATCTTCTAATGCACCTTCATTCATCCAATGCCTAGTGATAAAACAAACCCACCAAATGCTCATCAAAATGAGTCTTTATGACTTAATTAACTCCTCACCTCAACATCATCAAGCTTTAATCATAACAATACATTCCATAGAGGTTCAACTAGATGATCCCTAGACTCTTACATCTTTGATTAGAGATATCCAACACATTGCGAGTGTCACCTTTGAAGAGTCTAAAATCCCACCATATTATAATGAATATTTTGACCCCTCTCTTTTTATCAGAGCATCCATCAATCATACACATGTCAAAAGGGTCATGATTTATGGGGAAACAAGTATCAATATCATCTCCTCTCATTCATATCATCAACTTTAACTACCTAAAAACATCATGTCAAAAATCTTGGTAGTTATCCTATCATTCAATGATACCTTGACCACTACTCTGGGGATAATTATTCTCCACATCCATTTTAGGCCTCAAAACATTCCTAAACTATTTTACATTGTAGAGGGTGAATTTAAATATAATGTGTTACTTGGTCACCCATGGATTTGCACCATGGCATGTGTCCCTTCTACCCTTCACCAATGCATCATGTTTGAATATGAGGGATAAGTGATTATAATAAAAGCTGATACAAGTCCCTTTTCTTCTTATAATATGACTTATCATCCCAATGATGTTATTATTCCACCTCCACCCTCTTTATAGCCAACCATTAGATAAACCACCACATCAAACTAACACACCAACACTTATATTTTCAACAATGGTGAAACATCCACTAGTTCAACTATTTCTTCATCACAAATCCTAGTTGAGAACCCCTTACAATCCACATTCCAATGACTTACACTTGGGGATAATCAAGTTTTAGATTTGGACACTTTTCCCTCTCCACATGAAATTGGGAACCTTCTGAAAGATCCATCTTATGATCCCAATATTGGTACCTTTGGCCTTCCTAATAATAGAACATATTTTATCTATGGGGGACTTGATAAACAACTTTATGCCCCCACCACCATGCCTTTTATTCAGCCATTTACTTCCAATTTTTTTTATCTTAGAAACCTAAACTTTACCCCAATGTACCTTCATTGATGTACTTGGAAAGGGTTTAGATTTGGCCTCTATGAATAAGGACCTCATGAACTTCCTGCTATCAAAATTTAGAAACCTCATAAGTTCCTTAGCTGAAGCTATGCTCCCCCAGAAGATCCTAGACCAACCTCACCAATCCCACCTCTCCCTTTTGGAGAACTACCAATATCACCAATTACACCTCTCCCATTTGAGGAACCACTAGCCTCACCTCTCCCATTTGAGGAAATTCTATTCTTATCAGCCTCACATTTCCAATTTGAAGAGCCTCTACCCTCACCAACTCTATTTGAGGCCAATGAAATCATCTCACCTAACTTTTCTTTTTGATAAAAATCATCATTTTAGGTCCCCTAACTTATCAATAGGAAGGTCAAACTAAAACCATTCCTCTCATCCTCCTTGAAATGATCACATATGATTCTCCCACCATTAACACCATCCAATGTCAAGATGAAAAATCTATTTTTACCTATCTATATATAGAGGATTCTTCTCTTCAAAAATCCCTCCCTCCTAAAAACCAAACAATGATAAATGATTTAACCATAGACATTAATTTGGGTACTCAGGAGAACCCTCATATTGTCAAGATTGTCCAATCCTTAACTCCTAAGGAACAAAGAAACTATATAGCCATCCTTCATGACCATAACATAGTATTTTCTTGGTCTTATCAAGATATCCCTATTATCAACCCATCCATTTCCCTTTATAACATTATCACCCATCCAAAAGTTAAGTCAGTCTAACAAAAAATTCATCGAATCCATCCCTGTATAGTTCTCCTTGTCAAAGAAGAAATTTAATGCGTTTTATCTATTAATTTCATTCAATCCACTAACTATCCATAATGCGTCTCTAAAATTGTTCCCATCAGCAAACCTAGTAGGGGACTCTGCTATTGTGTGAATTTTTAGGATCTTAACCTTCTATATCCCAAAGACAACTTTTCCCTACCTAAGATTGACCAACTTGTTGATCTTACCGTTGGCCATAAAATGTTATTCCTCATGGATGGATTTCTAGGATATAACCAAATCTTCATTTCCCCCTAAGATCAACATAAGACATCTTTTATCAGCCCATGGGGAACATTCTACTATCATGTCATGCCTTTTGGCTTAAAGAATGTAGGATCCACATATTTGTGAGCCATGACCTACATTTTTCATGACCTCATTCATACAATAGTCAAATACTATGTTGATGATTTGCTCAGAAAATCCAAACATCACCAAGATCACCTCACTATTTTATCCATCATTTTTGAAAGACTTATCCATTATCATGTCAAGCTCAATCTAAAGAAATGCATCTTTAGGGTCTTATCAAGAAAATTTTTGGGCTTCATTGTTTCCCTTCATGGAATAGAAATAGACCCCACAAAAGTTATAACCATTCTAGATATGCCTCCTACTAATTTAAAATAACTTCATAGCCTACAAGGCAAACTTCAATCAATCCATCATTTTATCTCCCAGCTATCTGATCACTATCAACCCTTTCACCACCTCCTAAAAAAAGTTACCTCCTTTAAATGGACCAAGGAGTGTCAACAAGCCTTTGATGCAATCAAGGAGTATCTTGTTTCTCCACATATCCTTATTTCCCCAAAGGAAAATCAACACTTTTATTTATACATATCTACCACTGATCATTCTTTGGGAGCCATGTTCGCTCATTTTAATGACTAACATTAGGATCAGGTTTCTATTACATCAGCTATACCCTCATTAACTATGAAACATGATACACCCATCTAGAAAAAATCTACCATGCCTTAGTTTTTATCCCCTCTAAACTTCATCACTATATTCTTAACCACAAAACTTATGTCCATATGAACATTGACCTCCTCAAGTAAATTCACTCTAAGCCATATCATAACCAACATATGGCTAAGTGGCTCATTCTTTTAGCTGAGTTTGATCTTGAGTTTATTCCATAATATTTCATTAAAATATAGGTCATTGTGGACCAATTATCTGAATCCCCTCTCCCTAATAATCAAACTCCTCCTTTTTCCTTTCTAGATGAGTCTATAACTACTCTTTCTTTAGAAGAACCCACCTTTCAAATGACTATGTACTTTTATGGTTCCAAATGTCAAAATGGTGGAGGTAAAAACATATTCCTCATTCTCATTAATGGATAACCTCTCCTTCTTTCTTTAAAACTCAATTAAAAAAACCAATAATATAGCCAAATATGGGGCCTTGATCATAGGTCTCCAAACTACCCTAGATTTAAGAATTAAAGCTATATGCATCTTTGGATATTCTAAACTTATTATCAACCAAGTCATAGGAGCTTATCAATGCAAAAATGATGTTACTATAAAGTATAAACAACTTGCTAACAAACTATTAACATCATTTAACCATTATACTATCTAATAAGTCCCTTACTCTACAAACAAATTTGTAGACACAATGGCTTCCTTTTCATCCCAACCTACTAAATCTAAACTATTTATCACCATACACCACTTTGTCACCATATCTTATCTTAGTCTCAATCTTCCTGCCATTTTCCAAATGGAAACATCACATTTAGACATTTAGTATGAACAAATCTTTGACTACCTTAATGGTAGTGTCCTTCTACCTAATCTTTAAAGAAATACTAATAGATATTTCATTCAAAGCACCTCTCACTAGTTAATATTAGGGGATATTCTTTATAAATGAGGCTTTTATGGCCTACTTCTTTGATGCCTTCATAACAATGAATCCTCTCACACCACTAATGAAGAATATGATGACATCTGTGGAGGAAACTTCAGTGGTTTGGCTATTACAAAATGTATTCTTCACCTAGGCTATTATTAGCCTAAAATTATAGGATTATTATGACTATGCTAAGAAATGCATCAACATTCAGCAACATGCTAACCTCCATCATGAACCTTCTCATGGTCTCTAAGTATCAATAAATTTTTGGTCCTTTTCATAGTGGGGTCTTGATCTTATTAGAGAAATCAATCCTCATTCCTCTCAACATTGACAATATATCATCACCACCATAGAGTATTTCACCAAATGGGTGGAATCCATTCCATTAATCTCAATCAAAGTTGAAAAAATAATTGATTT